>JANRMT010062825.1:1940444-2034816 GCA_026402145.1 Polypterus bichir lapradei | reverse complement strand
TATCTATCTATCTATCTATCTATCTATCTATCTATCTATCTATCTATTCATCTCCTGTCTCTAATTGGTTAACTATCTCTCTGACCCCTTCGTGACCTATTAGCTAATGTGTGGTGAGCATACTGGCACAAAAATGACTGCCACCACATCATCCAATTGGGTACAGCACTTTGGTGGTGGCTGAGGTGGTTTCCCACTCTCTATGTAAACCGCTTAGAGTAGTAAGAAAAAGCACTATATACATTGTGGCAGATGGCTGGGCCCCTTCACTCTGTATTCAGGGGGAGCGGCCCTGGGTGGTGCAATACCTCCCCCTGTACGTTAGATTGCCGCCCCCCTGGGTTGGAGCGGTGCCTCGGTTTCCTGCAGGGCTCCATGGGAATTGGAGTTGGGTGTAGCCCTGGTGGGTCCCGCAGGCACCACCAGGGGGTGCTGCAGCTGGGACTCTTAAGCCTGTATGGGCAGCATATTCACCACACCCAGAAGTGCAGCCGTAACTCAACGATCAACCACCTGGAGCACTTCCGGGTGGACTATAAAAGGGCCCAGTAACCACCACTCTGGGGCCAGAGTCGGGAGGAGGAGGATGAGGTTGCCTGAGAGGAGTAGTGGAGGAAGAAAAAGAGTGCTTTGCGGTGTGTTTAATTTGGTGTTGTGCCTGTGAGGATTATGGGGAAGACATGCCCCACAGGTGAAGAAAAATAAAAAGTTTATTTATTTTACACGTGCCTCCATGTCCATCTGTGTCGGGCCAGGTGCCCATATAGCGCCTTTTGTTACAACATGTAAGGGCTCGTTCTTCTTTGTGTTATTTTGTTCAAAGTGAATGTGTATATATTTTTATTACATAAATAAAAATTAGTTTCTCTTGCTACACCACCATGGCCCAAGCAACTGCTGTGGTGGCGAAAAACAAATGTCATTGTAACAGCATGACACATTAAGCAGAAGATTATCAAATTAGTGATAATGATAAAAATCAAATTGATAAAAACAAAAACCATACACATAAATGCTACTTTACTGTACATCTGCAGAATATGACAGTGTGAGCAGCAAAGTGCCGTGGCTTGTGCTGAGATTGTACTTTGCTGAGCTTCATGTTCTCTTAATGAAACCTAAATGTTCATATTCTATAGCTGAGGCTATAAAAGGTAAATGAGATGTTGTAAATTTTTAAGTAGGTGTGCAGTTTCAATAGAGAGGCTGTTTGGCATTCTCCTGAAGTGCTGATTTTAGCATCTCTCTCTTGTGAATTCGTTGGGGAATCAGCTGAGAGTGGTATTGACCTATTTTTGTGTTTATGATGTCTCCTTAGGTTAACTGAATAAGCTGCATCACATTCGTGAGTAGTCTTGAGAATTTAATATCAGCTATTACTCGTTCTTTAAAATGCCATGTTACACTGAACTCATTGTAATTAGGTGACTTTTTATTGATCTGACTTTTAATCAGCATTCAAAAACATTAAAGTGCCAAAACAATTAGCTCTGAACACACTTTATGCTCTTCTCTGCCATATGGGGGACATCTCATAATAGATTTGTTCTATATCAAGAATCTAAGAAAAATTAACACAGTATAACTGGAGCAGAAAAGATTCACATTGTTAAAAAATCCTGAACTGAAGATCTGTAACTGAACAACAATTTTTAGTATAGTAAAATAAAATAAATAAATACAGAGCAAAATAAGATAATCACTTATTTTTGTTCTTTGTTGCTTATTGTTTTTACTGAGCTATTGTGTTACTCATAATTGCACTTGTCAAAAGTAGCCTCCAGAAGAATGGATGTAATATATTGCTGTGTCCTTAGTGGATCTTTAGCATCTACACACCCATCCAAGCCAACACCTACGACCCTCGGTTGCTGCCCATCTTTACCAGTAAACATGGGGGAGAAAGCACTCCTTGAAATCCCTATACTGATGAATGCATTTTCAGACAGACCATTGGCCTCCTTAAGCAACACCGCTCTGTGGCACACAGTCTTGTTACTGCAGATTTCTTCAGAAAGTGTTACATAATCATTGTATTAAGAACATATGGTCATATTATTCAAATAGATACTGTATTTATGATAGACAAAGTCAAAGTAAACTTTATTGTGATTTCAACCATATTCAAGTATACAGAGACACGAAATGATGAAGCTCAGGACCACAGTGTATGCATGGTGCAAATAAGACAGAACAGTGTGCACAAACAGACAAAACCACAGAATACAATAACTGTGTACTTTATTAAGGACAACTGTCCTTCCGACAACACAATTAAGTTCTCAGTCAGTAAAAGCATTATATACTGTATGCAAACAATGCTGTTTAAAGCAGGTAGGCAGGTGCCAGGAGATAGCTTGCATGTACATGTCAAAGAAACACGAAGCAAGACTAAAGATTTAAATGGCAGCAGGTACCAAGATACCCCGGCAGGACACACAACACCGTCACTGATGAATTGAGAATGGGCCATCACCTTGAAAACATCCAGCTTTTGTAAGGGCCGTGTTTAGGCAACTACATTTACTTATTTGGATGATGCCTTTATCCAAGGCAACTTACGACATTTATGATATAACTAGCAAAACACCCGCGCTTCGCACCGGAAAGAAGTTATGAAAAAGAAAAGGAAACATTTCAAAAATAACGTAACATGATTGTCAATGTAATTGTTTTGTGACTGTTACGAGTGTTGCTGTCATCAAGGATTTGATTATCATTATTTGTTTCAATCAGGTTCGTATTTGGAGGATGTGTTGTGTTCAAGTTACATTCTGTGTTTGTCTAGTCTATCCCTGACCATCTCATCTTCGTTGTCAACCGTTGTAAAGATAACAGGTTTTATTCATCAAAGTGATCACTACCCACGGTACTTGTGAATCTAAGATGTTTAACATGCATTCCTGGTATTAAGTTGTGGATTTGCCTGTGAATATTTAGTGGCAGCGTGTCTATGAACGTAATTTAAACTTAAGCTTTACACCTTGCTTTCCTATTGATATGTCTACAAAGGCTTGTTCAGATTCAGAGGGTTGTTCCTTTCTTACTGCATCAATAAACAGCTTGTCTTCCTCTTTATCTGAGACATCACACACTGCATGCACGGGTTTACCTTTCCCAGTCCTGCAAACTTTAGCGAAGTGGTTCAATTTACCACATTTTTTACACTGTCTTCCTTTAGCTGGGCATTGACTTTTTCCACCGTGTGGTTTGTTTCCGCAGTAGGTGAACTTATGAATATGCGTGTATGCGTCAGTTGCTTCATATTCTATTGCTGCCATCTCAATTGTGTGATGCGTTTTTTGTTCAGCGCTCTTTGGAGCTCTTGCTTTTTGTCTGCGTACTGCGTTCACAATCAGTTCACGTGAGCCGCTCGGAGTTCATGCATCGAAGGTTCTTAGCTGTGCTCGTGCTATCTCGTGCGATCTTGTGATGTCCATGGCTTCATTTAATGTTAGCTCAGACCCGGCACTTAAAAGTTTCTCTCGCACTTTTGCTGAGTTTGTGCCGAACACTATTCTATTCCTGACCATCTCATCTTCGTTTGCATAAGCACAGTCCTTCACCAGCAATTTTATCTCCGTTACAAAGTGATCGAAAGTCTTGTTTATACCCTGCGTCCTCTCATTAAACTTGTATCTCGCGAATATCATATTCGTCATAGGCATGACAAACGCCAGCGGCAGCGTGTCTATGAACTTAATTTAAACTTAAGCTTTACACCTTGCTTTCCGATTTGTTTGCATAAGCACAGTCCTTCACCAGCAATTTTAACTCCGTTACAAAGTGATCAAAAGTCTCGTTTATAACTCGCGTCTTCTCATTAAACTTGCATCTCGCGAGTATCGTATTCGTCGTAGGCATGACAAACGCCAGCAGCAGCGTGTCTATGAACTTAATCTAAACTTAAGGTTTACACCATGCTTTGTTTCCACAGTAGCTGCACTTATGAATATGCTTGTATGCGTCACTCGCTTCATATTCTTTTGCTGCCTTCTCAATTGTGTAATGCGTTTTTTGTTCAGCGCTCTTTGGAGCGCTTGCTTGTTCTCTGTGTACTGCGTTCACAGTCAGTTCACGTGAGCCGCTCGGAGTACATGCATCGAAGGTTCTTAGCTGTGCTTGTGCTATCTCATGTGATCTTGCGATGTCCATGGCTTTATTTAATGTTAGCTAAAAACTTAAAAGTTTAACTTTTAAACTTAAATGTTTCTCTCGCACTTTCGCTGAGTTTGAGCCAAACACTAGTCTATCCCTGACCATCTCATCTTCGTTTGCATAAGCACAGTCCTTCACCCGCGAATATTTAGTGGCAGCGTGTCTATTGGATTGCTGCTGACGGACGGCCTTATATGGGCAGGCACTCGATTACGTGGGAGGCGTGATGATAGGGGACACAACTCCGCCTCACACGGCGACCGAGCTGCAGACTATGGCCGTATATATGTACGTAAGTAGGTTCCAGTTATGGCCGTTACGCGTAGAATTTCGAAATTAAACCTGCTTAACTTTTGTAAGCTGTAAGGAATGAGCCTGCCAAATTTCATCTTTCTACCTACACGGGAAGTTGAAGAATTAGTGATGAGTGAGTGAGTGAGTGAGTGAGTGAGTCAGTCAGTGAGGGCTTTGCCTTTTATTAGTATAGATTGGTTACATATCTTTTATTTTTTTCAATTGGAGCGCAGACAGGTTGAGTGACTTGCTCAGGGTCACACAGTGTCAGTAGTGAGATTTGAACCCACAGCCTCCAGGTTTGAAGTCCAAAGCCTTAATCACTTCACCAAACTGTCTGCAGTTAATATTTGAACATATTCATTAGCTAAGGAAATAATAACTTTGAGGTATATAGTGTCGGAGATGGCTGGGGTGGCGACCCGGCCGGGATGCCCAGGAGGACCGGAGGAGGGCTTGCACCTTCCCCAGACCATGTGGGGGCGACCGCCCTGGTACCTTCGGGGGCCACGGGTACAGAGCTTTGAAGCTCAACCCTGTAGGGGCCCGTGGTCACCGCCAGGGGGCGCCTCTATGCCTTTGGAGCCCTGGACCTCAGCACTTTCGCCACACCCGGAAGTGCTGGGGGGAAGAGGAGCAGGGACACCCAGAGTGCTTCTGGGGATGCAGCCGGCACTTCCGCCACACTGGGGCGTGTCAGTGGAAGATTGCCAGGACACACCTGGAGCACATCCGGGGGAGCATAAAAGGGGCCGCCTCCCTTCATACAATGGCTAGAGTCGGGAGAGAAGAGAGGACAAGGTCTGGGAGGAGAGACAAGGAGGCGGTCTGAAGAAGTGAGGCATTGTGTTGTGGCCAGGACTTTGGGGACTTGTGAGCACTGTTGTAATTATGTTAAATAAACGTGTGATGGGTGACGTTGACGTGTCCGCCTGTCTGCGTCCAGGCCGGCTACCACAATAGTTATTAGTATACAGGAACTGTAAGATGGCAACCAGGAGCCCTAACCAAGATACAGTAGAATTATCAGGGGTATGGTGTGTGTGGTATAGCGGGTCCACGGCTCAGATGAAAAGGCCAGTTTTTACATAAATAATCGCTGCACTCATGGCCTATAGAGGGGCCATGGTAGTGTGGCCGGAGCGGTTCTCAGATGCTATGTGATGAGGGCGTTTCCTCGCTTAAGTGCACAGGTGGGGAATCGTCTGTATCCATAATTGATGCCAAGAACTGCTAATCGCTACACCTGTGCCGCGTCCCCATAATAAATAGGCGAAGCACAAGTGCAGAGGGGGAGGAAAAAGATCAAAAGAACGCAGGTTAGAGGAGGTGAAAGAAGAAGATGCTGGAAGCGAAGGAGTCAGTGCGTGCATGTGTGTGTGCGTATGTGCGAGAGGGCAGGCTCGCTGATCATAGAAGGCAGCTGGGAAGTGAGCCCTAACTGGGTGTTTGGCTGACACCCGGGGGGACAACACAAAGTGGTCGATCCTGCTGAGCACTTTGGAGGAGCAGGAGTGACCGGAAGTTGGTTGGCTCGCTGCATAAGGTAGTGGGAGTCAGGAGGCTTGGGAGGTGGAAGCCCCAGCGTGAGCGCCCTGGTCACTGGGGAACCCGAGTCAGTCTAGAGGGCCCTACAGAGCCAGGGACCGCAAGGCGACCAGACTAGAAGGAGAAGGTCAGCTGCAGGTAAGGCGACTCCCTTGGTGCATGGCCCGGATGGGAGAAGCAGGGGAGCTGCCAGCTGAAGAAGGCACCGGGTTTTGTTTTTAATGGACTGCTCTCAGCCATTGTTTTAATCTCGTTTTTAAAGGATTAATTCATTGGATTTTAACCTCCACATTCTTCACTGTTTTAATGGATTATTCATTTATTTGACTTTTAGAAGCACTGCACTGTTTTGGTCACTCATTTGGTTTTGTTGTTTTTAATGAAAGCACTCTTGTACCTTTTTGCTCCATCCCCTTGCTTCGTCGGTGTCATCACTGTCCAGCTCATCCGGTTACGTTACTGATGGTGTCGGGTTCAAGGGCTCCCAAAAAGGAGATGGGAGCATGAAGCTGAACACACATCATCACAGTGTGACAAGCCTGTAAATACTGCGCTTATTTTTAAGCTGCATATACAGAATACACAAAAACTAAAGTACACACATTTGGTCAACAGTTTCTTACAAATGTCCTGTCTTTTTTGCATCCTGTCCTTTTTGTTTTTTAAAGTAAATCGCTTTCTTCTGAGGCTACCATTGCTGGGAGCTGGTTATGGGTGAAGGACCCCAGATAGGCTGATCCTCTCACCGAAGCTGTACCCCTTGTAACGGACAGCTGGGATTCTTACCTGGCTGGTACACCTCCATAATGGAAGGACTGGGGGAAGGAACTTGCATGGGGCAATACCTCCCCTGGGAAGACAGGGGGCAGCCCCCCGGTGTGCTACAGTGACACGGGTTTGGAGCATGGTAACTCAGCTCTGCTTGGGTCCGTGGCCACCACCAGGGGGAGCGTGGAGAACGGCTGAACCCTCCTCTGCAGGGCTGCCGACAAACCCGGAAGTGCAGCCGGAAGGAGATTCTGCAACACCTGGAGCACTTCCGGGTACTTCCATTCGGGGAGCCCAAGTCGGGAGGAGGTGGACGAAGCTTGCAAAAGAAGGAGTGAAGAATTGAGAGAGAGAGGAAGAAAAAGGACTGGTATTTAATATTGGATGTTCTGTACTGTGTGCTGCTGTGGGGAGCGAGACAAAAGCGTTCCCACAGCTGAATAAAGGTGTGTTGTGTGCTGGACTTGGCCTCTGTGTCTGTTGTGTCCGGGGTTTAGGGAGCTGTAGGCCCCCTGGGTACCCACCCTACAGACATGTTCTCTCTCACTTTCTTTCACTTGATGGCTCTCTTTGGCTTCTCCTGCCTACTCTCCCATTCCACTGCTGTTTGTTTAAATAGGTAGTCAACTATCCAAACTGAACTTCAGCTGCTAATGTGCCTTCAACAAACAGTCGGTTCAGAAAGTATTCAGACCCCTTCACCTTCTGCACTCTTCATTGTGTTGTAGATTTATTTTAAAATGGATACATTTACCATTTTCCTTATCAATCTATATTCAATAACCTTTAATGGCAGTGAAAACATGAATTTAGAAAGGTTTGCAAATTTGTGTGGAAGTTCACTGGACATTTAGGGACAGTTTAATACTGACACAGATATGTCGTACTTTTTAAATATTAAAGTGCATTCTTTCATTAGAAAAGGGGTCCTTTCATCGGATTGGCTGTCTAAGTGCCGTTTTAGCTGAGGAGGCAGCTTGATGGCTGAGGTCTCCAGGACTCCAAATCATATTATGGTATATCATCCATCCATCCAGCTATTACTCAACCCACTATATCCCAACTACAGGGTCACAGGGGTCTGCTGGAGCCAATCCCAGCCAACACAGAGTGCAAGGCAGGAAACAAACCCTGGGTAGGGTGCCAGCCCACCGCAGGGTGCACACACACACACGACAATTTAAAATCGCCAATGCACTTAACCTGAATGTCTTTGGACTGTGGGAGAAAACCGGAGCACCCGGAGGAAACCCATGCAGACACGGGGAGAACATGCAAACTCCACACAGGGAGGACCGGGGAAGCGAACCCAGGTCTCCTAACTGCGAAGCAGCAGCGCTACCACTGCGCCACCATGCCGCCCATGGGATATTATCTACTGTTAAATTTTGCTCTGTACTTGTAAAATTTTTATTTTTATGCTGTATTGAGGATTTGTTCTGTTCTGTGTATTGTATTGTATTGACCCCCTTCTCTTTGACACCCACTGCACGCCCAACCTACCTGGAAAGGGGTCTCTCTTTGAATTGCCTTTCCTGAGGTTTCTTCCATTTTTTCCCTACAAGGTTTTTTTTTTGGGAGTTTTTCCTTGTCTTTTTAGAAAGTCAAGTCTGGGGGCTGTCAAGAGGCAGGGCCTGTTAAAGCCCATTATGGCACTTCTTGTGTGATTTTGGGCCATACAAAAATAAATTGTATTGTATTGTACTGTATTAGAAAATAGTTGTACTGTCATAATCAATGGCAGAGAATAGAAAAAACTCAAAATGATTAAATAATTTATGGGCATATTTATAAAGATACAAAAATAATATACTTTTTTCATAAGGTAAAACAGCTGGAAACTACACCATTTTATAGAAGTAAAATGTTAAAATTCTCCACAATTTACTCACAAAAATAATATTCTACGCTAATGCTGCTGCATATAAAATATTAATGTTGATTGTGAATAAGATATTCATTAAAGCAACCCCTGCATGCTGTTTTTCAGCTCCCAACTGAGAAGGGTGAACCAACAAGGTTTGGGTGAGGGTGAATGTGAAAATGAAAAGTGTCAGGCACACAGATAAGCATTGTGGGATATACAGCCACAGCAGAGCTGGGGAAGAAGGGTGATAAATTTGAGTTGCTTACCTTCATCATAAATTTCTGTTAAAGAAAAGAAACAAAAAAAGAGAACAGCTTTACCAAACAGATGTCAAGTAATGAATGGACATTGACTGCAAAATAACAGCTAGTCCTCCACCACGCAGGTGATTAAAATCACTCTTGGGAGACATGTGTGCCCGCTGGTGTGCACTGCTTTGTTTTATTTATTTAAGATACAGGGAGACATTGCCCATCACTGCAGTAACCAGGACAAGGCAGGCACTGACTCTGGATGAGACACCAGCCCGTCACAAAGCATATTCATGCAGGTATTTATGGCAGGGCAATTTAGAGATAGCAGTTGACTGTGAGAGAAGACCTTCTAGAACCTTCAGGAATACTCCACACATAAGGCACCCCACCTGGGAATAAACCAAGTCTGCCAGCACAGTAATATGGCAATGCTCTTCTCTACACCACTGTGCCACCAAGTTGCTTGACTTATTTATTTTTTTAAAAATACACCAAATGTGCATTTCTATGTATTCTAATAAGGATCAAGACAAAAATAAAAGTAAAACAAAAGTACTGCACGTTGGACTACAACTAAGACTAATTGATGCATCTTACTTAAAATATGAAAACACTACAACAACTCTAATGCATGGCCATCTTAACGCATGGGCACGCTGGGCAGTTGCCTGTGGGCCCCACAAGTATAGGGGCTCAATGCTAATCTGTGTACTGTATGTTGTGACTTCCATCCATCTATTTTCCAACCCATTGAATCCGATCATGGGTCGTGGGGGTCTGCTGAAGCCAATCCCAGGGCATAAGGCAGGAACCAATCCTGGGCAGGGCGCCAACCCACCACAGGACACACACATCCACTAGGGACAATTTAGAATCGCCAATCCACATAACCTGCATGTCTTTGGACTGTGGGAGGAAACCGGAGTACCCGGAGGAAACCCACACAGACACGGGGAGAACATGCAAACTCCACGCAGGGAGGACCTGGGAAGCGAACCCAGGTCTCCTAACTGCGAGGCAGCAGTGCTACCACTGCACCACCGTGCCGCCCATGTTGTGACTTGCTGTCAATAAATAAATACTATACTAAACTATACAGGTAAAAATCGGTTACAACGAATATCTTTACAACGAAATTTTCATTACAACAAAGTATTTTTATCGTCCCAACAGTTTCCCTATATGACAAGAGTCGATAGAAATCTCATTACTACGAAGTACATTCAGCAACAACAACAACAACAACATTTATTTATATAGCACATATTCATACAAACAGTAGCTCAAAGTGCTTTACATAATAAAGAATAGAAAAATAAAAAACACAATATGAAAACAAAATAAATCAGCATTAATTAACATCGAATAAGAGTAAGGTCCAATGGCCAGGGGGGACAGAAAAAACAAAATAAAAACTCCAGACGGCTGGAGAAAAAAAAATAAAATCTGTAGGGATTCCAGACCATGAGACCGCCCAGTCCCCTCTGGGCAAATACTTTCATTACAACGAAGTGCCCAAAAGACCTTGAAATGCCTGAATGAATCAGCTGAATGAGCAGTTAGTTCTGTGGTCGCAGCTCAGTTGTGCACAACGATCCCCAAACAGAAACATTGTAAAAAAAATTTCTTTCTTCGAACTTTCCTCGTATTGTTTTTTTTTTTTTTTCTGCCTTTTTGTTTCCTGCGGTTTTCAGCAATACCTTTTGCTTATTGCTCGTCAACATTTAAAAAACATCTATTGGAATTTAACTCATTGTCACCCTCCTATAGAAATGGCAGACATGAAAAAACGCTAACAGTTCATATTAGAAAAAAAAGCTTAAAATTTTTGCAGCTCTCGAATGCAGCAAAAAGAAAAAAGACGTTCCAGTGAATTCAAAATTTCGCCATCGATACTGTCAACTTTCTTGAAAGACCAAGCAAAAAAAGAAGAAAAATCTCGGGTTGCAAACGTATGTGAACTGCTGCATTTGAAGATGTCGAAAAAGCAGTTTTTATGTGGTTCAGTGATGATCGTTCAAGAAACATTCCAATTAATGTGAGGTTTGTAAACTCTCTTGAGACCTCCCCAAACTAGACAACACGCCAAAGAGCTTCCCAAAGTGCAATCTCCACATCTGTATGGGGCAACATTAGGCTCACAGCTAAAGTAAACAGAAAAGATCGCGATGGGTGATTCAAGGTTAGGAGCACATAAATTGTAAATGCAGATAACAGACGCTGTGTCTGTGTATGGCAGAGTGGCAGATCACGCTACAATAAATAACTGTGCCATTCCTGTTTTAGGCTGAATAAAGCTGGTTTTGCTAAAGTACTGAGACTAAGCCTTGTGTTTTGGGGTGCAAGACAGGGACTTATAACGCGACCCTGATCTTTTATGATTTGTTCTGTGCACTGCACTGCAGCACTATGAGCCTGATGTTTCCCTGCCCCAGCAACGGACAAACCATCTTCCACAGATGCTGCAAGCACACTTCAGGATGCATTTCAGTGTGTCGTTCCTGTTGGGTGGGGAGTGGGGGGATCCCAAAAGTATTCAGAAACCTTACAATATGAAGAAGAAGAAAAGGATGATTCAGCTCCTGATTGATAACTGTGCTGCACACAACATGCTTCCACATTTAGATAATGTTCGCACTGAATTCCTCCCACCCAATTGCACAGCAGTGCTTCAGCCATTGGATTTGATCATCATTCGCACCCTGAAAGTGTATTATGGCAGGGAAATGCTCATAACAATTCTTGTCAGCATAACTTGTAGGCAGGAGGAGATTAAAATTAATGCGAAAGAAGCTATTGAAATGATTGCAAATGCCTGGACACAAGTTAAAGAAAGCACTATAGCAACAAATACAGAATCTCACTACAATGAAATTTTCGTTACAACGAAATATTTTTTAGGTCCCTGGGAGTTCGTTGTAACGGAATTTTACCTGTAAATATTTGTTGATTAGATAAGATTAGATTATTTATTTATAAAAGCACATTTAAAACAACAGAGGTTGTGTTAAAAAAGCATTTATTTTAAAAGCATTAAAATAAACACAATACAAACAATCATGCAAAAGCAGATTAATAAAATAACCAATTGTAACATCCACCACAATCCCATCATACACAATGAAAGACAGAAGAAATCAAGTAGGTCTTAAGCCGACTTTTCAAAACCTTGATCGAGGATGAAGACCTGATGTGCAGAGGCAAGTCATTCCAAAGCCTAGGAGCAACAACTGAAAAAGCTCTGTCTCCCCTTGACTTCAGCCGAGATCTTGGCACTACAAGGAGCAGTTGTCCAGTGGTGGCACATAGGAGTGAAGGAGGTCACAGATATATTTTGGAGTGAGACCATGCAAGGCTTTAAAAACAAACAACAAGATTTTAAAATCAATGCGACACCTCACCGGTAGCCAGTGGAGATGGAGAGGCTAAAATGGGGGAGATGTGATCCCATTTTCTCGACCCAATCAAAAATATAGCTGCCATGTTCTGAACCAGCTGAAGGGGCGACAGAGCAGATTTTGGCAGACTCACATATAAGGAATTACAGTAATCAAGGCGAGATGTAATAAAGGCATGAATGACTGTTTCCAAGTCCTTCTGTGATAGAAAGGATTTTAGTTTAGAAATTTGCCTCAGTTGGTAAAAACTGGACTTTACTACCATGGAGATTTGTTTTTCAAAACTTAGTGATGACTCAAAGATGATACCTCGGTTTCTGACATCATTATGAATCATTGCTGCCAAAGGTCCTAACTGCATGCCGATTTTAACTGCAGATGTGGTAGGACAAAAAATAATGACTTCTGTTTTATTTTCATTTAATTGTAAGAAATTTTGTGCCATCCAATATTTAATACCCTCAAAGCATTTCAACAACTTTTTTACAGATGAAGTGATGTCAGAACTAACTTTGAGGTACAGCTGCGTATCATCAGCATAACAATGATACGCGAAATCATGTTTGTAAAAGATGGCCCTCTAGGGGAGCAGATAAAGGGAAAATAGAAGGGGGGCCAGGATAGAACCTTGTGGGACGCCTGGTGTGAGAGAAGCTGGCTGAGAGAAATTTCCATCTATGTTAACAGACATAGATCTGCCTTTCAGGTAGGATGTCATTGTGTTACAAGTGGTCATTGGCATTCGTCTCTGATTTAGTATCACGGTCACCTCTGCAACCTCACATGCATGTACAGTATGTGTACGGATCTCACGCACTACATAACGTAATAGCGTATATGTTATAGTCACTTCAGCTCAATTCTCTGCAAAGAAATCTGGCCAATGTTTGTGTTGAACACTTGATTAATAATAAATAATTCTTAGTAATTTCATACTGTGCCATCTCCGTCTGTATGGTTTACCAATTCATTTATATGTTGACATTTTTGTGTTTTTCAAGGCTCATGTTATAGCGTTCAAACGTTTGTGTTGATTAATCTTTGCTGTACAGCATGTTTTTTAATGTTTAAACACTGATTTTGTTAGAAGTACCAATACAATAAATATATGCTTAATTTTATCAACTATTTCAATTTTTATTCCTGTGAGTGGTTGTGTAGGTAGGGGCCCCAGTGCACTGCTTTGCCCGGGGACCTTTAATACTGTTAAGACGGCCCTGCCCTAATGAGCCTTTAAATGGTATACATTTATAGTAGAATCTAAACAAAATAAAATTGTTATTTTAACATAAAACTGCTAAATGCAGAAAACAGATTTCAAACATAAAATGCAAATAAGATCAGTTCATCGGACAATCCTACATTTCATGTTTTAGTAGTAGCTGAAGCACACAGCTGACCCACTCCATTTGCTGGCATGTTAATAAAAATGTTTTGCTAGAATTTTAACACACTGGGAACCACGCGAGACAAGGCAGTGAGCCATCATTTAAAACAAGTCCACGGACATCTAACCTAGCAGTTGTTGGATTGCATTTGGCAGACAAGCATCATGTGCTCACAGCTCTTAAAACAACGACATGCGAGAAGCAGAACAGGCAGCTCACCAGCAGCAGAAAGACAGCAGATGATCCGACGGCATCTCCTTAGCGTGTGTTCAGCCACCCCCCCTTCACAACGCGAGCAGCGTTATACATCCTACGAGAAACAGATGTGACCACGCATGGGGGCCGGAAATAAAGGACAAGTATTGTTTTTACAAAAGTTTTTTAAGTAAAAGTGAAAATAATGCATATGTGATTGAAAATAGCAATCTCTTTAAACTGTATATCCTGTAAACTAAACACGGGGGTGGACGAGCGAAGCGAGCAGGGGGCAGAGCCCCCTAGTCAATTAAAAAATGCAATGTTACTTATGCCGCATAGTTCAATTGTAAATTTATCCAGTAGCATGCTCACAACATGCAAAACACGTCATTTTTGATAAAATATTGAAAAAATAGGTAATTCTGCAAAATAAAAACAGTCCACAAACAGGAAGCCCCTTCCCACGGGATTGTACTTTTGAACTGAAGTCAAGACTCTTGGCCAATAAATGAAGGGCAGAGGCATGTCTTTAATGTAAAAGTACAATCCCGCTCCCAGGTTGGGTTCCATTAATTCAGAAACTTTGTTATGTGTGTTCTCTTCGAAAACATGAGATTAACATTTTTTTTCATGGCCATCACTACAAACTACATAGGGTAAATACTATATAAAAAAATATCATTTTTTGGGTGGATGATTTTTTTTATGACAGGCGGAGTAATCCATCAGTTAAGGTCTTGACCTTTAATATGGCAAGCCTAATTATCATTTAGAAAGATCTTCAAATGATTTGAAACATACTGTGAAGTATTTGAGATTAACTGGTTTACTGAGTAAAAAGCACAAGAATGCAGGTTCAGTCTCCATCAGTGACTAACTGTCAGACCTGGTCCAAATCATTTAACAAGTCTGTACTACAGCTGTAAAAAATATTCATATATAAATCATTGTGATGTGTCCTGAATTTGTGAGCCACTTTGGGCAATAAAACATCTATCCATTATTGAACTCTCACTTCACTTCACATCAATTCAACCCTATAGCACTATTTTACATATAAAGCTCAGTATGGGTGTGTGCAATTGTTCTTTATACAATTCCACACCATTGGCCCAATCACAGTAAACCCCACGTTGAAAGAAAAAAAAGATAAAAATATAAAAATAAAATTAGGCAATACTAATTAACAAAGAATAAAGTAAGGTCTGATGGCCAGGGAGGACAGATAAAAACAGCAAAAAAAAAAAAAAAACTCTAGAGGGCTGCAGAGAAAAACAAAATCTGCAGGGGTTCTAACGCCCCGAGACCACCCAGCCCCCACTGGGCATAATATACACAATTATAGTGCCTCTCCTCTACTCCAGGGTCTCCTGGTGGGTCACCTGGCCCATGTCATGATGTGATTGTCGTTACAATGTACAGTACAGTGCAGGCCATATGAAAAACTGAGGGCTCACCCAGCTACCTTACCAACAAGCCACTCATCATTTACAGTACCGTCACATCTGCCAAAACTATCATGGGCTGACCCAGGCCACTGAAACACGATGTTTGAGGGCCACATCATGTCATCACAGATAGTCTGTGCATTAATGGAATGCAACGACTTACAGTTAACAAATGCAGCTTCATTCTTGTAAAATGCCCTTATTGCAATATACAGTAAATGCAGTCAATTGCTCTGATTAAATTATGAGAACCGGACACTGTGGCAAAATGCCTTTTTATGTTGGCAAAAACACATTATGTTTTAAGTATGTGCACCCACACAATACGAAAACTGGATTTAGTGCTTAACCAGTTGTTTAATGGCTTCCAGTAGAGCAAGCATGATGGAGCAGCAATATTCATAACCTGTCAGCCAGTCCCCTGGGAAGTGACAACAAGTAGCCAAAATAAACTGATGAAAAACCAAAACAGTTCTTCAGTAGAAATATCTAGCATTGTCCCTCTTATAAAGGAACCTAAATAGAGTCTGTACATCATATTTATTGTTTTTGAGGTGTACAGTAATATTTTTTTCACATCAACGCAAATTCTAATAACAGCTCAGTGATATGAAGTATTATACACGTAAGTCATCATTTAGTTGGTTTGTCTGCATTTCTCTGCATGGTTAAGGGTGTCATTATTTCCCAGTTTTCCTGAAATGTTATGTACGCATGGGTCAGAGTTGCCATAAATATATGCAGATTCCCCCGTCAAGCCATGTTTTATAAATCCAGACGTTTGCATGGGAATTTGCATTCACAGAGTTCAAGCCTATTTTTGTGCATATGCAAGCTTTATAATACAGTAGCAAAATACCCGCACTTCGCAGCGGAGAAGTAGTGTGTTAAAGAAGTTATGAAAAAGAAAAGGAAACATTTTAAAAATAACCTAACCTGATTGTCAATATAATTGTTTTGTGACTGTTATGAGTGTTGCTGTCATCAAGGATTTGATTATCATTATTTCTTTCAATCAGGTTTGTATTTGGAGGATGTGTTGTGTTCAAGTTATATTCCGTGTTAACCATTGTAAAGATAACAGGTTTCATTCATTGAAGTGTTCACTACCCAAATCGGTACTCGTGAATCTAAGATGTTTAACAGGCATTCCCGGTATTAAGTTTTGGATTTGCCTGCGAATATTTAGCAGCAGCGTGTCTATGAACTTAATTTAAACTTAAGCTTTACACCTTGCTTTCCTATTGATATGTCTACAAAGGCTTGTTCAGCGTCAGAGGGTTGTTCCTTTCTTACTGCATCAATAAACAGCTCGTCTTCCTCTTTATCTGAGACATCACACACTGCATGCACGGGTTTACCTTTCCCAGACCTGCAAACTTTTGCGAAGTGGTTCCATTTACCACATTTTTTACACTGTCTTCCTTTAGCTGGACATTGACTTTTTCCACCGTGTGCTTTGTTTCCGCAGTACCTGAACTTATGAATATGCGTGTATGTGTCACACACTTCATATTCCTTTGCTGCCTTCTCAATTGTGTAATGTGTTTTTTGTTCAGCGCTCTTTGGAGGTCTTGCTTTTTGTGTGCGTACTGCGTTCACAGTCAGTTCACATGAGCCGCGATCAAAAGTCTCGTTTATACCCTGCGTCTTCTCATTAAACTTGTATCTCGCGAATATCGTATTCGCCGTAGGCATGACAAACGCCAGTGGCAGCATGTCTATGAACTTAATTTAAACTTAAGGTTTACACCGTGTGCTTTGTTTCTGCAGTAGCTGCACTTATGAATATGCTTGTACGCGTCACTCGCTTCATATTCTTTTGCTGCCTTCTCAATTGTGTAATGCTGACGGACGGCCTTACATGGGCAGGCACTCGTGGGAGGCGTGACGATGAGGGACGCAACTCCGCCTCACACGGCAACCGAGCTGCAGGCTATGGCCATATATATGTACGTAAGTAGGTTCCAGTTATGACCGTTACGCGTAGAATTTCGAAATGAAACCTGCCTAACTTTTGTAAGTAAGCTGTAAGGAATGAGCCTGCCAAGTTTCAGCCTTCTACCTACACGGGAAGTTGGAGAATTAGTGATGAGTCAGTCAGTGAGTCAGTCAGTCAGGGAGGGCTTTGCCTTTTATTAGTATAGATGAGACCCCAGGACAGGCTGAAGCCGGACTAGCAGAAAAAAGGACCAGAAGCAATGCTGGGTACTGCTGCTAGTAAACAATAAAAATAAACTAATAAAAAAGTACCAGACACTACTTCCTACTCTTCTGTTTTTTTTCTTTATGACAAGAGCTTGCATAGAGTGGAAATTCCTGTTGCTTTCAAGAGATGTGACAAAGACATGAATATATACAAGCAATAAACAAAGCTGTAGTGATTAGTAACTTGCCAGCAGTAGAATATCTTGAACAGCAATCGCTGTATGTGTGAACAGTAAAAGGTCAGTCAAAAAATGGGCTGGCCAAATAGGCTTAAGCCATGGCTAATTTCACACTATAGCCATTTCTTCTCATTGTTTTTCCCATATCTATGCAAAGGACAACGGTCCAAGTCTTTAGAGTCCTGGTGCTTCCTGTTTTGCTACGTACAGTGGTGTGAAAATCTATTTGCCCCCTTCCTGATTTCTTATTCTTTTGCATGTTTGTCACACAAAATGTTTCTGATCATCAAACACATGTAACCATTAGTCAAATATAACACAAGTAAACACAAAATGCAGTTTTTAAATGATGGTTTTTATTATTTAGGGAGAAAAAAAAATCCAAACCTACATGGCCCTGTGTGAAAAAGTAATTGCCCCCTGAACCTAATAACTAATTGGGCCACCCTTAGCAGCAATAACTGCAATCAAGCGTTTGCGATAACTTGCAATGAGTCTTTTACAGCGCTCTGGAGGAATTTTGGCCCACTCATCTTTGCAGAATTGTTGTAATTCAGCTTTATTTGAGGGTTTTCTAGCATGAACCGCCTTTTTAAGGTCATGCCATAGCATCTCAATTGGATTCAGGTCAGGACTTTGACTAGGCCACTCCAAAGTCGTCATTTTGTTTTTCTTCAGCCATTCAGAGGTGGATTTGCTGGTGTGTTTTGGGTCATTGTCCTGTTGCAGCACCCAAGATCGCTTCAGCTTGAGTTGACGAACAGATGGCCGGACATTCTCCTTCAGGATTTTTTGGTAGACAGTAGAATTCATGGTTCCATCTATCACAGCAAGCCTTCCAGGTCCTGAAGCAGCAAAACAACCCCAGACCATCACACTACCACCACCATATTTTACTGTTGGTATGATGTTCTTTTTCTGAAATGCTGTGTTCCTTTTACGCCAGATGTAACGGGACATTTGCCTTCCAAAAAGTTCAACTTTTGTCTCATCAGTCCACAAGGTATTTTCCCAAAAGTCTTGGCAATCATTGAGATGTTTCTTAGCAAAACTGAGATGAGCCCTAATGTTCTTTTTGCTTAACAGTGGTTTGCGTCTTGGAAATCTGCCATGCAGGCCGTTTTTGCCCAGTCTCTTTCTTATGGTGGAGTCGTGAACACTGACCTTAATTGAGACAAGTGAGGCCTGCAGTCCTTTAGACGTTGTCCTGGGGTCTTTGTGACCTCTCGGATGAGTCGTCTCTGCGCTCTTGGGGTAATTTTGGTCGGCCGGCCACTCCTGGGAAAGTTCACCACTGTTCCATGTTTTTGCCATTTGTGGATAATGGCTCTCACTGTGGTTCGCTGGAGTCCCAAAGCTTTAGAAATGGCTTTATAACCTTTACCAGACTGATAGATCTCAATTACTTCTGTTCTCATTTGTTCCTGAATTTCTTTGGATCTTGGCATGATGTCTAGCTTTTGAGGTGCTTTTGGTCTACTTCTCTGTGTCAGGCAGCTCCTATTTAAGTGATTTCTTGATTGAAACAGGTGTGGCAGTAATCAGGCCTGGGGGTGGCTACGGAAATTGAACTCAGGTGTGATACACCACAGTTAGGTTATTTTTTAACAAGGGGGCAATTACTTTTTCACACAGGGCCATGTAGGTTTGGATTTTTTTTCTCCCTAAATAATAAAAACCATCATTTAAAAACTGCATTTTGTGTTTACTTGTGTTATATTTGACTAATGGTTACATGTGTTTGATGATCAGAAACATTTTGTGTGACAAACATGCAAAAGAATAAGAAATCAGGAAGGGGGCAAATAGTTTTTCACACCACTGTATATGGTTGCAAGACATGGCTGCTATCCAGTGACCTGAAACAAAGACTGGTCTCCTTTGGTACTGTGTCTCTCCGGAGAATCCTTGGGTACCGCTGGTTTGACTTTGTGTCGAATGAGTAGTTGCTCATGGAGTCCTGAATGAGGTACATTACCTGCATTGTGAGGGAGCATCAGTTGCGCCGAGTATGATCCAACTCGTAAGATCCAACTCGTAAGATCCTCATTGTTGGGGACCCAAATGGCTGGACCAGGCCAAGGGGTCGCCCACGTAATACCTGGCTGCGGCAGATAGAGGGTAATTTGTGAAGGGTGGGACTGGACCGCGTGTCTAACTGGCGGGTTGCCATCTAGGATTCCTGAGCTGCTTTATCGTGTGGTGGGTGCAGCAACGTGCTGTACCAGTGTATGCTCCCAACCTGACCTGACCTGACCTGTTTTTCATGGTAAATGGCATCTTAAATGTTTTAGATGTAAATATTTTATTTAAATGTATGTATGTTATAAATGTGTATCTCAGAGAAGTGTCTTGCTCAGGATAATACAGTGAATTATCTGCTTTTTCAACCTATCAGTTTTATTTTATTCACCTTTGCTCATCTCGTCTACCACCGAGGAGACACTCTAGCTGCTAACAAGACTTGAATCCCCTAACCAAGCTGCCACTTTCCAGCCTTTTATGTAGCAACAGCTTACACTCTGTGGCAGCCAGTTGGTCTTTCCTGCTCAGATTAATGTTCATCAAAACATGGCCTAGAAGACTTTACACATGGCTGGTACGATATTGTACTTGTCATCTGTCAAACTGAGGACATCCCCTTGGGTCCACTAGGACTGACAGTTGAGGGTGAAACAACAAAGTCAAGCTACAACCCTGTCTAAGCTGGATCTCAATGAAAACACTCACTAGGAACAGTCTTGACGCAAATTAAAAATGTTTTTCTTAACTTGTCCATCATAGTTGAAGAAAAACCACCAGATTTACAGTACAATCATTTCAAACTGTCAGCTGAAAACTCCTCTCAAAAACATTATTTTCCTAACACAAAATCAATTTGTATTCTTCCGTCATTACAGTCATTCAACCACCTTTACTTTACTTGTAGCAACTCAGCAGTGCAGCTCCAGTAAATGGGTTTTGGGGGAAAAAAAAGGTAAGCAAATATTGATTTAGTTTTTTCGATCAGGCTCCCTTTTGAAAATATGAGACTGTGCTAGGCTTACAAATGAAGAGAGTATGAGTTCTGACCTTCCACAAATTTGAGAGACACTGCAGCCAATCTTCTCACTGCAGGCTGCCGCTTTATTTTTCATTTAAACATAGAAGTGCAAGTGCAATATTTTCTCAGCTTGATGAACACTGCAGTGAGAAACACTGCATAAAAGCTCTTCATGTGATACTTTAAGGAAATTACAAATGAACACTTGAGTTAGTTAGGTTAGGTTAGTTAGGGCCTCCCAAGCTCCCTGGCGCATCAGGCAGCAAGTGCTCTCCAATGGACTCGATCACTTACAGCAAGTTCAGCATCATCCAGTGGTATAGGTCAACAGTTTTCAGGTTCCCCAAAAACGTTGACCTCCAAGACCTTCCTGGTCTTTATGTCCTTTTTGGTGGTATTCAGTGCATGGTGAGCTTTGGAATGGATTGAGTAGGAAGACATAGCACGTGTCTGGAAAACCGCATCCTGTGTTCTGTAATGATGTATTCCAGTGATCTCAAGCCGGTCCACTTCAGTACCTCATCATCTGTAAGAGATGCTGAGTATTCATCAGAGGCACTGCCGGTGAAAGACATTGAGCTTGTGAGCAATCCATTTTGTGTCCCTCCAGGTTTTGCTGGCATAGATGGAAGTTGGGAAGGCAACCGTGGTTAACTAGATTCAAATTGTTATACAATATCCATATTACACACTCTAAAAACAATTTTTTCAGATCAGAGAAAATGACCACAACAGTTTGCAACCAGCTTTTTGAGCTATTATTGGACAGGACTCCTGCCCAATGAATGAGGAGATAGGAGGGTATTTAATTCAAAAGCGTAATCCCATTAGAACACGCTTTCCAGCTATTAGCAAGTGGATTTTGCAGAAATATTTTACTTAACAATATTTATTTGCACAATATTTGAGACATTGTGAGATGTGGCAGACAGCCAGTTGCTCAACCCGGCCGGGATGTTCAAAAAAGAGAACGATGGGGGAAGGCAGCTACTGAGGGGCAGTGCCTCCCCCAAGATGCCAGATGGCGAGTTCCCTGCAGCATAGCGGTGAAACGAATTCCCGTAGGGCATCATGGGATCTGTAGTTCAGCATCACAGCCCTGCTGGGTACCGTGGATGCTCGCCAGGAGACGCTACAGGAAGATCTGGGGATCGTTATTTTCCTTATAGCCCAGAAGTACTCCCAAGTCACGGGGTCAGAAGCCCAAAGTACTTCCAGGCTGAAGAAAACCTCATATCCTCCATCTGACCCGGAAGTGCTGGCAACTCACGAGGACGGAAGAACAGAAGCACTTCTGGGTCAAGGACTATATAAAGGACTACTGAAGACACAGCAAGTGAGCCAGAGTTGAGAGGTAGAGGACAGAGCTTGCTGGGAGGTGTGGAGGAGATATTTCAAGAATTAAATATTATTGTGTTTATTTGTTTATTGTAGTGGAGGTGCTTTGGGCACTATTTATTTAAGGAAAACAAATTAAACAACTTCTTGGTGCTTTTAAAATGTGTTGTCAGTGTCTGTGTGTCGGGTTAAGTGCTGGTATAGCGCCATCTAGTGTCACAGAGCTTACAACCGGATATCTGATACGTGGATTGTATGACACATATAAATTTAGTTTTCTCCTTGAGCATTTTGATATAGTTCTCCGTTCGATTAGCATTGGTCCCATTGAAAGCCTACTGTGTCAGGAACTTAGTTATCTCCATTCGCTATAAAAACATGAGATTTAAATTTTTTCTCTGCTATGGCTATGAATGACAAGAAGTACTAAACAAAAAAAATACATAATTTTCGGGGAAAGTATTCCTTTACTCACATCTTGTGTGAAGAAGGTGCCTGAGTTGCCTTGAAAGCCTGCATTTTGTAATCTTTTTAGTTAGCCAATAAAAGGTGTCCTTTTGCTTAACTTCTTACCACATCTATAATGGCTATCATGGTACAACACCCTAGCTTTTAAGGGAACTTGCAAGCTTTCAAATACTGTTCAGTCTTGATGCTATCTGGTAACATTCATTCCTTATAGCTTTGACACATTAGATGATTTTTCCAGCAATTTTCATTTGTTGCCTTCATCTTAGCGAGTTGGAGGCAATTGGCTGTGCTCTCCCATGAAGACCAGTCACAAAATGTGACATTCCCAGTGACTAACTTTAACTAGTCCTCAAACTAGTCTTCAACTATTTTCATTTTGTCTTTAGTTGTAGACGTGGGCTCTGTGCACATAAGAGACAAGTCATAGAATGCAGCAACGAGGAAAAGGAACTTGTGTATTTAGGACGTTAAAAACAGAAGAGAAACTCGTCTGTCTGATGTTTAATGTTTTACACATCATGACAAAATAGAAAAACAAAAATAGGGCAGTGATTGTAGATGAAATCACAGTACCTGTTAATCCTTCGTACAGCACCGGCTCCATCAGGCAGCTCTATATTGGCTGTCACAAAAAGGGGAGAACATGTCTGTGCTGGAATGTCAGCTCGCAGTCGCTAAATGCAACTTTCCCAGTGATTTTTCAGTCTTGAAAACTGACATGTTCAATGACTAAAACTGGCATAATATGAATCGGCTTTAGGCATTTTTACTAGTATTTGATATATTTAGTATCCAAATATTACTCTTTTTCAAGACTATGATTTCTAATCTTCCTTCCTTTAGAATGACATCACCTGAACTTACCATTTCCTCATCTTGAACAATTACTAACCTACGTACCCAACACAAGTTTAATCATTTGAAAAATTAGTATTGTGTTGCTTGTATTTAACTGACATTGTACTTCTTTTATAATGAATAAAAATAGGGAATAAAATACATTACTTTTAACTATCATTGCTACTACAAAAAAGGGTGCCAAGTAAACATGAGGAGACTCACTCAAGAGTTATTGCAGACAAAATCCAAAGACAATGTCCACTTTAGCAGATGAGGGGGATATAAATAAGATATCAGAGTTATTCTGCATTGAAAAGCAGTTGCTAACTAGGCCTCTGGCCCTGCGCATACAGTATATACATACTATACCTACTAGTACATATATGTGATAAACATCTTTATCATAATGGAGGTCCATCCATCCATCCATTATCCAACCCGCTATATCCTAACTACAGGGTCACGGGGGTCTGCTGAAGCCAATCCCAGCCAACACAGGGTGCAAGGCAGGAAACAAACCCTGGGCAGGGTGCCAGCCCACCTCAGTCATAATGGAGGTATTTACTAATTTAGCCATTAATCATTTAACTGTCAAAAATTAATCCACCTTGATTAACCCATGCAATCAGATTAATCCCGAGTTCATTGACTTTGCCAAAGCAATATCAATTAAATTCTCAAAGGCCCCAGAGTCAATTAAGGCTTGATATTCTGTAATGTTAACATTATGTATGATAAATGAGACAGAATCCTGCTGTTGTCACTGATCTAGAAGAGGTACAACTGGACAGCTCATTAGAAGCACCTCTTGGAATACTAACAAGCTCCTTACCATTCCTGCAAGAGAGCAATCAAAATTTAAATTACCATTGTTTCTGCAACATGAACATAAACCTTGACTTAGGTGTGTTTATCATTCCTGGTTTAGTAATCAACTACTATAATTTGACCTGACTCATCAAAAATATCTTTTGCAAAAGGAAGTAAAATACTTAAAAATGACTCCCAAACCTTCATATTCTGTTATTCTAGATTTTTGAATCTTGTAGTAGGGGCTCCCACCAGAATGAAGAGAAAGTGTTGCACAGTAAAAAGGTTAGGGTCATACAAAACCCTAATACAGTCAAATCTCGATTATACGTCACTCAAGTAACTGTCGATCTCTATTAACCGTTGCCCTACTACTGCCGTAAGGTATGCTGTGCGCTCTGTACATCGGAATAACTGTTCCTTGTGCTAACACGTAGTGTTCTTCCCCAGCTCCACGTGTCAGGCCACATTTTCACAAATCACAGTGTCAGTTACGTAGCTTCAGTTTTAATAGTGTTTCGTAGCTTTTCTCTTTTGTTATAATGAATCTACTATACGGGCGGGATGGTGGCGCAGTGGGTAGCGCTGCTGCCTTGCAATCAGAAGACCTGAGTTCACTTCCCAGGTCCTCCCTGCGTGGAGTTTGCATGTTCTCCCCATGTCTGCGTCGTTTTCCTCCCACAGTCCAAAGACATGCAGGTTAGGTGCATTGGTGATCCTAAATTGTCCCTAGTGTGTGGGTGTGTGCCCTGCGGTGGGTTGGCACCCTGCCCAGGGTTTGTTTCCTGCCTTGCGTCCTGTGTTGGCTGGGATTGGCTCCAGCAGACCCCTGTGACCCTGTAGTTAGGATATAGCGGGTTGGATAATGGATGGATGGATGGAATCTACTATAGACTCTTAAAGCCGATAATGTTGGAATTGTCACAAAAAAATTAAACATTTACAAAGTGCTTCAAGTATTGTTTCAGTTTACAGAGTAGGAAGAACAACAGTGAACGATGTAAAGTATGATGCCAACAAAACTGAAAAACATGTCGAAAATGGAAACCACTGACGGTAATGTTATCCTGTATTAATATTAATGTTAATGTTTTTCTGCACTGTAATTTTATTTTAAAATTGTGCTCTATTATGTTTTGTTAACAACTTGTCACGTTCAGGCAGCTGGCGATGGGCTGTAAAGGGGCGGACACACCCCTTAGGAGATGAACGACAGGAGAATTTCGGAGAAAAAGGAAGGTGTGGCAGAAGAAGTTTTGAGTGAGGAGTCAGAAGACAATCAGCAGGAGTGTTTGCGAGATAAAGAAAGACAGAACGTGAGTGGCACGAGATAAACTGATTGGTAGGGAAAGCTTTTTTTTATTGTTTTGGAGGTGTGTGCCGTAACCCAGATAATGGAAAATAACACAGGGCACTCTTTGTTATAGAATGAAAACTCCAAGTAAAGCGTAGAGAACTCCAGAACCTCTGAGTTGTATTTTTTTATTATGCTTTTGTTACAATATTATATGAATTGATTAATTTTGTTAATACTATATTATATTATGTTAATGTATTTTTTTGTAAATAAATACTACTATGCACCAAACTAATTTGCTGTATATCATTTTTAAAGTAGCTGTTCTGTTATCCGTCTTTTCTCTTTTCCATCACAGCATTGGTCCTGACCCCTGCCAGATAAACAAGGTTACACTGTACTGTAATAAGAAATAACTACAAACTTGCATTGGTAACATATATTAGCAAATCACTGTGGATTGCCATGGGGTGGTACGCCCTTTTCCTACACTGTGTGCCCCAGAGGACAATAGTGACACTTTGTGTGAAAAAGAGAAAATAAACCTGGAGGAAAGTATACAATATTTCCCCTAGGACATTAAAGGACAGGTGAACCAGCAGCCACCAGTTCTCTGACCCTCTATGAAGAGAAAGAGAGAGAAGACAAGAAGGAAACCCCAGAGGTGGTGACACCTCCTGTCCACTGGAAGGCATACATGCATAGAAGAGAACATATGGGACTGTGTTGTCCCTCCCAGGGAAACAGGGAAGCTGACCTGAAAGCTTAGTTCTTTCATCCTAACAGAGGGCTTGTTGCTGCAGGGACATAAGTAGCCACTAGATGGACCTCTATCCAGATGTCCCTGTTGCAAATGCATGGGGCAGCTCATGATGCAAAGCCAACAGTAACACCAAGATGGTATATAAAGGCCCTTTTTGGGTTGAGTCTCAGTGAACTTAGAATTGGGAAGACAGTGGTTGTCAAAAGTCAATTGGGAATAAGCAGAAAGGCAGGAGTCTATGACAAAGACACAGAAACATGAGGTGAAGGCAAAGATCATACTGTGGGCAATTCAACCAGCCACCCCGCCTGAACACCAGAGAGTCAATGCCCCTAACACACACGCCAAAGAAGCTGTAGAGCTTTTATTTTCCATTTTTTGTTATTTTAGTAATTATTTAGTTTATTCCTCCCTTTAATTATTTAATCATTTATTGTTTCATGTGTTTATTTTGAGTTCAGCAATGCTATGAGAGCACCACTCATCATTCACACTCTCAAATGGTTCTCTAACTAAACTGACATTTCAATGCTACAAGGTAAACCATTCCTCAAATCACAACAGGCCACGTCATGGAGACCTTTATGAAACTTACATATAAGAGTATCCCTCATATAATGAATCTGTTTATCTGCTGCCTTATTTTTAACTGCTTGTGTGAGATTAATTAATCTTCATGGCATTAGGTTTTTTTCTTTCTATAGTATTAAATATAACATATAACTCCTGTAAAAAAGGAAGAAAGCTGCCCATATTAGAGATTTGTATTATTCATGTTCTTTCTTCACCTTCATCAATGATGAATTATTTCTTTTCTATATGTTTCCATCCTTCTAAAAGCATATACTATCTGTTCTAAGAGCAATTTATTTTTACAGTATTTCCGCAGTTCATGAATGCCTGCATTAAAATTATTTATTTATACTGTGCTGCTCTGTAATTACTTGTTAGACCCGCTGCCTCATGGATGCACTGTCCCATGTCTGAATTTCATGGCTTTATGGCGTTTGCCTGCTCTCATCATCTCTGTCTGAAATTTTCTCTGAGTGATCCGGGTTTCAAATTGACTTGGTGTACATGTGATGTTTGCCTAAACTGGCCCTGCAATGATCTGCCGCACACTTCAGTTTGGACCCCCCTGCCTTGCATCTGATGCTGCTGGGATATCCCCTGGCCCCTGGTGTTCCTTAAATTAATCTAAGCAGTTTTGAGATTTTTATGTTCTATTTACTTGAGCATTTACTTACTAATTATATGTACTCTCTTGTCATTAGCTAGCGTGTGTAATTTATTAGACTATTATAATGTATAAGAGGGGCACTTATGCACATAAGAATACATTTAACTGAAGTGAGGAGACCAGATCAGCAATGTACACTCAATAATTTTTTTTCATAATATTCCATTCTGAGATTTTTATTCTGTAACAAAAAAATGTCAAATTAGATAATGACTGAAATGTAGTCAGGAGTTGAATATACGAGTCCACACAACACATGACTGCAAAAAGCAATCATGGAGAGGGCAGACAAAAAAATCGTCTGCATCCTCCCAGATACACCCTTATTAGTCCACGAGCTCAAATTATGCAGAGTTGGAGTAATATAGCATGTCATTTAAAGCACATTTTACAAAGTTGTCCAAATCATGTTTCTTCCATCTTGAAAATTTTGGGAAATTAAGGCGCTTTCTAAATAAACAGGATTGTAAGAAATTAATTCATGCATTTATTTCTAGTAGGGTTGACTACTGCAATGCGCTGTTCACTGGATGTTCAAACTGTTCTTTATGCAGCCTCCAGTTAATCCAAAATGCTGCTGCAAGAATTATTACAAGAACAAGAAAATACGAACACATAGCTCCAGTTCTTAAATCCTTACACTGGCTCCCGGTTAAGTTTAGGGCAGATTTCAAAATCCTCCTTTTAACATATAAAGCATTAAATGGGCAAAGGTCTGGCTTATTTGTCTAACGTATCATGACTTACAAACCTGAGCGCACATTAAGATCTCAAGATGCCGGCCTGCTTATGATTCCAAGGATTAATAAAATAACAGTGGGAGTTCGAGCTTTTAGTTACAGAGCCGCTAAACTGTGGAATGGTCTGCCTGCTACTATACGAGATGCCCTTTTAGTCTCAGCTTTCAAATCCCGGCTGAAGACTCACTACTCCAGTTTAGCATATCCTGACTAGAGCTGCTGATTTACTGTACAGACTGCATCTCTGTTGTTAGTCATTAGCACTAAAACGTAAGTAACATGATAGTTATAATTTGTTACTAACCCTCACCTATTCTGTTTCTCTTCTTGGTACTCAAATGTGGCACTCGGTGCCCCGACCCACCTGCCAAGTTGTTTTGCCTGCCTAATGTAAAATCATCCCTGATGGAGGATCACAGGAATCGTGGGGTAGAGGGGTTCTTTCATCGGATTGGCTGGCCCAGAGCTGTTCAGCTGTGGAATGGCCAATTGGGGGAGGCAGCTTGATGGATGAGGTCTCCAGGACTCTAAACAAATCCAAATCATATTATGTGATATCATCTACTGTAAATTCTGCTCCATACTTGTAAAATTTTAATTTTTATACTGTATTGAGGATTACTTCTGTTCTGTTCTGTATATTATAATTGTATTGGCCCCCTTCTTTTTGACACCCACTGCATGCCCAACCTACCTGGAAAGGGGTCTCCCTCTGAACTGCCTTTCCCAAGGTTTCTTCCATTTTTTCCCTACAAGGGCTTTTTTGGGTGTTTTTCCTTGTCTTCTTAGAAAGTCAAGGCTAGGGGCTGTCAAGAGGCAGGACCTGTTAAAGCCCATTGCGGCACTTCTTGTGTGATTTTGGGCTATACAAAAATAAATTGTATTGTATTCACACTTATCTTGAGGCACATGAAGAGAGAATAAGAAGGGGTCTTTTTTATCTTATGCACTCTAGGAGATCCACATCAACGCTCACCCATTTATATTGGGTGCCATTGTTGAAAGAACACAAACAAACAAGGCCACATTGTGTCTGGGCAGTCTAAAGCCCCACATAACCTCCAGCAACTGGACATAGCATTGAAGGGGAAGATGTGATTAGAGGATAGCAATCCCTGTAGGTGTCCATGGTGTCTGAAGAGCAATAGGCAAGAGGATACCACCAGGGGCCATAGCCAAAAATAATATGTAACATTCCTCCAGAACACAAACCGATAAATGATCTAATGGGTGATGGGGATGTCTGGTCCTCTTTCAGGAGACTGAGGCTACAAAAGTTTGGCAGAAGGTTGAAAAATGTCCTGAAGGATGGTGTCAGCACGTGGTCACAAGCAATGAGAAGTGGGCCATGTTATCCTTTAAAACAGGATCACTGGTAGTAACCTTCAGCCTCTTAGGTGGCCACAATTGCTCAGGACTGGAAGAAGTAGATGTACAGTATATAAGCGGTTGCCCCACTTGCCATCCCCAAATGTCGTTCTTGTATATAGGCAATCGACAAGGCTAACAGAATGTTAGGTTACATGTCACGATGTGCAGAGGACCAGTCACGGGAGGATATGCTTAAGTTATATAATGCACTAGTGAGGTTTCACCTGGAGTACTGTGCACAGTTTTGGTCACCATATAACAAAAAGACATAGCAGCACTAGAGATAGTCCAGAGAAGAGTGACTAGGCTGATGCTGGGACTTGGGAGGTATGAGCTATGTGGAGAGACTGAAGTTGAACCTTTACAGTTTCAGTGAGCAGAGAACAAGAGGGGACATGACTAAAGTGTTTCAAATTATGAAAGGAATTAGTAAAGTGGATCCCAGTTGTTACTTTAAAATAAACTCGGCATCAAGCACACTGAGACATGGTTGGAAACTTGTTAAGGGTAGACTTTGCACAAATGTAGTAAAGTTTTTCAACACACAAACAACCATAGATATGTGGAATAAATGATCAAGTAGTGTGGTGGAGAGCACGAGTTTAGGAACTTTCAGATGTCGCCTCCATGTTATTTTGAACAATCTAGATGTATAGGACAGACGACCTTGTTTTGCTGAAAGGCCTGCTCTCGCCACAGCTTATTCTAATGTTATAACGGTTATCCAGGATGGTTTTCAGGGAGAACCCAAACTGCATCTACGGTTTGTTTCTGTCCAATGCCACTTTGTACTTTGTTTCTTTTTTTTACATCCCTCTTTTTGATGTATAGTACTATACTCTTTAAATGAACATGAAACAACATATGCCGATTCTTGATTGATTATACTACTCATCTTTGTGTAAAATGCAACAGGAAAAGTGATGTGGTTTGCAAAGAAATGTCTGGTGTTGGTTTATTACTTCAATGCATTAATTTTTTGCTTGCTTTCTAGCTAGTCTACATCCCTCTCTCTGGCATAAAATCCCATCTGATGTGTTCCCTTCACAAATATAGTATTTAGAATGGTATGGTTGATTAATTGATTACCTTTTATGAAAATAAAAAACACTGCAGACTGCTTGAGACACCGTATCTACTGAATTATCCACAACAGCAATCCATAGTCCTGTCAAAGCAGACATTCCTTTGATCGATTTGATCATTTGATGAAGTACTTTCATTAGATTCACTTTGGTCTGACAGGCACAGATTCAGTTAAATAATACTGCAAGTCACTTAAACTGATACTTTTCAGTACTATATTGAAAACCTCTGCAGAAACAGACCAGCCAAATTTTCAAAGGTCATAGGGTAAGTGGTAATCACAAGCAATGTTGCTTCATCGATCATAGTGGTTAAATTCTGTTAACACCAGACATAATGAACTTAGCCTGCCTGCAACAGGGACTTTTCAGGAGCTGCCCAGCATTTCGCTAAAGGAAGGGTAGAAAGAACCTTTGCAAACCAAATAATGGCAACTGTGTTTGTTGGGTAAAGTGCAGGTGGAGAGTCCCTATGCCGATTATTCAACGGCAAGATTAAAATGTTTAAAAATGGGGAATGGTCTTATAACAGTTGTTTTGATTTGTACTAATACTGAAATGAATGAATATGTAGTGTAAATGGTTTTTTTTAATTAACAGCAAAATATATAAAGGTCAGTCAAGTCAAGTCGGGGAGCATGCACTGGTACAGTGCGTTGCCACACCCACTACACGACGAAACATCTCGGGATCCCGGTTGGCAACCCCCCTGGCAGACACAGGGTCCAGTCCCACCCTCCAGAAATGACGCTCTAGACAGGTGTTACGTGGGCGACCCCTTGGCCAGGTCCAGCTACTCACGTCCCACGAGCTGGATCACCCTCGGGGAAACGCGCCACATGGCCGAACTGACGCTCCCTCACAATGCAGGTAATGTGCCTCATTCAGGACTCCGTGAGCAACCGCTCATTCGACACAAAGTCAAACCAGCGGTACCCAAGACCTTCCTGTCTTGCTATATGGTTGCGAGACATGGATGCTATCCAGTGACCTGAGACAAAGACTGGACTCCTTTGGTACTGTGTTTCTCCATATAAAGGTCAGGCTTGTGAAAAATATTTTCACAGGTGATCCTTAAGATTATGTGAAGGTGATGTGACTTATATCATGTTTTAATTAAAGGAGTATCTTGGAGCTGTTGGTGATAAGACAAATAATGATCACCCAAAATTCACCACTAATGACTTTAACCTTGTTTGGTGTGAACTAAGCAGTTTGGGACTGATTTGTGACGTAGCTAAGAGATGGTTATGGGGAACAATTTTCAAGCTATATAGAGCAATGTTGTGCAAGTTCACGCCTCACAGGAACGAGCTCAAAGTCAGTTCACACAGATTAAAATGAATAAATTCATGTTCATAGTACACTATTTCAGTTTTGAACTAGTTCATGTTCAGTTCATTTTGTATTTTTTATGGTGTGAGAATAAATGACTCCTGAGTTTACTTTTTTCAGTTTTGCATGCCTTAGGCTATTACAGTGTTCTTGAATAAAATACAATAATTATGAAGACTTTTTTTTCTTAAATACACTTTATTGAGTTATACTCAGCAACAAACACGTATAACCATATATGCTAATAACTTCCCGGTGAAAAAAGAAATTAAATAGATGCAAGCATACATACTGTATAAATTACTGCTCAATTTCCAACCGTGTGACACAAATGGTGACTGTGAAACCACCGTGTAGGTAAACTAACCAATTACGCTGCTGGTCAAAATTTGTGTCACATATTGCATGTCCAACGTGGAAAAATATAAAGTGGCCTCGCGAAGTACAATTTTTTCCTAAAAGCGAAAGTGGAGCTTCACCGTGTGCTCGTGTCAGCTTAAGCACGAGAAGGCAGACACAGACAGTGCCAATTTGATTTTACGTTATTTTTTCCGAATACAAATAAATAACAAAACATTTGTACAAAATAAATATTTGTAAAAATCCACTATTTGTGCTTATCCGAATACCATATTCAGATTTGGCTCTACCCCTACATTACAGGGTAAGGTAAAACGTTTAATCTGGACCTAAACCAGATCCAGAATGTCCCATAAAACTGAACTAGCTCACGTTCAAGTTTTTCATTTGCAAATACAATACATTAAGTTCATCGTTCTTAGAAAAATGTGCTTGTTCAATGAATGCGCTCTTTTGAACTAGTTCATGTACAACAGTGATATAGAGTGCACACTGAATTGGGTATTCAGGACTTTAATGTTAAGGTTCTGGATCAGCATTAATGCTAATAAAGACCTAATTTTGTTAAATTAAAATATTGTAGCTTATTGTGGAAGAAAACCATAACTATGTGGTTGATTTTAAATAGTTGCATAAAAGCTTGCTTGCAGTTTGCACAGTATTCTTTTTTGATCAACACCATTGCTACTGAAAACAAAATAATTCCAAATGAAGAACAATTTTCTTCATTTTGCAATTCAAACTTATTAAACATTTCAGAGGAACATTGTTTCTCAATTTTTCTGCGGGCTGCTGCAAACATGAGATAATGTTAGGAATCAGACTCCTAAAGATGCGTTCCTCCACACAATCGCATGCATTTATTCCTATGATATCAGTGCCTCTGACTCACAAATGCACTCACACTTAGTGAATGTGTCTGTGCTTAATTAGAACACTCATCTGTTGTTTAGAGCAGTCTGTAACTGGGAAACCTCAATTCCTGACAGAGCGGGAGTACTAAATAGAATGTGGTGATCAACACTTTGCATGATTAGTATATTAGATCAGATATGGTAAACTTTATTAATGCCATGGGGAATGAATGCATACAGCAGCAGAAACATAAAGAACAAGAATACAGACTCACAGGACAAATAATACATACAATCAATCAATAAGTAAATAAAAAATAAATAAAAATAAACTTAACTAGTTCATCGGGGGGTGGGGGGCGGGGGCATCACGGTGGCGCAGTGGGTAGCGCTGCTGCCTCACAGTTAGGAGACTCAGGTTAGCTTCCCGGGTCCTCTCTGCGTGGAGTTTGCATGTTCTCCCTGTGTCTGCGTGGGTTTCCTCCCACAGTCCAAAGACATGCAGGTTAGGTGCATTGGTGATTCTAAATTGTCCCTAGTGTGTGCTTGGTGTGTGGGTGTGTGTGTGTGTGTATTCTGCGGTGGGCGGGCACCCTGCCCAGGGTTTGTTTCCTGCCTTGCGCCCTGTGTTGGCTGGGATTGGCTCCAGCAGACCCCCGTGACCCTGTAGTTAGGATATAGCAGGTTGGATAATGGATGGATGGATAGTTCATCGGGTGGAAGTATTACATTGCCTGATAGCAGTGGGCAGAAAAGGCCCCCAGATGCACTTCTTAGTACACCGTGTCAGAATGACCCTGTGGCTAACAGTGTTCCAAGACAGCACCTCCTAGAAGGGATGGAGGGGATTCTTCACGATGGCATCCAATTTTGCCACTGTCCTCTTTTCCAGAACAGTTTCCAGTGTGTCCAGAGTTCATTCTGTGACAAAGCAGACGTTCCTGATAAGTTTGTTCATGCATTGTGCTTCTTTTCATCTCAGGCTGCTTCCCCAGGAGACCGCAGCGCAGGACACCAAACTGGCTACTATGGACTGGTAGAACATTTTCTCCAGCTTGCAGCATACATATACATATAATCGTGATTAATATATGAATAATAGTGCAGCCTTACTTGAAAGTATATATATGATAGTAATGCACCCATATATAGACTGTTAAATGTTAGATTAACACTAAAGGATCTAATTTAACACTGGCATTTTTGTCTGTGTGGGCACAGCATATAGCTACACATCAATTTATAGGAGCCACTTAATTCAATTTTTTTGGGTGGCAAGACACAATGGCAATTTACAACTTACAACATCAGAGTACAATTGACTCAATTTTTCAATATCTATCCGGTTAAGTGACTTGTGGTGTGAATTGGACCTGCAGATATCACACCCATCAAAAGAAGCTTTCAAGTCTATCTAGCGAACTCAATCCTTTAGAGTGCAAAGCAATGCTTAATCACTCTTTAATGCAGATTAGCCTTCAACTCCTTTTTTTTATCATTTCTTCAAAAATGTGTAGTTTATGAAGATGACAATATCCTTGTCCAGAGAGCATATATGGACACCAAATGGTTCAATAGGCAAAATCCAAAAGTTCTATGTCTTGTTTTATCTGCATAGTCACACCCTCTGAACCCAATTGAGCATTTATGCGTGATTTTGGTATAATATCTGAGGCATTTGTTTCATGTCTATCAATAGGAAGAATGGAGCCCCAACCCTACACTGAAAAAAGTATAACATTGATGTTGTTCATTCAACGTAAATTTTCTCTTTCAAGCAACTTAAGATTAGTCATTTAGTGTTGTAGCTTGAAATATTTGGTTTCAGATCTCAATCAAAGTAAAAAAATGTGTTTGTACCAAAGTAAGTTATGGTGGAGGGAATAAATGTAAAAATCCTATTTCAGTTCACCTAATATTTTCGGTTGTTAGTGTGCTGTGTGGGAGGGGCTTTCCAGTGTGCTGGCTTTCCAGCTGCCAAAAAAGTTAACTTCAGTATAAAACAAGTGAATTACACCCAATCACTCTAAATGATTTGCCTCAACTTAAAAATTGTGGGATCAATAAGCTAAAAAGAATTATATTAGTTCAGATTGAAAATATTAAGTGTGAATCATTACCAGACTTTTTTCAGTGTAGAACTGAATTACAGCTGCTAATACATTCTTGGCCTGGGGTTATTAATTATCAGACCACAGACCAAATCCGGCCCATGTGCAAGTATCCTCTGCTCCAAGTCATTCTCCTCCAACATATTTTTTTCAGGTATAGCAAAATTATGTAGAATGTATAAAGTCAGACATCTATAAAATCTAGAACATGCAGAAAGTTTTTGAAGGGGTAGTTGCTAACTTCAATTAAACAAGGCATATAAGGCACCTAGGAGAACTCATAACAAAATTAAACAAGTCACTCCACATTTCCCAATTCATTTTCAGAATCCGTGCCATTCAATACAAAAGATAGTTAAGTAATAAGTCCATGGTTGCCAGTTCCGTTATAAAGTCAGTACCTAGGAGGAGGAGCTCTTCAAAGGCAAGCAGCAGAAATATCTCAAAAGCGGCACTTATAATCACACTCTCCCATTGCCTGATAGCTGCATGTGACTGCTGTTCCTCTCTGAATTCTGTTCCATTAGTATAGGATACAGACAGGATAGCTGCAGTATGTCTGCGTTGTCTAACGATTCATTAATTGCTAGGGATATATGATCAGCCTGACTGACAAAATCTGTCCTCTGACTTTGGATATTCTCTCCATATATATGAACACAGTGGGCATCAGTAGCAGGTAACAGAAGTACCTGTTTCACAGATTTAATCATTTTATTGATTGATTTTTCACTAGCAAGCTCTGATTAAATACCTTTGTAAGAGCCATTTGCTAATTATCTAAGTTATATTAGTGCACAGTCTATGGGAGGTTCTCATAACCCTCACAAGCTGAATTGAATTGGTATATTCTAACAATTTCTTGTTCCTCTTACAACAGATTAGTCTCAGTTAGTGACCTAGGCATGGAGGGCACACGGTTTTAAACTGTGCCTTAACGTGCCCAATAGTATGTAACGCAACTTGCTCTATTGAATGTGCAGCGGTGTACGATTAGAGTGTACTGAAGGCAACGCAATGCATCTTTAAGTACAGAAGCAACTGAAGTTTGACAAGAAAAGCTAAGTTTAGAGAAGAAACATTTTTACTCTAATTTTTTGCCTTTTATTCTACATGTGTACCAACCTTTTTCTTTATTCTTGTGCGGACTGTTTTGCTTTGAATTTTCACTACTTCTTTTTAAACAAACTTTTGGAGTAAGAGATTTCTTTTGGCATGTGTTTGACCATGCTTGATCCTGCCTTATTCACCAGCAGCTACAACCTTTAACGGATTATCTTACTGCCATTGTAATAGTAAAGGCTGCATTGTGCTTAGCCAGTATCCATGTAGATTGGATGCAAGCACATCTTGCTTGTTCTTGTTGAGTTAATTAATAAACATACGATGGCCTTATAAAGGCATAGTTTTTGGTCTGCTCATAGTTGAAATGACCATTCTCTGTATCAACATTTTGACAGAGCCATTCTAGCTAACTAATTTGCAATGTAATTTCTAGATATTTCTTCCTGGCTAAACATTACATTATCTGGTTACAACCACTGTGGGTTTTCACAAGAAAAATATATACATTTAAATAATTAAGCTTGCTTATTTTGACAGGTCTGAACCGAGTTATGTGAATAAGTAAGTGATTAGATGAGAGTGCACAGGAGTGAATGAGGGGCCGTGTCTGTTAATGTGTGTCAGGTAGGTGGTCAGTGTGTTATGGAGGTCCGGCACAAATAATATTTGCACTGTGAGAGCCTGACTCCAGGTCAAGACTATTTGATTACACTTGTCTGGGCCACACTGCATATAAGCTGTCCCGATGACACTTGGTTGATCACCATCCCATTAGGTGACTTCATGTGTTTTCATTTTTTTTGGCCATTAACATTACATTTAATGTAGGTGTTTTACAGAAATAAATTAATATCCACATAAAATACCAAATATATCATGCATCTTACTAATAATGATCAGTTACAGATTTGGACAATGTTTATTACACATTCTGTTCATTTCATTTCTGCAAAATAAATAGGTTTCCTTATTACAGGTGTAAGAGCCAGTCTCAGAAAGTGAATATTAAAATTTACACAAGTGTTAGCTTAATTTGAATAGAATATCGTTCACATATTTACTTTGTGTCACACACGTGAACATGGGAGGCAGCTAAAGGGCGCGAATGAGAGTAATTCCATGCCAGACCAGGGGGTGGCGGAGTGCGCTAACCCTTTCTCTCATTTGATGATGACATCACTTCCGGCTCCAGGCCAATGATGCCAGATCTGTTTCCGGAGCCACGGATGACATCACTTGCGGTTCCGGGCCTACTTATGACATCACTTCCTCCACTCTCTCTTAACGCCACCATCTTTGTGACAAGCAAATCAGTTCTGTTCTGGACTCCAACCTGTACACTTCTGTACAATTATTAATTCAATTTTGCAGTCAGGAAACAATATACGGGTGGCTACCCCAAACCTTCTGTGGCTTTTGCTGAGTTTGTGACATTAGCTATTGATATAACATTTTACCCCCAAGTAAAATAAAATGCAATAGACGTTCCCAGCTATATCTGTAATAACAGAATGTTAGTTAGACAGTTAAGAAACATTAGACTCGTTACTAGAAGCATGGACTGCTAGACTTTCTTATAAAAAAAATAATGACATACAGTTTTCTGACCATATCACCTTATTTATGGCTGTATGATATGTATAAGCCATAAACAGAAACATCTTATACAAGAACTTTCCTATTGTGATATCAATTTTTCTCTTTGGTTTTCTGAACTATTTCTGCTTTGAAATTTGCTAAAACTTTTAAAAAGAAGGAACGTGGACTGTGGAATTATTGGCACACATGTCTCTCACTTATGAAGCAAGCTGAAGCTGCAGAACTTTGGAAACCTTGGACAAACGCAGCTACAACAGGACTTTTTCTTAAACAAATGATCACAACTAATAAAGAAGTTACATACCCCCTCAGCTTTTTCCTCGGTGTTGGCCAGCATTTCCTGAAGGGCTCGCACTGAGAGAGACTGCTCGAGCACAAATGTGCAAATTGAAAGATCCGGAGGGACATTCTAGAGAGAGAAATAGGCAAATAAATAAAAGTAAAATCATAATTAAATTACCATGACTTTTGCATATGCTATTCAGTTATTTTAATATGAAGCAGATTACTGAGAGTTACATATCTGTTAGGATTCAATGGCAAACCAACTCAGGTTTACGTTTCAGCACTTTAACCACCAGGAGTCACTGCCTGCCTAAACTTATACTGTATATTTATTACAATTTCAATTGTATTTGTGATTAAAAGTATTTAACAGCAAAAACTAATAGCTGAACATTTTCATGAAGCTTCCCCCACATCCCCCAGTTAATTTCCCTGCCGGTACGTTAGCTCTTATAGGCTGCATTCTTGTCATTTTTCACAGGTGTTTTGTTTTTCGGTTCACATTTCTAAAATGCATTCCTTGGTTCCACCTCAGCACTTGAAACAGTAAGGAATAAAGCACACGGTTATATTGTACAACTTAAACATTTTATTACAGAAACTACAAAACTGCACTCAAATAACATTTTCCTATTTAAAAAAAACACATAGTTGTTCATGAAATTCATTTTTTCTCTCTTTAGGTAATGCATCGATATACAGTAAACCCTCGTTTATTGCGGTTAATCCGCTCCAGACAGATAAATGAATTTCCACGAAGTAGGATTCTTTATTTATAAATCTAATATTTTTGCAGTTAGAGCATTGAAAACCTGTTTACGATCTCCTAAATATGTTTTTTAACATTATTAGAGCCCTCTAGACATGAAATAACACCCTTTCGTCAAAAGTTTAAACTGTGCTCCATGACAAGACAGAGATGACAGTTCTTTCTCACAATTAAAAGAATGCAAACATATCTTCCTCTTCAAAGGAGTGCACGCGTCAGGAGCAGAGAATGTCAGAGAGAGAGAAAAGTAAACAATCAGAAATCAATAGGGCTGTTGGGCTTTTAAGTGGAAGCACCGCAATAAAGCGACCGCAAGGAAGGGATCAATGTGAAGGTAGTCTTTCAGCATTTTTTACAGGCGTGTCCGTATCTTCTAAGCAAACAGCCACTGTGCAAACAGCCCCTCTGCTCACACCCCCTCCGTCAGAAGCAGAGAATGTCAGAGTGAGAGAGAGAGAGAGACAGAGAAAAGCAAACAATCAAAAATCAATAAGTGCTGTTAGAGCTTTTAAGTGTGCGAAGCACTGTGAGGGAAGCATATCATATATCATTGGGGAGTTTTAATTAATACGTAATACGTGCACTGATTGGGTAGCTTCTCAGCCATCCGCCAATAGCGTCCCTTGTATGAAATCAACTGGGCAAACAAACTGAGGAAGCATGTACCATAAATTAAAAGACCCATTGTCCGCAAAAATCCGCGAACCAGTGAAAAATCCGTGATATATATTTAGATATGCTTACATTTAAAATCCACGATGGAGTGAAGCCGCGAAAGTCGAAGCGTGATATAGTGAGGGATCACTGTATTGGATGCACATATTAAGTTAATACATACTGTAAAAGCTGCATTCAGACATGTACTTCTCATCATCTGTCCAACCATTCTCTAATCTACTCATTCAGTACAGGGTGTTGGGTACGAGCCAGGAGCCAACTCTGGACAGAGTGCCAGTCAACTACAGGGCCCACTCATGCACACTGGGGGACAACTGGAGGTCACCCACTCCCCTAACATGTAAGTTTTTTTGAAAGTGGGATAACATTCAAACTCCAATCTGAAAGTAGATGGATGGGATTTGAACCCATGGCTATACATTCATCTGGCAGGAGAAGTAACCACTCAATCACCATACCACCCATCACGGTGCTCCACATTAATTTATTTCAAGTTAGGGGCCACCAAGCTGTGCTTAGGGAGGTGTGGCACTCCAGGCAAGGTTGACAATGGCTTGCAAATGACAGTTGTCCTGCATCAGTGTAGTTATAGGCCAGTGCTGTAATTCTCCGCAGGTGTTCTCAACGTGCTGTTCTTGATAAGTTTCAGTCAGGTTTCAGAACAAATCACAGTACAGAAACTGCACTCGTTAAAGTAGTAAATGACTTGCGGGTAAATGCAGACTGAGGCCGTTTATCTGTTCTCACCCTTTTAGATCTGAGTGCTACATTTGATACCATTGATCACAATATTCTTAGAAATCGCCTTAGTCAGTGGGTGGGCCTCTCTGGCAGGGTCTTAAATTGGTTTGAGTCCTACCTGGCAGGTACAAAATTCTTTGTTAGTTGTGGTAATTACACTTCAAAGACACATTATATTCTATATGGTGTTCCACAAGGCTCTATCCTGGGTCCTCTGCCCTTTTCGATTTACTGAGCTAAACTTCATTTAGTGAGCTAACTAATGCTCAGACCCAGAATGTAATAACATGTAATACAATTCCATGATCCACATCTACGGTATATAGCAGGTGAGTGTTTTCCAAAGACACAAACAATGGGTGTTACAATATGACACACATGGAGTATGAAAAGTGTGACCTTTACATAATAGAGACAAGTGCATTCCATAAAATCTGATTAACAAATGGCTACTTTTCCATGTCTGTGGTATTTTGTTTCTCCTGGGATATGCACCATAGGCTCTATTTGAGTTCTGAGAAATGTGAATTGGGAAAAAAGTCATCTGCTTGGGGGATAATTACTTCAGCAGCTGTTACTGTTTGCAAAAGGTCTCTGAGGACCATCTGGAGTGTGTGAAAAAAAATAAAAGGTTCATACAGCGTGAGTCATCTAAATACATCTCCCCATCAACAACCAAAAATGGTCACCTTGAACACAGTAAGCATCCCTAGAGTGTGCATTCAGGTTTTGTTGTCCATTACTTTTCCTGCACTATCTGGAGCTCTGATATCTTCATTGGCGAGATGGTGTAAATCTTTGTTTCCTTTCATATTTCTGGAATTGTCTACTTAACAGTAGCCTCAGGTGGAACAGGGTAATGAAACACGGCAGCCATTGAGCTCACTTATGAAGTCCTCTAGATTAGGTGCTGCCACCACTTGTTGAATCTTTCAACACCACCTTCTTGATCTACGGTTGTTTGTAGAGATTCTCCTGCTCCAGAAAATCTCTTAATCCTTCACATGACTGTGACTATTTTTTGACGAAAAATGTATTTATTCAAAAAATGTCTGTTCAATCGAACACACAAAAAATCTATGCATAGAAAGTATATTTTTTCAGAGCCAACAAATACATACAGCTGCTTTATAGGATATGTGTAAAAATCATAGATTGGTAAAATGCTCCCAAAAATCAATATGCCAATCTGATCCAGTTTAAGTCTTTGATCCTGTAAATGAGTCCAGACTCTGTTTAAACACAAGAGACAATTAGCTGCCATCCCTCATCTAAATCAAATTGCTTGCTACAGCAGTTTTGTGCTCTTTAAGTCTTCCTAGTATCAGAACTAATTTCTGTGCAACTAAAAGTATTCCACATCAGCTATGATAAGTCTGTCTCATATTCTCAGTGTTTGAAATGTTGAGGTAACCAGTTATCAGTCTATTAACATAAAAAACTAATAAAATGCAAAGGCAAACAACTCAATCACAGACCCTCTACCAAAGCCAAAATTCAAATCAGGTACCAGGATCATTGTACAGTAGAAAGAAAAACAATAACAAGAGGTTTCAGTGCTAAAAGATATTGTACTTGTATATCTGTTTACTGATTATGATTCAAATAGTATAAATCCACATCATTTAAAATACCAGAGTTAAGAGTGCCAGCTTGTCACAATCTGAATAAGACTGGAAACAACAGAGTCAAGAGATCTCTTCAGTCGTAGAGGATTTTTCTCTTTCCTATGACTGAAATTAAACTGTCACCTAAAAAATGCCTCAGTATTTACCCTGCAGTGGAGCATAGTCCTCGTCCCTTGAGAACACAAAACATGCCATGATACTTAAGCAAGAGATTTTAATGAGTATTTAGAGGAGAATGCTCAATCTACTCCTTCCTCATAGACAAAAAAGAAACATCAAGGATACAGTAAAATCGCTTTGACAGATCATTCATTCATCATTATAATATTGTAAGTACATGGTGTCACACATGTGCGAGTAGGAGGAAGCTGAGTGGACCAAGTAGATGTAATTACCCACCAGGCCAGGGGGTGGCAGGGTGCACTAATCCTACTTCTGTTATCTCTGCAGGCCAGATATGGGAAAACCTACCAGACACGCTATCAACGACGTCACTTCCAGGTCCGGCACCAAAAAAAGATGGTCACTTCTGTTTCCAGCACCACGAACGATGTCTCTTCCGGTTCCCACCACAGATGACGTCATTTCTGGTTTTGGCTTTTAAAGCCGCCATCATTCCATTATCTCGACAATTCAATCTGGGAACTCAACCGAGCAACATTGCTTATCTTACTATTACCTAAATGCAACCAGGGACAATATATGGGTGGCTGCCCCAAACCTTTTTGTGTGTGTTGAGACTGATTCTTTTATGATGATTAAGGGTTAAATCCATGGAAATGGACTAAATAAAGCCATTCATGTGCTTTGTTTTTAAGATGGATGGCAGGAAGGGCCTGGAGGGCTATAGCTATCCTTCCAAGAGGCTTACAATGGAAACTTTTGCAGTTACCTATAATAAATTTCAGTTGTATGCAATAAACTACACAATTGCATTTCTGAAATTCAGTTCATGCTACAGGCCATGTAACTATGCATATAGATAATAATCTGCTAATGATAAAAATGTTCTGAGATTTTTCACATAAGGACGACAGAGGTTTTGAGGTAAAGTAATAGCAATTACATTGTGGGAATGTCATGATGTATTACAAGATGATTAGCACATACAAATAAGAATTTCATAGGACTCTCTACATGTGACAGTAATGACCCATCAATATCAGAAGATACTTGTGTGATGTGACAAAGGCCTTCGATTCCAACAGCCAGAAAGCCTGTCTGGAGTCAGATGTCCCACCGAATGTTTTACTATCCTGAGACTAAGTAGAATGTGACTGTCTTTGGAAATAGAACTTAAAGAAATCTTTTTAACATTTACCTCCATGTTATTCTGCTTCTGATTTTTGACTATATTCCCTGTGGCATCAGGTTTGAATGCAGTTTGACGGGAAGCTGTACAGCCTATGCTGTGTCAGGGATGCCAGGGGCAACGAACCGGCCGGGACGCCATGAGGTACCGGATGCGGGTCTACGCCCACCCTGGATCACGTGGGGGCCGCCTTCCTGGTTGCTCTGGGGGCCACGGGTACATGGCATGCAAGCTCCACCCTGTAGGGGCCCGTGGTCACCGCCAGGAGGCGCCCCAATGCCTTGGAGACCTATTACCCCAGCACTTCCTGGTGTGGCGGAAGATTTAGGACGGCACCCAGAGAGCTGCCGGGAGGACAGCCGGCACTTCCGCCACGCTGGGGCGTGGCCAGAGGAGGAATGCCAGGAACACCTGGTGCTCATCCGGGGACTCTATAAAAAGGGGCCGTCTCCATTCATTCAGGGCTGGAGTCGGGAGGAGGAAGGACGAAGCGAGAGAGGAGAGTGGAGGCGGCCCGAGAAGAAGGCATTGTGGCCAGGACTGAGATTGTTGGGGTATTGTGCACATTTGACTGGGTCTGAGCGACCATAATTGTAAATAATAATTGTAAAATAAACGTGTGGTGGTATTTTAACAACATGTCCGCCTGTCTGTGTCCGGGTCGGCTCCACATCTGCTATAAGGCTACAACAAAACAAAGGGAATTTTAATCAGCCTCCAGAATGCATATAAGTCCTCCAAGTTTCCTGACCATTCTAAACCTCATTTTCAAAAACCGACACCTTCTACCAAAATCCCCCCAGGAAGCTAACTGAGCTCCTGAGAACCACATCTCTGGAGGAACTCAAACAGTTGCGGCTATTGTTTGCTTTCATCAGCAGACAACTCCCTCAATTCAATATGGAAGATCAACACAGCCTCAGATGAGCCAGCACCTTCTTCAAGTAACTGTAGGGAACTTCAACCCTAATAAGTAATGGTCTGCAACGCTGTTTACATTACCAATCTCATGTATGGATGTCTACCACTGTCAACTAAAAAGTCTTGAGATATTTTATCAATGATGTCTATAGGAGTTTCTTCACATCAACTGTGAGAATCAATGAGTCCTCACCAATGCAAAGATTACCAGCATTGAAACCATAATCTTGAAGAATGGACCACTACATCAGAATAACTGTTTCCTGTCTCCCCAGTTAAGTCGTCTGCTACCTCTTTAGTCAAGGACCGACAGAGAACCTGGGAAGTTCAATGTCCCCCATAAGACCACCATTTTACAAGGCTCATATTTACACTACTAACTGAGAGACCCTCATTGTAGGCATGATTAATAAAGAACCATTCTAATGAGGTGGGCAAAAGACAACAATAAAAGAAAAGGTTTTGTGACTCACATCTGTAGAGGCCACATTCAAACAGACCCTCCTATCTCTATTTCCTCAAAGATTGGACTGCACAACTGTCTCAGTTCACGCATGTAACCTTAGCAGTTGTTAGTCTCATTTTGAATTAAGTTGAGGGGCTCTTCTCTCTTTACCAAAAGTTTTTACATACATTTCTGGCAGTGATGACTTCACTCAAAGTGCCTGTGAGTCCTTGCCATTGTTAGCTGACAAATTCACAGACAAACTGAACTGTAAACATTTCAACGTCGAAATATCAGAAATTAGTCAGTCAGTCAGTCATTTTCTATCCCGCTTTATCCTGAACAAGGTCTCGGGGGTGCCGGAGCCTATCCCAGCTAGAATAGGTTGCTTGGCAGAAACAAACCCTGGGCAGGGTGCCAGTCCATTAAAGGGCAAACACACACACACATCCCAACCACACACTAGGGCCAATTTAGTATCGCTAATCCACCTAACCTGTGTGCCTTTGGACTGGGGGAGGAAACCACAGCACCCGGCACAAACCCATTCAGACAGGGAGAAAATGCAAACTCCACGAAGGGAGGACTCTGAATGCGAACCCTGTTCTCCTTACTCCGAGGCAGCAGTGCTACCACGGCACCACTGTGCTGCCCATTAGAAATCGGTATGAGCTGGTATTGATGGTTGTCTGTTAGGTTTACACCTGACTAATGAACCAATTTGGATTAATTTTGCAGATTAAGGATATTGTAGATATCAGTACCGAGTTATATTGCATTTGAATTGTTTGTAAAATTAATTTGAAGAAAACAAATTTAAAAATATCAAATATGAGCCAGAAATCAAAATTAAGCCACCTTTAACTGCAGTCTAAATGTAGCCTTAGTAACACGTAGTAAAATACGACTCACACCCAGCCTGTTTAGCCTTTTCAGCACATTATTACCATCACCACTATTTTGTAGCATTGCTCTGGGATTGTGGGGCAGTTGCCCCTATGCCCCACTATAAATAGCGCCTGTGTTCACTTTCATTAAATTTCATCTTCTGCAATGCTGTCCATGACCCTCTGTAACAATTCGGCAGATTCTAAATTATCTGCCCTCTGTTCTAGTTTAGTATCATCTGCAGATGTGACTAGCTGGTCATTTATGTTCTTATCCAGATCTTGTACGTGTATATTAAAGAGAAGAGACGCCCCAGCACTGATACCTGAAGGACAACATGTCATCTAATTCTGAAAATGTTAGTCTTACTACCACCATTTGTTAACAGAGTTTAAGCCAATTCTTGAGCAGCTTTGAAGTTTGGTTTGTTACTTTTATGGGTGCCAGCATGTTGGTGATGATAATGACATCTGCTGCTAGTCATGTGGGCCAGAGGTGATGCAGCAGGTGCAAACCCATGCAGAAATGAGGAGTATATGCAAACTCCATGCAAGAAGGACACCGAATGCGAACCCTGGTCTCCTTTCTGCAAGGCAGCAGTGCTACCACTGCACCACCGTGCCGCCCATCAGAAATCAGTATGAGCTAGTATTGATGGTTGTCTATTAAGTTTGCACCTGACTAATTTGCCCTGCCACCATAAAACATGATGGTGTTTACAAACTTACATCTGAACTTAGTGAAGGACCAAACGACAGACTACCAACTGGGTATTACAAAGGCACTCGTAAAAAGATGGAGAACTGAACAGGGTTTCACTTGGTGACCACTTTGAAAACAAGTCCAGACTTTGAGTTTTAGCTAACATTTTAACTTGGGTAGTTTAATACTGGGCGGCACAGTGGCACAGTGGTAGCGCTGCTGCCTCGCAGTAAGGAGACCTGGGTTTGCTTCCTGGGTCCTCCCTGTGTGGAGTTTGCATGTTCCCCCCCCGTGTCTGTGTGGGTTTCCTCTCACAGTCCAAAGACATGCCGGTTAGGTGCATTGGCAATCCTAAACTGTCCCTAGTGTGTGCTTGGTGTGTGTGTCCTGCGGTGGGCTGGCGTCCTGCCCGGGGCTTGTTCCTGCCTTGCACCCTGTGTTGGCTGGGATTGGCTCAGGAGGACCCCAGTGACCCTGTGTTAGGATATAGCGGGTTGGAAAATGGATGGATGGATAGTTTAATACTTGACATCTGAGTGTAACGATTTCAGCCTATCGTTCGACTATTCTTTCGATCTTCCCCAAAGGACACTATGGCAATCCTCTGTTGTTATACAGTCTGCAGGACTGTTTAGTTATTAAGATATTATTTAACTGTTTGTAACTAATCAGAGTTTTCAGTAGAAGAATGGTGACATTTTTCAATGTTGTCAACATGAAATGAAAAAAGTTATAAGACAACAATCAGAACCTGGTTTGGATGCAATCTACACATGGGTGGAGTTTCTGATGCACTATGTTACTAAAATATGTCTCATATAAAGAGTATTTTTTCCTCATTTTTTCTAAGGGTACTGCTAATGTAAATATGTTAATGATTAACCAATACATGGCACAGCGCTGCTGCCTCGCAGTATGAGGAGTCTGTGGTTTCGTGCACTGGGTGCTCCCTGCAGGGAGTTTGCATGTGGGCCTACGTGGGTTTACCCTGTTTATTTATTTTTTTCCCCCCAAAGGCATGCAAGTTAGATGAATTGATGATGATAAGTTACCCACAGTGTAAGTGTATACCTTGCGATGGGCTGGCGCTCGCTGCTTGCTTGGATAGGCCCCCATGACTCTGCCCTGGATACGTGGGTTAAGAAAATGAATCTGTCCTGCCCTAAACAACACTCTCTTTAATGTTGACTATCCTCAAAATGGTGAGAGATGCACTGTGCACAATTTCAATTACAAATTAGTCTACTATGTCAGATTTGGCTTGAGAGAGGTCACTTTAACTTGTATATTTTGTATTCAGTACTTTCCTCTTCTACAGATTCAATAGCGGCTCTTGTCAGCAAAACAGACCTTAAGTAGTCAGCACGAGTGACTGAAATGGCCGCACGCATATGCCTGATGTTTGATGCAAATCTCTGATGCAAATCTCCATCACACGCACCCCCGTGACAAAATATTTAAAAAATGGAAATGGGATATTTGACCCTTTGATGAAGCAAATAAACAACTGAAAAAGCCCTGACAAACAATCAGTTAACTAGGTCCCCAAACACACCCAAACCTTACACTAGGCGTCCATTTTCTATCTTGTTAAAATTATACAGTGCTTATTTTACCACAATTACAGAAAGTAGACAATAAACTTAAAAAAGCAATGTTTTCCATCATTTAAATGTCATTATTGGTATTTATGTATTTTTTAAATGTGTTAACGTAAGTGAGGGTTACCTCTTATCGTAACTTTATACTAAGAACAATTTACAATCTTGACATGGAATGTGATTGAAATATGTAGCTGTGACTCTAAAAAAATGGAATTAATCTTTATGGTTCATCTGGACCCCCAAAATTCCTAAATGTCAAACTCCACCCATGCGTCTAAACTGTCCTACCAGATGAGCCATCTAGCTGCAATCAGTTGAAGTAAATGAAATGGCCAGTGGTCTTCACTGCAGGACTGTTCCTGTTGTTCTCTAACATAGACTCCCATGCCACTGTTGTTCTGATGATGATGTGCAGCTCTTCTGTCCGTCTGTCAGTCTATTTCAGCGTTATCCTTTTCTAATGACTTATTGTTTTCTCTTTCTGTTGAAGGTTTTGGATCCTTTTATTTACAGTTATATTTCTCACGGAGCAACAGTTTACCCCAACATAACACACAGCACATCAGGGTAAAGACTCCGCAGCCCTATAATTACTGGGTCTCGGTATAATGAAGGCTGATGTTTAGGATTGTCCGTCAGCACAGAAGATTCCCAAGAATCAGAAAAAAAGTTATTTCTGTGTTTCATATGATCACCTTTTGTAAGTGTGATGTAACAATCAGTACCTTCATTTACTGAATAAAAAGTCTCTGCCTACGAAAACTGACCAAAAATAAGCAGTCAGAAGCCTTTAAAAATGTGAAAGCACTTTAGCAAAACTGATGCTTGAAACCTGCTTTGTGCATAAACACTGTAAGTGAAGGATCCTTTAAACTTTAAAATCTCCCACCCGTACTTTACCTTTGAATTTGAAGTGGATTCCAGGAAGCAAAGTCTGTTTCCAAATCCTTCAGCAGCTAAACAGAGTTTCTGTTGCTCTTTATGGATGGTGGCAGAACACTGGAGCACCACTTCATCATCCTGTGAAACAGAAACCAAAACTCAGGTCAGATGGTCAAACCTCAAACTGCCAAGGTCCTTTCATGATTAATACTTGTGGCAAAGAACTGCTTACCCTTATTTTTTTTTTTACCGTTACTCCAATTGTTAAAAACATCACTCCATCCATTTTAAAATCAAAAGCATTTTTTTCTTGTAATGCAACAAAATTTAGTAAGGACAACATACAGAAACCAATCCGTAAAGCCTTATAAATAGTCTTACATGCTGGAAATTAACAAAATTTCCCAATAAATTCACACTCAAATACAAGAGGGACCCGTATATTACACATACAAGTGGTGATTCGCTCAGCAACCAGCAGAGGGCACAAGCAGACAGATAAAGGACTCTCACAGAAGAACAGGTGGCCCCATTTATCACAGTCCCAAGGTCAGAATGCTGAAATATTCTTTTATTAACGTTTTGTTAATTGTTTCATCATTGTTAATCATTATCCTTTAGTGTCTCGTGTTAGGTTATTCATGTCCTCATTTTCTTTAGTTATTTACTTTGTGAATTTTTTATTTTATTTGATGGTGGAGATACAGACTTATAATTAGGAAACAAGCTCACAGTGCTTTAATCAGCTTCTTTTCAGCCCCGGGGGTCCGCATAAGTCTCGTTCCGGCCACTGAAACCTCACAGTGGCATTAGCCCTTGTTTTGTCTTTTACTGCTACTTTTTCTTTCTCTTTGTTGTTTTTTAGTCTTCTAACCATTTCATTTAGGTTCTTTCAGCTTTTGACCTTTGGCTTTCTACATAGGGTTTTGACGTTTATATTTCATATTTTGGCTCATTTCTGTAATTATAGTTATCCTTCATTATTCTATTAGTTTATACAGAAGATTTTTTGTTGGGCCCTTTTCCTATTCTTTGATGAAGAACCTGATTTTTTGTTATTTATTTATTTATTGCTCTGTATAAGTTTTAATAATGTTAAAACTTTTTTTTGTGCTATTTTTGTGTATATGTGACACCAGCAGGTAGTTTCATGATCGCTATGTCATGTTAATGACGTAACATCCACTACATATAAATACTATACAGGGTGGCGCAGATCTAATTATGCAGATCCAGATTGTCTAGATGACTTTGATTTATGCGGGGAAAATTCTAGTTGGGTGCGAAGATGATTCTTTGTGTCGTCAGTTTGCACACTTCTAGATGGTCCGGGATTTTTCGGGCGATTTTCTATGATATAAACTTAATAAGTTATAGCGTAATAAAAATTGCATAATTAGATCTGGACCACCCTATACAGCTGTGTCTTCATGCTGAGTTATCCCTTTGCTTAATTAAGAAAGTCTTTCTTATAATTCTTGGTAGCTCAGCTTTAAAAACCAAACAGCCTTTGGTGGCACTTCAAGACACACTTTTTTTGGTTCCTCCTTTTCACTTGGTGCTCGTCTTATTTTTCTATCCACAGTTCCCGACGCTGCCTGGCTGACTTTGTTATTGGTTTGAAGTTGATGTCCCAAAAATTCTCACAATAATTCCCACACACCCAAGTATGCACACAGTTTCTGGGTTTTTTCCTTTTTTTTTTTTTGCGTTATTTGATTCCTGTTTTACATTTTTTGAAATTAGTATTTTGTTTTCCTTTTTGATTTGCTAGTTTGTATTTTTCATGAGTTTGGTACATATGATTTTTCATTTTGTTCTTTCTTGATTGGATTTCAGATTTTGACTTGGCAATTTAGTTAAGTATTTCTGTTTGATTCCTGTTATTGAATATTTATAGTATCTATATCTATATCTATAGTATTTATAGTATCTTTTCAATTTACTAGTTGGTATTTTCTGCGGTGGGTTGGCACCCTGCCCGGTATTGGTTCCTGCCTTGTGCCCTGTGTTGGCTGGGATTGGCACCAGCAGACCCCCGTGACCCTGTGTTCGGATTCACCGGGTTGGAAAATGGATGGATGGATGGAAATCTTAAGTACCAAACTGATGAAAAATACCAACTATCCATCCATCCATAACTACAGGGCCACGGGGGTCTGCTGGAGCCAATCCCAGCCAACACAGGGCGCAAGGCAGGAAACAAACCCCGGGCCCACCGCAGGGCACGCACACACACACACACACACACACACACACACACCAAGCACACACTAGGGACAATTTAGGATCGCCAATGCACCTAACCTGCATGTCTTTGGACCGTGGGAGGAAACCCACGCAGGCACGAGGAGAACATGCAAACTCCATGCAGGGTGGACCCGGGAAGCAAACCCAGGTCTCCTAACTGTGAGGCAGCAGCTCTACCCACTGCACCACCGTGCCACCCTACTTATGATTTGTTTTGTTTTTTTTTCTAATTTAAATTTTCCACCTCATCTTATTTTCTTAACCTCTTTTCATGGTGAGGGTCGCAGTGGCAGTAGGCCAAGCAGGTCAGCCCAGACTTCCTGATACCCAGCTACAGATTCCAGCTTTTCCTGGGGAATTCCCAGGCATTCCCAAGCCAGCCAAGAGATACTGTATAATCCCTCCAGCGTGTCTGGAACGGCTCAAGGGGGAGCCACTCCAGGAGCATCCCTATGTCATGCCTAAACCACCTTGACAGTCTCCTCTCAATCTGGAGGAGCAGCAACTCTACTCTGAGGCTCTCCCGAAAAGCTGAGCTTCTCACCCTATCACGGAGTGTAAGCCCAGCCACCCTGCAGAGAAACCTCATTGTACGGCTTGTACTCGCAATCTCATCCTTTCAGGCATTACCCACAGTTCATGACCATAGGTGAGGGCAGAGATGTAGCTCGACTAGTAAACCGAGAGTTTTGTCCTTAGACGTAGCTCCCTCTTCACCACCATGGACTGGAACAGTTCCCAAAGAACAGCAGCCGCTGCTGCAATCCACTTGCATTCCATTACTCCGTCATTTGTGAAAAAGATCTAAGGTACTTGAACTCCTCCTCTAAGGGCAGTTGTCCACTCACTGACAGAGCAATCCACTCTTTTCTGATAGAAAACCATGACCTCAGACTTGGAGGTGCTGATCCTCATCCCAGATGCTTGACACTTGGCAGCGAATCGATGAAGTGTGTGTGCTGAAGGTCACGATTAGATTAAGCAAAGAGGACAACAACATCTACCTAAAGCAACAATGCTACCTCTAACCTCCCCAACTGGACACCTTCACATCCTTGGCAGTGCCTTGATATCCCATCCATGAAAACCACAAACAGGAGTGGTGAGAAGACTCAGGGAGTCCAACACCCACAGTGAAAGAAGTGGATTTGATGCCACTGCATTCATAGCGAATAGCTCGAAAGAGCAGCCCTCTTACCCCTTATGCCTGCAGAACCCCCAAACACATACCTCAGCATTTTATTTTAACCCAATTATTAAATAACTAAAAAGTTTCATTTGTGGCCAGGGTTTTTTCCAACAGTTTCTCTCTCCTTTGGGCATTTGTTTTCATGGCAAATCACAACGCACCAGCCTTCTGAACAAGAATGAGTTCCTGGGTTCATCATGTTTTTAGCGATATAAAGCCATCCCACCTACAGTAAGTTTCTATCATTTCACAGTTTTGCAAAAATCAGAAACTCATTCATTTACTATTTTAAGCATTTCTTTTTTCACAAGTTGTCAACATTTTGTTTTCCTGCAGGTGCCGCCATTTTTCGTTGTTAGAAAAGGAGCCCAGAAGTTGTCACATCATCAGACCATCACTATTTAACATGCCACCACACTAACTTCCTTTTTCCGAATTTGTGAACTTCAAAATTCTTGTCCGGAAGCTAAAACAAACTAAACATTTAAGGAATCGAAACTTTTCGCTGTGGTTTTTTGGCTTTGCTTGGGTGTGGGTTACTAATTTTTTATTGGTCTTATTGACTCTTATTTAATATCCATTAGCTGCTTTATGATGTCAGAAACAACCATAGTCTTTAGTTGACTTTACTAAAGGAGGCAGAAAGTTGTTGGAATGGGCTCAACTGATGGGAGGAACCCAAACTGGAAGAGATAGTTGGAGGTGATACTGGGAATGCTTATGTGGCACTTCATTGGGTTAGTCAGCAGTCACCCCAAAAGTCAGACATCAAGGTGGGTCCAGAGAGGTGGAAGAGTTATCGTTTTCCACCTTTCGTATTATTCTTCCCTTTGCTCACCCTCCAATGTCTTAGTTTTGGGTATTCTCGCTTATCGTTTCAGTTTAGAGATGGCTCAAGAGCAGCCCCTACACTCCACCTAATACTATGGCGCAAAAAGACAAACAATATAAAGTATGAACCTAAAAACACTGTCAGTCTGTCAGGTTCTAAGCTTCTTAAGACTGACCGATGTTAAAATACAACTGCAGAAAAAGAGCCACGGTCAAGATGAACCGAACACTCACTCAGACCGGGCCAGGGTCTAGTAACAAATTACCATCACTAGTGGCCTGCAGAAGTTGGTGTCCATTAGAATTTCATCTGCCGTTTGTTTTAATGTCTCTGTTGTACATTTTTCATGCATGCTTTGTATACATTTAAAATATTTCTGTTTCGTGAATTTCTATAACTATTCAACTTGTACCTTCATTGATGTATACGCCTGTTTTCAATCAATTTTTGTTTTTCATCTTTTTGAAGGACTCTTGAAAATGAGTACTCAATTCACTTATGTAAAAGTTATAGAAAATGATTGCTTTTCTTTGAGTTACCGTGGCAACCACAGTCAAGGTCGCAAGGCAATATTACTGTTCTAAAATGTAAACTGCTTCATCCCTGGCCATAACAGGCAGAGCTGCTCCAATGGACTAATGCTCACATGTGTCAAAGGAACTGATGATTCCATTGTCTAATAACCGAGTTTGAGAATGACTGCCTGCCTGTTAAAAAGAGAGGCTGACTTCAGAGGAGAGGGTACTAGGTGGAACTACTTGGGCTATGTCTTTTATTATAAGAAATGTTCTCCTTTCAAAAGCTGTATTTGGACGAGATTAGTTTTTACATCAAGAGGTGGGGTAATGTCAGTGCTTGAAGTGGGCTGGTATGCAGCAGAGCTCCCCATTCTTACCTTATGAGTACTGGTAGTTAATGTATTTATAAAGGTGTGTACCATCAGTTCAGACCATGTCAGCAACCCTTATTTATAACATCAATATGTCCGTTTACACCTCTAATGGGGCCCACACCAAAACCGCATTTCAATATTAATTGTGCACACCTCCAAGGGGATATGACAGCCCCCCACTATTTGGCATACATGACAAGGAGTACTGGCTGCTCTTTCTTTCCACTTCAGGCACTGGATAAAGTATTTATTACTGGAGGATCTCTGTAATTTTACTCCTGTCTGAATCACTCAAATGACGGTTTTACTGACAAGTTGATTGCACTTGAAAAGTTTAACCAGGAATTACTTTTATAGAAAGAAAAAAAATTCTGTAATCTTTACTGAGACATGAACATGAACAGTCTGTAAAGAGGGATGACAAAAGCAATTACGACGGGAAAAAAAAACACAGAGTTTCTCTGGTAATAATAGCTTTACCCCACCATCAGCGTGTAAAACTAGTCCTGTCTGAATAGGCCTGGGCTGCAGGCGTGGTGTTCTGCAAAACGGATATTGTTTTGAATGAAAGATCAGGAGGTGAAACATAGGCAAAAAGAAAGGCCAAGTTCGGTACCAAATAGTTATTAAACCGTAGCGTCTAAACCAAAATTCTTAGTTAGGAAAACACACGAAGAGAACTGTTAACCAGCAAAACACACAAAGAAAAGATGCAACGAAACATCGTTTGAAAATGTATCTGCAATCTGAGACAACCAGGAAGGGTACACACCACACGTCACGCACCACACACTTTCGAACATTAGAATAATTTTGATGAGAACAGGCCAGCGGAGCTCACCAGTCCTATCCACCTAATTACACCAAAATAACATCAAGTCAAGTTTTGAAAGTCCCTAAAGTCCTACAGTCTACCACACTACTTGGTAGCGTATTTCATGTGTCTGTGGTTGTCTCTGTGAAGATAAACATCCAATACTTGTGTGAAATGTACCCTCAAGAAGTTTCCAACTGTGTTCTTGTTGAATTCATTTTAAAGTAACAGGATCCACTGTACTAATTCCTTTCATAATTTTAAACACTTTATTAAACCTCCTCTTAATCTCCTTTTGCTTGAGCTGAAAATGTTCATTTGTTTTAATCTTTCCTCCTAATTCATCCCCTGTAGCCCTGGCATCAGCCTAGTCGCTCATCTCTGAACTTTCCCTTCTATGTCATTTTTTAGCCCAGGGTCTAAAACTGAACACAGTACTGCAGGTACAGCCTTACAAGTGCGTTTTTACGTGTAAGCATAATACAATACAATACAATTTATTTTTGTAAAGCCCAAAATCACACAAGGAGTGCAGCAATGGGCTTTAACAGGCCCTGCCTCTCGACAGCCCCTCAGCCTTGACTCTCTAAGAAGACAAGGAATGACTCCCAAAAAAACCCCAGTAGGGAAAAAATGGAAGAAACCTTGGGAAAGGCAGTTCAAAGAGAGACCCCTTTCTAGGTCGGTTGGGTGTGCAGTGGGTGTCAAAGAGAAGGGGGTCAATACAATACAATACACCGAACAGAACAAATCCTCAATACAGTATACAAATAAAAATTTTAGAAGTACATGGCAGAATTTAACAGTAGATGATATCACATAATATGATTTGGATTTGTTTAGAGTCCTGGAGAACTCAGCCATCAAGCTGCCTCCCCCATTTGGCCATTCCACAGCTGAAACAGCGCTGGGCCAGCCAATCCGATGAAACCGATAAGCATAACCTCCTTGAACTTGTACTCTACACATCGCATATAAACTCACATTCTGTTATCCTTCTTAATGGCTTGTGAACAGCGCCTAGCAGTTGATAGCGTTGAGTCCACTATGACTCCTAAATCCTTCTCATAAGGAGTATTTTTGACTTTCGGAACTCCCATTGTGCATTCAAAGCACTCATTTTCATTTCCTACATGTAATACTTTACATTTACTTACATTAAATTTCATCTACTACAAATCTGCCCAAGCCTGTATTCTGTTAAAGTCCCTCTGTGATGATTCAATACATTCCAGATTATCAGGCAAACCACCTAGTTTAGTATTATCTACAAACCTAACCAATTTATTGTTTATATTCCTATCCAAATCATTTATATCTATTAAAAATAGCAGGAGCCCTGCAGGACACCACCCAATTCTGATAAGGTTCCTCACACCATAATCTTCTGCTTCCTGTACTTTAGCCAATTCCACAATCATCTATCTACACACTACACCCTGAATCCCCACTTCTTTTAGTTTGATGCCCAGCCTCTCAAGTGGGACCTTATGAAGTGCTTTCTGAAAATCTAGATAATAATATCATATTCACCTCACTAATTGGGTTATTTTGTTGGTTCCTCATATAATTTCAGCCTGTGGTATAACATGACCTCCTTCTTCTGAACCCAGACTGACTATTCAGTTAAACTCCTGTTCTTGCCATGTGCTGCTGCTTGATATTTTCCTTAATAATTTCTTCCATTAAAATACTTGCAACGCATGTTAAGCTTACAGGCCTATAGTTACTCAGATCTGCCTGACCACCCTTTGTATAGAATGGAATAATACAGTATGTGCCATTTTCTAGTCCTTTGAAATTTCCTCAGTGTGCACTGTCCTCCTACAAAGGTTCATCAAGGGTTTATATCAGGACAAACTAGCGCCTTTAAGCACTAGAGGATTAATGTTATGTGGTCCTTGTGATTTGTATGATTTCAGCCTATTTGATCCTCCTCTAGAATTTCCAGATCACTCAGTACCTCCTTAGTAGTCCCTGTTACCACTGTGAGGTTATCCATTTCCTCACATGTTAAATCTTCAGAAAAATGTGAGAATATGCAGACAACAATTTTGGATGATCCGCTGTGGCAACCCCGAATGGGAGCAGTCGAAAGAAAAAGAAGAAGAGCATCTGCTATTTCCTTTTCTATATTTTTTCATTCCTCTTTACTATTCCTGATACACTTCACCTCCACATTGACTGTTCTTTTTACTTCTACAATACTGAAATAATCTCTTTTGAGTCATCTTTCTTTTTACCTGCAATACTTCTCTCTAACTGCCTTTTAGCTTCCCTAATATCCTTCTTAACAGTTGCCTTCATGCTCTCCTACATCCTACGGTTCGCACTGGAGTTCTCAGTCTTAGCGCACTTTATACTGCTGCTTTTGTTCCCTTTGTAGCTTCTTTTCCAACTCTTTATTAATCCACTGAAGTATTTTTTTTTTTATTTCCTACAAATTAAAAAATTTGGGACATACCAAACACGTCTGGTTGACCTTGCCTAACAAAGGCATAGCAACCATCAACATACATTCCTCAAATTGAATGAAAATTAACCTCAAAGAAATGTCAGAAATAGATCCCTTAGGTTTTAAAACTCTATTCCACACTTAGAACATTTGATAAAAGCCCAAGGAAAACTGATCAAAGCACATTGAGTCCCAGAACCTCACTGGCCGATGTGTGGGATGTGAAGTACAGGACATTAGATGGCCTTTTTAAGAAAACTGGCGTGGTCAGACTAGAGGTGCTTTGACACGTGGGACACCCCGGAACACTCTGAGGTAATCCTAAACCCTCTTTTCCTATGAACATATGAGATCGACCTTCACAGTGTACTCAATATGCTCCGACTTGAGTGGAAATGATGTTAGCACAGCAAGAGTCTGAAGAAAAAGGGACATGTGATTAAGTTTCTGGCTCCATTAAAAATGCATCTAAAATGATCGTCTTTTGTTTCAACATTTACTTTCTAGCTATCTGATTAAGTGCTTCCTCTTAGCATGACGATGAATCACTCCCAGCATGTTTTGGCTGATTATGGATATCAGAAAGATTTACTGTACCGCACTTGGCTTAATATTTCTTGCCTTGATTATGAAGAACTGCTCACCACCCTGAGGCTGACAGGTTTCCTCAAATATAAAAAGGTAAAAAAAAAAAAACATACCTTCAATTTATTGGGAGTCTCTTTTGAAAATTTCAGGCAAACATTATCCACCTAATACTCAAGCTGTTAAAATTCATTTCAATTACATAACTAATTCTGATGGTCCATGAACATGAAAATAAATAAGATAAAAAGAAAAACACCAATGGATTTTTCAAAGGAGAAACAAGCTGAATGTCTGGGGAGAATACAGAGGACTGGAAAAGGAATAAATGAACTGAGAGGCAATTTAATTGCATGGGAGCACTGCAGCTAGCGACAGGCATTCTGCTGAATATCCTGTGTGACTGGGCCGCTCCAAGCCGGGAAAACGTAAATCTGGGAAGCATATCGTTTCCAGTAGCTGGGCACACAGGCCACTCCGGACACTGCACTGCCACCTACATTTATGACAGTAAACCTCCACTTATGGCTGTGTGATAATGCAGTGCTAAGTGTTACTGCCACAATGATCCAGGTCCTGGGTTTCAATCCAGTGTCCATCTGGAGTCTGACCATCTTCCCCATTTCTGAAAGTGTAATTTCTTCTCAATCTGCCAAAGACATCATTTTGAGTGTGTGAGCAGGACAAGTGCCATGGACTGGCACCATGTCGAGAGATGGTTCCTTCCTCACACCTGATACTGACGGGACAGACTCTGCCCTACCAGACTTGAACTGGATTATATGGGTCTGAGAGCATGGTGTTAATCAACATCAATATCAAGTATATTGTTATTTGCACATAGTGTCACAAATTCTTACTTGCATGTCTCCAACAAAGTAGGGTCAATAGAACAATACAGCAGATGAAAAAAGACAAGAACATATCAGAGTGGCTGTTAAATCCTAATGAATGAATTTCTTAACTAATGGTGGAGAGAAGAAAGTAACTCTGAAGGGTGGCATCATAATGTTGCATTATTTTGTTAACAAAATGCTCTTGAATTAATATGCCACCCTAACCAAAACGCCACCTAAGATGATCACCTCGTCATCTCACCCCAAGCATCCACCCACCCTGGGGAGATGTCTTTAATAACACTCTTTACCTTTCTAAAGTATTGGGTGTGGTATAGCGGGTCCACAGCCTTCTCAGCAAGGGCCAGTTTTTAAATAAATAATCACCGTGCTTGCGGCTTAGTGAGGGGGCGTGGTGGCTGTAGCGGATCTCGGGGCGATCTGCGGTGTGGGCGTTTCTCACCTAGTGCACAGGTGAGGGACTGCCCACATCCGTGATTGTTCCTGAGGCTGTTAATGTGTTGCAGCTGCTATGGCCCCTCAATGTATAGAAGCGCAAGTCAGTTAGAAGGAAAAAGATCAAAACGGAAAAAGAAAAGAGAGGGAAACAGAGGTTGCAGGAGGAAGCAGGAAGCAGTGAGGAGAGAGAGCAAGTCGGTGCAGCAGGAAGCGAGCGAGAGCAAGCTCGCAGCAGCTGAGTAGGCAGCCTGGGTGTTTGGCCAACACCTGAGAGTAGTATTAGTTGTGGTCGCTCCCGCAGAGTTTGCTTCGGAGGGCGGGAGTGACCGGAACGTGCAGTACTCTCCGCAGAAGGTAGCGGGAGTCGGGACTTGGGACATGGCGTTCCCTGCGTGAGAGCCTTGGTCGCGGAGGAATTCCCAAGTAGCTGTCCGGAGGAGCCGACTGGAGCCAAGGATCGGTAAGGCAACTGACAGCAGAAGCAGGCACTGAGAAGGTCAGCTGCAGAGAGAGTGTCTCACCGGCTACAGGGCCCTAACGGGAGAAGCAGGTGAGACGCTAGTTTCAAAGAGACACCAGACTTATCATCGATTTTAAACACTGCTTCCTGATGAACGTTTTAACCTCATTGTTTTAAGATTTTTCTAGTGTTTTAAAATCCACTTCACTTTCGTTTTAATGGATTATTTATTTAATGAAGATCTTTTGAATAACTGCACTAATTAATTGAACACTTTGGTTTTGTATGTCTATTTTAAATAAAAGCACTTTGCACTTTTTACATCATCCCCGTGCTCTATTGTTATTGCCTCACTGTCTAGCTCATCGGTAGCATTACCGACGGTGTTGGGTTCAAGGGCTCCCGAACAGCGGATGGGAGCATGGAGCAGAACCCGCATCGTCACAGTGGGTGATATGAATGCCCTTAATGGGAGCTCTGTTTAAGTAGTAGTCCGTACCAGCTTCACCACTGTCAGGGCCAGGTGCCATTTTAAGATATCGCCACTGTGTACCTGTAGAAGTTGTTGAGCACAGCCAGAAATATCCTTGTTTCCCATCAGACATCTAAGAATATAAAAGGTTTAATTCGTCTTAAAAGAGAACACTGATAAATGCAGATTTCATGAATTATGGCTGTGAGAGAGACACCAGTTGACTGGCTGCCACAGTATCTCATTTCCTAATACACCTCATCTATCTCAAGTAAACCGTCCTGAGGATTATTCTACCTCCAGTTCAGAACTGCTGTCCTAAACTAATAAACGCATTACGTGGACCCCCTACTCTGCTGGGCCCTTGAGTAAGGACCTCAACCTGACAATTGTTCCAGGGGTGCTGACCCTGTGCTTTGACCCCCAAAGGTCATGCGAAAAGACAGTTTCTCCTAGGGGATTAATATCCATCCATCCATCCATTAACCAACCTGCTATATCCTAACTACAGGGTCACGGGGCTCTGCTGGAGCCAATCCCAGCCAACACAGGGCGCAAGGCAGGAAACAAAACCCGGGCAGGGCACCAGCCCACCGCAGGGGGATTAATATAGTATATCAAAAATCTAAAAACAAAAATGTGCTCATTTGGTGTGCCTACCTGTCAGCAAAGTCACTGATACACTCAAGAGAAGACACAAAACAGAACAAATGATAAGGAGCCAACAACCACAAAGTGAAAGTGTCATACAAAACTGTGAGGAAAAAAAAAACACCATTCCAGGCACTGAATATTGTTAAATGGCAACAGCTCTGAGACACCTTTTAATGTAATGTAAAATGTAACACCCTCGCACTGCGTACCCTTGTCACACTAAATTAGATTTGCCGTATTTTCTGGAGTAATAAGCTTAAGACAAGTGTGAGGTGGTATAGCCTGCTTTGGCATGCCACCTGGCTCATTTCTGGGCCTGATGCTGCCAGGTTTGTTTCTGGCCCCCATGACCTTAAAAATGGGATAAAGAGGTTTAATAAAATTACTGTATATTCCAATTTAGAGTCACTTATAAATTTGATGTGCATATCCTTGACGTGCGGAAGGACAATCAGAATACCACAAGAAAAACTCACACAGACAGACATGTGCACAGCATGTAAACACCACCCAGACATTTTATGGAGTAAATGATGATGAGTACAGGCCATTCAGTCCAACAAGCAAACCTTTCCAGTTCACCTACTGTAGATTGTCCAAAGTAACGTCAATTCAGGACTTGAAGGTCCCTAAATTCCTATTCTCCACCACACTTCTTGGAAATCCATTTAATGTGTCTATTTTCTAAAGTTTCTAACATTTCTTAGAAGATACTCTACAAAACAAGGCATTTAAATGTATAGCGTTAAAAGATGGATGGTACACAATCACTCTTGCCATTGGGTAAAATAGTTTCTTCCTTTCTGAAATATGGGAGAAGCCCTAGCGGAAGGAAGGTATAAGTAGAGCAAAAAATGTCCTTTGAGTAAAGATGTAATGGAGAATCTGAATAAAGACTAGTCATCATATTCAAAGGTGAAGAAAATCACAATTCCTGCGACGGAGAATGTGCATTCCAAGGACTGGATTCTATTTCAAAACAAATAATGTTCTAGAGTTAAACATTTGAAAAAAAAGTATGATTTAGTGACAAGAATAACAAGGAACATTTAGGAAGTTGTAACTTTTGAGTTTGGTGTGCATTTCAGGTAGCCCCTTGTCACACACGTGTGCTTAGGAGACAACTAAAGGGCTTGAATACATGTGATTCCATGCCAAACCAGGGGGTGACGAAGTGCACTAATCTTCCCTCTCAATCTTCTGCAGACCATTCTAGGGAAATCCCGCCCAGATCTAGGACAGCCAATGACGTCACTTCCGGTTCCGGTATTGATGACATCACTTCCTTTACTGGCCTTTAAAGCCGCCATCTTTTCTCCAGAAAATCAGTTCTGTTTTGGACTCAGTTGAATCAACATGTCTTTGTTTATGAATCAGTTTTGCAGCCATAAAACAATTATACAGGTGGCTACCCCAAACCTTATCAATGTTTGATGGTTGTTTTTGTGACACCCTGCTCTAGACCAAAATAGTTGGGGGGGGGTTATGGTTCTGAAATACTAGGTGAGGCATATAGGGTGGCCCTGTTCCTCTTTTATACTCATTATTATCTAAGCTATAACAGAACACCACCAATCACTTACTCTTACCACATAGTCGGGTACTGAAGTTCAGCACTTGACCCTGATGTTTACATCTGTAGCCTCAGGCAATTAGATAAATTACCAGAACAGGCAGGATAAGTTACACAGTCACTCATGTATTATAGATAATGTTTATAACTAGTGCCATAAAAAAGTAAATCGAATGTGGCTTTGCAAACCATACAACCTGACAGTGCTAGATGTGTAGTTTGAGGCGGCACATACTGTAATTACACTCAATTTGTTTCTTAGTTAGTTCATCATCTACTTAGGGGTGAACATCATATGGATACCAAGAGATACTTGGTCTTATCATCCATGGATGGAAAATGGCAGAGAGAGAGTTTCTTTGTTACCTCTGTCTTCATCTTCCTTGATGTACCTCCCAGACCAATAGGATAAGCCCACACCCTACTTCATGCCAATCCTATTCAGTCACAACTTTAGATCCCCCAGTCGAGCCCCCTTTGGCTATCCCCCTGGAGGGGGAAGGGTTATCATAAATGTTACCTATCCCTTTCATTCCAGGTTTGTTAATGGCCTTTCATCTCAGGTCACCTGTATTCCCCCAGGCTAGCTGACTTGTCAGTTTCTGAGATTTTATCATTACTAATTTAAAAGCATTTTTTTTTCTAAGTACATATTTTTATCATAATATTATTATAGTATCCTCATGACAGGCTTGATGAAGTCCCAAATATCCAACAGGTAACAGTATACTGAACAGCATTCTTGACATGATACATGAGGGGGCTTAGCCCAGCAAAATGACCCCCTGGAGCCAGGCTTAATTTTATTTATTTACAAAAGGTTTGGTTCTGTTGCTTTTGATTTTCCTAACCCCTGCCTGTTATTATAATTTTGATTTTCCATTATCTGATTCCTTTCACTATGTTAAGCTACTGATATCATTAATATTAAAAAATTCCAATATGAAATACTAATATAAGTCTATTTAATTACTTTTGTGATGAGAAGACACGCATATAAAAACTTGCACGGAAAGGAGAAATTAAAAACAGACGCCATGAGCACCTTCTACTGTAAAAAAATAAAAAGCAAAAAAAAAAAAAAGCAAAAAATTGATATGTTCAATCATGGTGAAAACAATATTGAAAAAACTGAGTAAAAGGAGGAGAAAAGTAAGTAACAAGTAGAAAAATGAATTGCAGTTCTATAATGAATCTGTAGAGCTGATGATCTGCCCCCTGTCCCCAAGCCTGCCATGACGATGCAAATCAAATCATGTGACAGTCTCTCTGTGTTGTGTGCCCTACAAAAGGACACCTGGATCACAGAAAACGTCACCACCTGCTGGTGACAACACCCACTGCATGACATCATGATGCTGAACCCAAATCAGACATAGAGATTTCCAGAAAATATAAAAAGAATAAGCAAACTGCAGGCAAAATTAAAATATATATATATATATAATCAAATGAACAAACTGTGCAACGTGCAAATGTTATGCGAAGTGATAAGGGTCACTGGAATTTCAGAAGTTTAAATACCTCCATACTGTGACGGTTTATGAAGTATGAAATATAAATCATCACGAGGAGCTTCAGTTAAACATGATGATAAATAAAAAGTGCAGTTTGTAGCAGGCCCACACACTGACATCCCACTCTTATCAAGTTGGGCGCCTACATGGCCCCTTTCCTTTATAGAAGTCTAGCCTTCTCTTCTTCAGGCTTCATTCCCACCCCCTTGCACCCCCTTCTGCTCTTCAGGGTGGTCTCTAAATGGACTGCTTGCTATCCTGAGCTGTTTTGTGGCTGTGACTGCCTATTTGCTGCTGGTGCATGGGAATTCAATCGCTTGGGTCTGCACAGTCTCTTAAGTGGCAGGCCGCCAAAAGGGGTCCTCCTAGCCAGGTCACATGTCATTCAGAAGAATATACACTTCCTAGTCTAGGGACACTCAGGAGAGGCTGACGGCGCAAGTCTTATTCCATTAAAATTTATATTAATTTATTTGGCTTACAGATTCACTAAGAAATTGTTTATGAATCAATGAGAATAACAGTATAATGTTAACACTATTTACTGTAATTGCACATTAAGCTAAAACAGGAGATTCTTTTTAATCACAGACAGATGAACACTAATAGGCCCAAACATACAACATGTCCTTTATACTGCATCTTTCTTCAGTAAAACACCATCCCATGATGCCTTACAAGTACAATGATACAATACAGTACTATTTACCGTATATACTCACGGATAAGTCGGGGCTTGAATTTACCGTATAATTTCCAGTATTTTATAATGTTGGTCGTACACTGTAAAAAATGTCAGTAAATTTAACGGTACAAATACTTTAAATGGTGAAGGTAAAAGACCTTTTCTGAAAAAATGGAAAGTTACCTTATGTTCTACTGAAAATTACCTGTATATCTTAAACAATAAATTTCATAATTTTTTACAGCCAAGTTCTGTAAAATCAATATTTTTCTACCTTCAAAATATGCTAAATACCGTTTATTGATGCATTACAGTTATACTGAAAAAAATCTGTTAATTTTACAGTGTAAAACTGTTAAATAATGAAGGTAAACAACCGTAAAATGTAAAACAGTAAATCACTGTTTCAGTAAAACCGGTTACGATATTTGCATAAGGACACGCCCCTTTTTACAATATTGTTCCTGGTGAACCGCATACCTTTGAATAGTAGGGAAAAAAACTTAACCTAAGTTAGCAGACTTATTTTTCCCCACGTGCTGAAGGTTTTTTGAGGTTATGGAAGCTGATTTATGGTGGGTTGTATTCGATAAGTAGGACACCATACACCACAAAAGAGAAAACTTTACTTCCCTACCAGGCAACGTGCCGTAACTTCTTTAAACATTGAATTGTTGTCAATGTGTATAATTGAATGGTACATGCTTGCTATTGGTTGTTGTTTATCAACTGATGCAAACTGTGTACTGGGGTTTGACCTTGCTAATACATATTGTTTATTGATTATCATATCTATTACACAACATGAGCTTCTGGTTATGGTTAAACATTCCCTTCTGTTGGAGTTTGTTGCGAAGACCAAATAGTTTTTACTACAAAATTATACTGTAGACCTAAAAATATCATCACCTTATTTATTACAGTAAAATTTTGGCAAGCCAGCTGCCAGTATTTTACTGTAAATTTAACATTATTTTTTAAAGTGTACCGTAGACCAAAAAATATTGTTACCTTCTTTTTTATGGTAAAATCCTGTTGACCCCAGCTGCCAGTTTTTTACTGTAAATTTAACATTTTTTTTTTACAGTGTATAACTCGAATGCGGGAAACTCACGCTATTGGTCCAAGAGATTATGATATGCTAACACCCACCTGAGAGAGAGTAACCACGGAGCACATGGCCTTTTTTTTCTATGTATTGTGCCTACTTGACAACACGGTAATACCCGAACTATTCCAAAGCGATATTGGCACTGTTTTGTGTTTTTTGTATCTCACACCCTCATACACCTTTATCGAAAGAGCATCCCTTATCTACGATGGAGCATTCAATCAGAAGAAAATATGAAGCTTGTTATAAATTAAAAGTCGATGTGGCAAAAGAAATTGGACACTGCGCTGCTGAAACAAAATTCAATGTGTCTGAGAAACTGGTGTGAGATTAGAGGAGGCAAGAAGATGTAAAAAAAAAATGTAAGTGTCGCATTTTTGAACGAGTTTATAAGTTGGGGTCTGATTTTATGAATCTGGAAAGACTGATAAAGTCCTGTAGGTGAAACAGAAACCTTGAAATCCTTTTAAAAATCTGTATGCAATACTGACACAGTTCGGCCATCATCTAACTGAATGAGATGGATGAATTGAATGCTCTCTTCTCGTCTGTCAAAATTCTTATTTTCTCAGCCAACTGCTGTTTCAAAACTGGAGACTGAGTCGGTGTTTGTACCCCCTGTGCACTCTATCTGGAGTTGGCACCTTTCATGCTAGGATGAGCTTTGACTCTAAAATTGGATTGATTCAGTGGATTGGTGGATGGTCCAGAAATGGCTCCCATTCATCAGCCAATCCAGTGTCAACAACATCTTCAAGTAAACATCTGTAAGTTACCTACCTAGAGCACTCAAATGAAGTCATCTGTTTGACCGCTGACAGTATGGGTGTGAAGGGGGTGGGTGGTGTTACGGGGTCAGGCAATAAAGGACTCTCCGTGTACGAAGACTTTCTAATAACCCACTCTGTATGCATGCATGATTTCTCTATCTGAGCAGAGACAAAAGCAATCAAAAGCTATAGGAAAAATGGCTAGAAGATAAATTAGTTTGTATCTTGCAAAGCCATGAAGAATAGTCCTAAGATAAATAGGCTGGAGTGCACCAAAGCAAACAAACCGACTGAATTTATGGATTTACGGTAACTTTGCATATGTAGTACAGGCTGAGGCAGAGAAATGGTGGTGCTAGAAGGGCTGTATGAGATAATCAAAAAACGAACATGGATGGAGCTCTCACTGGTCGCTGGCGCAGCACAAACGTTTCCTTTCACACAAAAGCCAGCAGTATGGCTTACTGGCTAAGGCACTGGACTGTGGGCAATGCACGACCCTCTTGGCTGTTACTTTTTCCCACAATGCAAATGTGATACTATAATAATAATAATAATATCAGGCTCCTTGTACTGAAAACCAAGTGTTCAAGAATTTCTTTTTGTTCAGATTAATATACAGTGCCTATAAAAAGTATCCCCCCCCCCCCCGGAAGTTTTTATATTTCATTTTTACCCAATATCAAATCACAATGGATTTCTTTATTCAGACTGATCAAAAGAAAAAGATGTCAGGGAGAAAAAAATCTCTGCAAAACTGCAACTCAAAAAATGTAAAATAAATAATTGCATAAATATTCAGCCTCTTTAATATGGCACCCCTAAATCTTCACTGGTGCAGCCAGTTGGTTTTAGAAGTCACCCAATTGGTTCAATGGAGGTCACCTCTCAGGGGTTTCAGTTGACAGCAGTATAAATGCACCTTACGTGGAACTTCTGGGGCCTCGTGCATAACGCCATGCGTAGAATTCGCACTATAACATGACGTAAGCACAAAAGCAGAAAATGTTCGTACGCACAAAAAATTCCAGATGCAGGAATCTGTGCGTTCGCCAACTTCCACGTTCTTCCTCTCCATAAATCCCGGTCAGCGTGAAAAATAACGCACACGCCTGCTGCCCCATCCCCAAACTCCTCCCAGAATTATGCCTCTTTGAATATGCAAATCAATATAAATAGCAATTAAGATCAGCCTTCTGTGAAAAGACAATGGAAAAAGCACGGGGGAAAATATAAGAATTTCAGCGAATACCAAGTGGACGCAAAGGAAAAACATACTATTTGTTGATTTAAACAGTGGTATAATCAACAAAAGGAAGTCGATCGAGTGACATAGTGTGTCAGAGAAACTCGAAAGCTCAAGTTCACAAAGTCGCACAGTGCCCGAAATAAAAAAGAAGTTGTCACATATCAAAGTCGCCGTGAAAAGGCAAGTCGTAGCCCACCATCTGAGTGTCATATGAAAGCTTATGAGGGTACAGAGAGAAAACAAAAATAGGTACACGGTGGGAAAAAGCACGAAATGTCAACTTTAATCTCGAAATTTCCACTTTAATCATGTAGTTTATTTTGTCATTAAAGTAGGACATCATAAACTTCATCTTATAATTTTTTAATTTATTAGTTTCTCAAATCCCATCGTAACTAAAGTAGCACGTTAAATGCTTTGTTTTGTATGTGTTCTTCTATGTCCTCTATGTGTGTGAATCACTACGTGCTTCTTAAACCGACAGGACACAGAATCCACTACATTCGTGATATTACAGCTCTCTGAATAATTAAAATACTGAGATGTATACGTGATATTATTTTCATGATGAAAGGCGTTAAATCATGTTATTAAACATAGGAACACGGTGGTGCAGTAATTGTTCATATCTCAGATGCTTGCTGTGCCAGCCGCGACCTTCGATGAAATGCTTTAGTAGAGAAGTAGTGTCTCTTTCAAACGTACTAACCTCCAATTCTTGTCCTTACTTTTCTTTCTCCAAATACCCAATCGCCACACAATCAGCTCTGTAATAGATGTTAAGCCATCTGTAAGCTTAGAACAGCGATTCTTCAAAACTTTTAAGGAACATCTTCATAGTATGTGTTTAATTATTCTATCCATCTATCCTTCCAGTGTCATGTCAGTCCCAGTAAGAATACAGCGCGAGGCAGGAACAATCCATGAACGGAGCGCCAGCTAATAGCTATCGCTGCGGCACCGTGTCCTGGCATGTTTAATTATTAACAATATAGATTATTTAAATGAAGTTAAAGTTTTATCTGTATAATGTAATAAACATATTTTGCTGCATTTCATCTTAAAAATTATATTGTCATCATATGTAAATACACGCTTTATGAAGTGCCTCAGGTTGTGTAATGTTGTAACTGTAGTGCAAGTTTACAGTGAGGTAATTCTACTTATAAGTGCAAACAGTTCTACAAGGAGCACTTGATTGAGTGCGTTTATAGTTCTTGAGATGAAACTGTTTCTGAACCGCGAGGTCCGTACAGGAAAGACTTTGAAACGTTTGCCGTGTGAAACCAGCTCAATAGACAGCATGGCTGAGGCAGCGTGTGCTTGATGCTGCATACCGATAATTCTCTTTCTCAGCTTCTGTAGATCTTTGAATCCCCACTCAGATACAGTGATATAAATACTCTGAGTGGTGCAGTGAGAGTAATATGGAAAAAGATGATCTGCTGTGGCAACTCCTAACGGGAGCAGCTGAAAGAAGAAGAAGGTGCAGTGAGAGTAACAACGCTAAAGCAGTTATTGTATTTAGAATAGTTTGACCATTCTGTGGACCATTATATTGTTACTGGTTAATTACAATCAGAAGCATTAAACTAATAAACAATATGCGGTTAATTTCAGTGTATTTATAAAGCCGCGTCAGTAATGTGGATCTAAAAAAGAAAGGATAACCACATAGGAACAGTAGCACTGCTTTGATGCTGGGTGCTGCCAGTCTGCAAAACTGAGCGGAGAACTTGCGTACGACAGGGTATGAGGTACCGTGAAAATGTGCGTGGCTTTACGGCAAGTTTAGGTTTTATACATCACGATTTGAACGTGGAAACGTTCTTACGCACCATTTCTGTGTGTACACACCGTTTATACATGAGGCCCCTGGTGAGTCAGTATGGTGGACTAAACTACACAATGAAGATAAAAGGGACACTCCAGCAACTCTGTGAAAAGGGGATTGAAGAGTACAATTCAGGGGATGGAGACAAGAAAATGTCCAGGTCACTGAATACTCCTTGGGGTCCAGTTAAATCAATCATGAAGAAATGGAAAGAGTAAGGCACAACTGTAAATCTGCCTAGAGCAGGCCATCCACAAAAACTGAGTGATCGTGCAAGAAGGCAGCTATTGAGGGAGGCCACCTAAAGACCTCTGGTAACTCTGAAGGAATTACAGTGGATGAGATTGGAGAGACCATCAATACAACAACTGCTGCCCAGGCTCTTCACCAGTCACAGCTTAATGGGAGAATGGCAAAGAAAAAAAAGACAAATGACATTTCAAGTTTGCCAGCTGCACATGAGAGACTCTAAATTCAACTGGGTGAGAGTTCTTTGGTCTTGCGAGACCAAAATTGGTCTTTCTGTCCATCACACTAAAAGCCATTTCACACAGCACATTATCAAAAACACACCATCCCCACCATGAAGCATCATACTGTAAAGATGCTTATCTGCAGCAGGCCCTAGAAGGCTTGTGAGGGTAAAATGAAGGTAGCAAAATACGAGGAAAACCTGATGTAGCCTGCAAGAAATCTGCTCCTCAGGGGGACATCCGTTTTCAACAAGTCAACGACCCCTAGCAAAAAGCCAAAGCTAAACAGGAATGGCTTCAAAACAACAATGTGAATGTCCTGCCATAGCCAAGTCAGAGTCCAGATCTTTTTTTTTTTTTTTTCCTTTTTATTAATTTTATTGCAATCCATACAAATCAATCAAGTTTTTACAAAAAGAAAAACTGAGTTAAGAACAAATCGATCCCCACCCCTGAGAGAGAGAGCAAGCCAAACGGCGTGAAATTTAAGACCTGTAAACATACCTAAATTAATAAATTCTCTGAGCTTTATGAACTTATTTTAAAATATTACTGATTAGATCCTGCTATGTTTTGAAAAAAGTCTGTATGGATCCTCTAACTGAGTATTTGATTTTTTCCAATTTCAAATAGTATAACGCATCAGTTTCCCACTGACTTAAAAGAGGAGAGTTTGGGTTCTTTCAATTTATCAGAATAAGTCTGCGTGCCAAAAGTGTAGTGAATGCAATCACAGTTTGTTTGTCTTTCTCCACTTTAAACCCGTCTGGAAGAACCCCAAACACAGCTGTTAATGGGTTAGAAGGGATTGTGAGACCAAGGCTGTCTGAAAGGTAATTACAAATTTTTGTCCAGAATAATGTTTTATTTTAATTTTAATTTGGTGCAGGCCCAGAACATGTGACCCAGTGAGGCTGGGACTTGATTGCAGCGTTCGCAGGTTGGATCATGCCCTGGAAACATTTTGGAGAGTTTTAGGCGAGACAGATGTGCTCGATATATAATTTTGAGTTGAATAATTGTATGCTTTGCGCATATGGAGCTTAGTGAATTCTCTGCATTGCTACTTTCCACTCCTTTTCTGATATATTAATTGAGAGATCTTTTTCCCAGTGTCCTCTTGGATCTTTGAAAGGGAGGGATTGTAAAATGATTTTATATATTGTAGAGATGGTGTTTAAGTCCTTGAGATTGAGCAATATTTTTTCCAGCATGGATGTGGGTGCAATATGAGGAAAATTTGGAAGGTTCTGTTTAACAAAGTTCCTGATTTGAAGATAGTGAAAGAAATGTGTAGTTGGAATGTTAAATTTGGAATGTAATTGTTCATAGGATGCAAAGACGTTGTCTATATAAAGATCTCTAAGCAAGTTAATTCCAAATTTTTTCCAGATATTAAAAACTACATATGTTTGTGAAGGTTGAAAGAGGTGGTTCTCTTGCAGAGGTGCCACAGATAGAAGCTTCTCCGTCTTAAAATGCTTTCTATATTGGTTCCAGATTCTAAGTGAGTGGAGCACAATTGGGTTATTAGTATATTGCCGATAACGTGTTTATTGGAGCACAGAGCAAGGAATACAAAGAAGTACTGCAGGATTTTACTTCTATTGCGGACCAAGCCTGTTTATGTTCTTCTATTTGTGTCCAGGTTCTTATCGCCTGTATATCTGCTCCCCAGTAATAAAACTGGAAGTTAGGTAGAGCCATGCTGCCTTCTGCCTTTTGTCTTTGTAGGGTCGCTCTTTGGATGCGTGGATGTTTTGAATTCCAAATAAATGAGGTTATTGTTGAATCTAATTGCTTAAAGAATGATTTATTAATGTATATTGGAATGTTTTGAAATTAAAAAAGGAGCTTAGGAAGAGTATTCATCTTAACAGTGTTAATTCTTCCAGCTAGAGTGAGATGAAGGGTTGACCATCTATGCAAGTCTTGCTTGATTTTTTCCATGCAGATGGCGAAACTTTGTTGATAAACAGCTTTATGTTTACTTGTGATGTTTACCCCTAGGTATTTAAACTTTTCTGCAATGATAAAAGGTAGGGTATCTAATCTAATATTATATGCTTGAGAATTCACTGGAAAGAGTACACTTTTAATCAGATTAATTCTGAGACCAGAGATCTTTTGAAATTCTGTGAGTGCTGTTAAGACTGCAGGCACAGAATTTTCTGGGTCCGATATATACAGCACCATATCATCTGCATATAATGAAATTTTCTGTTCCAGTCCTTCTCTGCTAATCCCCTTTATCTGATCAGTATTTCGACAATGTATCGCCAGTGGTTCAATGGCAATTGCAAACAGCAGCGGTGACAAGGGGCATCCTTGTCTAGTACCACGTTCTAGTTTAAAGTAGTCTGAGCAAATGTTGTTGATGCAAACTGAAGCTTCTGGGTTAGTATACAGCAATTTAATCCATGCACAAATGTTCAGGTCCAGATCTTAATCCAATTGATAATTTGTGGCTGGACATAGAAAAGGCTGTTCACTCATAATCTCCATGTACCCTGACAGAGCTTGAGTAGTTTTACGAAGAAGAATGAGGAACAAGTGCAGTGTCCAAAAGTGCAACAGACTCAAGGCTGTGTCAACACATGTACGATTGGGAGGCAGCTAAAGGGCCTGAATAATGGTAGTTCCATGCCAGACCAGGGGGTGGCGAAGTGGACTGATTTTCTCTCTCAATCCACTGCAGACCATCCACGGGAAATTCCGCACGGTTCTGGCACCAATGATGACGTCACTTCCAGTGCTGGTGCACATGATGTCATCACTTCTGGTCCCAATGACGTCACTTTAACAGCTTTAAATCAGTTCTGTTTTGGACTCGGAACTGTGAACAACGCTCAAAAAATTAGCCATTTGCAGCCAGGGCATAGTATATGGGTGGCTGCAGCAAACCTTTTTGATGTCTCTGGTTCGTTCCTTTGACAGCTGTCATGGCTGCCAAAGGGGTGTCTACTTAATACTGAGTTGAAGGGGTGAGTACTTATGTGATAAATTATATTTGCATTTTACATTTGTAATTAATTTAGACCGCTTTGCAGAGATTTGTTTTCAGTCTGACATTAAAGAGTCTTTTTCTGTTTATCAGTGTCAATAAAGACAAATGAAATCCACTGTAAATCAGTTTTATTTTGACAATAAAATATAAAAACTTCCAAAGGGGTGAATACTTTTTATAAGTTGCTATGGATATACAGGTCAGCAGGGTGACGCAGTGGTAGAGCTGCTGCCTCGCAGTTAGGAGACCCGGGTTTATTTCCTGGGTCCTTCCTGCATGGAGTTTGCATGTTCTCCCCGTGTCTGCATAGGTTTCCTCCCACAGTCCAAAGACATGTAGGTTAGGTGCACTGGCGATTCTAAATTGTCCCTAGTGTGTGCTTGGTGAGTGTGTGCGTGCCCTGCGGTGGGGTGGCGCCCTGGCCGGGGTTTGTTTCCTGCCTTGCGCCCTGTGTTGGCTGGGATTGGCTTCAGCAGACCCCCATGACCCTGTAATTAGGCTATAGTGGGTTGAATAATGGATGGATGGATGGACATACACCCTAATGAAGACACAGAAGATTTTTTACTGTTTATGTCAGCACCGACTTTGTTATGGGTTCCTATAGAGCGTCATCCTCCCATTTTAGATAGTTCTGATAAAGAGTTCCCCCCCTAAAAATATCCCATGCTAGATAAAGACACTCCACCGAAATTCATCCTAGGGTTTTGTGACGCGTGTGTCTCTGAGGATCACCCTTCAAGTTCTTCCCACGTGTGATACCATCCTGGGCCAAGAGGAGGTGCTGCTGCTAACTGTCTTGTCTTCTTCTTCCACCACAGTACCGAGGAACTGCCCAGTAAAGGCAACTGACTCCGCCCCTTCTGGTCACTGGGTTATAAAAATGCGAGTGCTCAGAAGAAGGTGTGACTTCAACATGAAATGACCAACGCTAAGGAGCTCCTCGAACTTCCCAAGGCAGACCAGACAGCCTGATTAACTGCAGCTAGTTTACTTGCATGGTGATTATTCTATTTCCTTTTTATGCCAAAGTGTGTTTGTTTTGTTTTAAATAAGAGGTAAATGGGGCCGGCCGGGTTGGCAACCCAAAGATTCTCTGTTTGCAAGCGTGTTATCCTCTTGGATGATCACAGTTTATAAGGTGACATTGCAAGCTGTGCAACATTGTCACCCAAGTCATGCTTTATATTTCTATTTTTGAGTTGATCCTAATTGCATGCTCCTTTTTAGTGTACACGTTCTTTCTTTGACTGGCTGTGATAATCGGAGATGTGCTGCCCTTTTTCAGGGCCTGATGGTGTTCATCATTGAAGTGCAGCAGTGTGTGGCACAGTGAACTCACTAACATTGTGATGTTCAACAGAGAATTGCTTACATTACTCTGTTTGAATTTGTCTTTGTAGTTAATGTTCATCCATCCATTTTTGTAACTGTTTACACCAACTACGGTCTCATGGGGTCTGGAGTTTATCCGAGCCGCATTGGGATTAAAGTAGAAGCTAACTGTGGGCAGAATGCCAGTACATAACAGGACACAATTAGAAGCCGCCAACAGTGAATGTGCATCATGTTTGGGCCAAAGGAAGGAAACAACCCTGCCTGGGTCACCATTCGATAACAGGACACACCTAAAATCAGGTGAATTTAGAGTCACATAACCAGGAGGTCTTTAGCATGTTGGCAGTAAAACCACAAAGACAATGCCCCAGCTCCACTCAGACATTTGAACCAGGTCTCCTGAAGCTGTGAGGCAGCAGCGCTGATTAAGCCACTATGTTACCCTTCACACAATTCACTAAATCCACTTTTTCTGAAGATGACTGTTCAAGCCTGCCATTTCAAAACACCAAGGGCAAAACAGGAATCAACCCTGGACAGGCCGATGGGACACAATGCCACTCACTAATAACAAGCCAGGACAAAGCTGCCAGTTAACCTAAAAAATGACTTCAGCAAATGAATTGAAGAGCAGCCCGATGATGAGTGGGTTTACCCCAACAGTCCACTTAGCTTGTCCTCACTGTGCTCCTGTGACTAATGAACTCCTAATCAAACAGAATGTACCCTTGTGACAAGCCGCCTTGTGACCTGTTGCCAGTGGTTTCTTCTCTACAAAAAACTGTCATATGTCAGCCAAATCGTGGAACTGTCATGAATGGTGACAAGCGGGACAAATAAGAAAGTCCATCACTCACGGATATGTCAGTTTGTGTTTTCTGACCACAAGCACAAGGCTGCCATAACAAAGACTGCCTGTCAGCTTTAGAGACGCACGACCAGAAATGCGGCAGGGAGACGTCTGAGTGCATTCAGCAGCAGGCCTTTAAAGAGATGAAATGCAGACAAGGCTCTGCAGCATTAAGTTAAAAAGGTCTGCTGGTGTTCATTTTGTCGCCTCTGGGTTTGTGTTCTCATCTCGGCCATGTTGTGTTCCTAAGTCATTCCCAGTGCCAAGTGTTGCCTTCTTGGTGGAGTTTGTATCTACTGCTTCTTTTCCCTGGGATTTCCATTTAATTTCAACAGTCCAAACACAAGCCACGCAGTGATTTGAAACTGCAAGCTGCCACTGTGTCAGCCTGTGTGAGCCTGAACTTCAGCAGACATTAAATTGGACGAGTGGACGGGGAAAAAATGGCAAGCTGTACTGGGTTGTAATAAGATGGCTTTTTCCTTTTTTGTATACATAATATAGAGAAAGTACAGGAATCGTGAAAAAATTCCATCTCGAGATTTTGATGAATCTTGATGTTTTAGATCTTTCTGAGTCTGAAAGTACCATTTTTGAAATGATGTCTGTCTGTGTGTCAACACGATAAATCAAAAAACGTTTTGATCTGGTCAATGAGATTTTATATACCTGCTATATATTAAAAATAAGGAATCCTATTTGGGCCCCTTCCGGTAATTTAACTGAATATTTTTGCGGATTTTCAAGTAAATTATGGTCATAATTACAGATAGATGACTGAAATTTTGTATAGATATTTAGAATGATAAAAAGCAAATACTGTAAATATAAAATTTGAGAATTTGAGTAGTATTTTATTTAAACAACCATCCAAATTTTTTGTATCATGGAAATATAAATATGCACACAATATTAAAAACTGTATTCAATATAACGCATATTCTTTCAATAGCTATTACTAATTTTATTTTAATTTATACATCATCAGTTTAACAATAACATGTAAACACTGAACATGCCATGTAAATCCATCCATCCATTATCCAAACCGTTATATCCTAACTACAGGATCACGGGGATCTGCTGGAACCAATCCCAGCCAACACAGGACGCAAGGCAGCAACAAACCCTGGGCAGGGTGCCAGCCCACCGCAGGGCACACACACACACAGCAAACACAAGGGACAATTTAGGATCGCCAATGCACCTAACCTGAACGTCTTTGGACTGTGGGAGGAAACCCACGCAGACACGGTGAGAACATGCAAACTCCATGCAGGGAGGACCCGGGAAGCAAACCTAGGTCTCCTTATGACGAGACAGGAGCGCTACCACTGCACCACCGTGCCGCCCTTATTTTGTTCAAATAAAATTAAAAAAGTAAATGCGTTTCCTTTTCAGGCATATTGCTCCCATGAATATTAATAAAAGAGAAAAGTGAGAAACAAACGTATTGAGAAAATGATGCTCCATTTTTGCCATTTTCCGAACCGGCTTATCCTAAACAGGGTTTACCGGAGCCCATCCCAGCCAGTCTTACGGGACCAGACACGATTCCCAAAATATGTTACATGTCCAACTCGGTGAGGCTACACCCCAGTAAGAACTGAGCACAAGGCAGGAACAGCACCTGGACGAAACCCACGCAGACACAGGGAGAACATGCAAACTCCATGCAGGGAGGACCCGGGAAGTGAACCCGGGTCTCCTAACTGCAAGGCAGCAGCGCTACCCACTGCGCCACCTGCCATGTAAATATAAAGATGTAATGGGAACAATAAGCTGCCACATCCCCATTGTGTTCCTGGTAATAACATTTAATTTTATATTTTTTGCTATTTTCACCATCATTATCATAATTAAATGTAGCAAAATTTTGTTTTACATATAGCAATTTATTGCAACAAACATTATATAATACTAACACTTTTTGTATGTTTTTATGTGACTATAACTCCTTTTACTTTGCATGTTATCTAGGTGATGCATATGTAATCATGAAAAAAATCCACCACCGCTTTTGACCTCCTTGCCTCGCTTTATATAATTATAAATAGAGATAAAAGATTGTGTATTGATATTATTAACTATATTAACTAGTTATAATGAGAAACAAAGAGATATGATATTTGAGAAATATTGAGCAACTGGAAGTGGTTCTGATGAGCTTTTCCGCTATCTCAGTATACGAGAAAGTCGAGAGGAGCACACTCCCGATTTTTCACTTCAGAATTAGAATGCCAGCCATGGACTCTCTTTGGATCACGGATCATGTCATTGATTATCTCATTCTTGTCAAAGCCAATCCTGGCAGCAACAGAAGCAAATGTAGAATGAGCCAATGACCGGACTTCGATTCGTCACAGGTCACACTCCCGAGCCCAGCTCACAGCCTCTCTCAAACACCCTGAAAACAAACAGAAGGAGACCAGAGCTTTGCAGCCAACATGCAAGATCTAAATATAAGGCAAAACACTGTGACCAAAAGTTATGGGCACCCAAGTGGCAGACTCACCTCGTGCCAGTTGCTCTTCATCTTTGGTTGGTGGTTTGTGAGAGAATTCTGTTAACGTAAGTCTCTAGTGGTGTTGATTAGTGATGAGTGAACTCCACTGTGTTCACTTCACCCTGACTTCAGAGACATCATGGAAGTGTTTGTGAATATCGGCAAACTCGGCGAAATGCATTGAAGGTGTGGAAGGATTAACAGAACTAGATTTGACTGGATTATAATGGTGTAATCATCTTTAAAGTTTCCCTGAGGGTTAGGGAAAAAGCTGCAAACTATACTGGACTGATTATTGTTTTCAAAAAGGTGACCAGAGCTGTGCGGCAGAAGTGCCGACCACTGTACCAGTGTGCCTCCGTGAGATCAAAGAAGAGAACCCAGTCAGAGATGCACAATCATATATTTTGTCAAAACAAAGCAAAAATGCTGAAATCGTAGTCAAAAGTCAGGAAAAATATGTAGGTGATTTAAAGGTAGAAAATTCAAAGTGATCTGTCATGATTGGAGTCACTGGTTCATTCTATTTTTTGAAGTTGCACTGAAGGCTTTTAAATTGTCTGTGCTGATGCTTTGCAGTTTTCTTTCTATCAAAAAGATAGAAATGTCTTGTAAATAGTAATAAATCTTTCATTATTATTATTATTATTATTTCATAGAGTCTCCTGTGTTTGGAGGGGGATCAGGATCCTTCAAGGTTTGTTTTTTTATCACCACGTGGCTAATTATGCATGCATAGGTCACATGCCTCCTTCTCTCATACTGACGTGGAACTCGAAAATCGATCTGCACATTTGGTGAAAAGCACAGATGATGCGCTATTTATACTGTGTAGGTTTCATAAAAATACAATTTTGGGAACCTGCATTATTTACTTACCATATATACTCGTGGATAAGTTCTCCCGCAGATAAGTCGGGGCTTGATTTTACTATATAATTTCCGGTATATTATAATGTCGGTCATATAAGTCGAATGCAGAAAACTCACGCTATTGGATCAAGAGATTATGATATGCTAACGCCCACCTAAGAAAGTAACCATGGAGCACACGGCCTTTTCTTTTTCTATGTATTGTCCCTACGTGATCACACGGTAATACCCGAACTATTCCAAAGCGATGTTTGCACTGTTTTGTGTTTTTTGTATCTCACACCCTCATACACCTTTATTGTAAGAGCATCCCTTATCTACGATGGAGAATTCGATCAGAAAAAAATATGAAGCTGACTTTAAATTAAAAGTCATTGATGTGGCGAAAGAAATTGGTAACTGTGCTGCTGCAACAAAATTCAATGTGTCTGAGAAACTGGTGCGAGATTGGAGGAAGCAAGAAGATGTAAAAAAAAAAAAATTAAGTGTCGCATTTTTGAACAGGCATATAAGTTGGGGTCTGATTTTATGATCAATTTTTCGGGTTTCAAGACTCGACTTATACGCAAGTGTATACGGTATCTGTTCTAACACTAACAAAGTAATGCAAATGATCAGCATTATATACTTGGGGGGGACGATCCCATCCAATGTTGGCTATCATGCCCTCCACGGCTTTTGACCTTTTGCATCTTGGATTTCTGACATTAGTCACTGGTTTTGTGTTTAGGGTTTTTTTTCTATTATAGTCTCATTCATTTTGTTGTTCTCTTTGTGTTTTAGGCTTAAGAATATTTTATGAATTTTTGATTTTTGGAGTCACAGTATAATGAAATTAGAGTTTTGTTTTTATTTTATAGCTTGAGAGTTTAAACTATTCTTTTAATTTCTTTCCTTTCTTTGTATGAGACTCTTTCATTGTTTTGCATTATTTTACTTTCATTAAAGTTTCTTTATTTGCAATTATGTTGTGTTTTGCATGTTTTTTTTGTTCTTGTTACAATGATTCTTGTTACAAAATAAATGATTATTTTTGAGTTTTCTTCCTTGATTCTCTTTGACTGTTGCTAACCCAAGTTCCTTTTCCAGCTGTCATTCAGAGGGACGTCAGCCAGAAGATGAGTGACCCCACTTCCTCATTATGCAGGAAGCCCCAACCCTTCTGAGAGTCCCCTGTAAAACCAAGATGACCCGCGACAGAGAGACAGCTGCTACTAAGAAGTGCTATTGTCATTAAGGCCTTTTGCTTGATGGTAGACGCCATTGATTTGCACTACTGTTGTTTTTCTTTAAGTGGGGTTTACCGTGTCAGTACCCCAACTCTCCATGCTGCCTAATTCTTGTTCTTATTACTGGGTTTAGGTTTCACGTCTTTTTCCTTTCCAAGTGTCCAAGTGTTATGAATCTAGGAATTCATAAAAAGTAGAAAGACATGTCCCCCTGCAGGTGTTACGTAATTACGTGTATCACCCCCTCCCACGCCAGGAGGGAAACAACTCCCTCATTACTGTTATGATTTTGTTTTTTCTTTAATATTCTGGGATTTGAAGAATTTACATTTACTGTAAGGTTTTTTTTGTTCTAAAGGCAGTAGTTAAAACTGTTAAAAATCTTTTAAGTCTGTCAATTTTCTTTCTCGTAGGTGCCACCATTTTGGATTTAGCTTGTGTACGGTTGGTAATCACGCTGCTATGCTGAACAACAGGATGTCATGATCCGTGATGTCACTGAATAGCAGGTATGACGGTCAGGAGTTGTGCACTTCCTGATTATCAGAGGATGGATAGAAACCTAAAAACTTTGAGAGTGTTTGAATAGTTGAAGTCTTCTTGGTTTCAGAATGTGTGTAATCGTATTTTGACTACAGCTATCTGCTGTATAGTGATTTGGCTGCAATAGGACAGATTTATGGCTCTGATCTTTATTTGTTTTGTGAATAACATTTCATTTCCTGATCTCTATTTAAAAATAATCATCTGCCTTTACAATTACAATTACATGCACAGCTCACAGATGGATAACATCCTGATCATCTGAGGGGAGACAAACACACAAACTGTTTTTGGCCTAGTCCCACCAGCATATGAGTGCACCCATTAACATATGAAACAACAGACAATACGTACTGTAAATATCTCAGTTAATAAACAACAAATCATATAAATATTTAAATCCCCAAACCCCAGTTCTGTTGTTAAATTGACAGTTCCAGGAAACAACTGAATGAGTCAACACAGATCATGTCGTAGAAAAGCACTTGGAGAGCATCTAACGGCTCTATTAAGGTAGGACAGCCGATCAGAGGGTAGGAGCGAAAATGATTGCTAATCACCTCCTCACTCTTCAGACCAGGGGACGTGTCTCGGGATGGACCATAACATCACTTCTGGTACAATTCCAGAGGCTTTCACCCTGGGAGCTGCTTAAACCAAAGAGGCACTGGAAGATGGCATCCATTTGAACCACGCTTATGTAGTGTAACAAACTCAGCAGCAGAGAGGCCATTCATAACTAGAACTTACAAGGACCTGAGGCATCCTTATGGCTTTCTTTTCCCTTTAATTTGATTTGATATCTATCTATTTGACTTAGATAGATAGATAGATAGATAGATAGATAGATAGATAGATAGATAGATAGATAGATAGATAGATAGATAGATAGATAGATAGATAGATAGGCACTATATAATAGATAGATAGATAGATAGATAGATAGATAGATAGATAGATAGATAGATAGATAGATAGATAGATAGATAGATAGATAGAGAACAATCAAATCAGCAGTGTCTAATAATGGCTCTTGTAAGCCGTTGCTGTGCACCTTCTTAGGGAATACCAGCAGAGGTCAAGTTGACGCACCTCTCCTCCTCAGATGAAATGTGCCTATTCAAGACGAGACGGACATTTTGAGGCCCACTATAAGCTCCCAGAAGCATGAATATGAATATAAATATTACAGAGCCTCAGGGTCCGCGTTTCTCTCTTGTTCTAGTGCAGCTCTGTAATCACTAGGCCCTGTTAGATACAGTAGACAGTGCTTTGCTGAGCACATCCCAGGGGGTATGCAGCTCGTAGAACCATAAACTTATTTGTGCTGAATTCCAAGTTCACTGCTTATTTTCTGAACTTCATTATGATTCAGTTTGTAAAGGTACTCGTTCCATATGGAGACTGAAAAGGAGATTAAGTCAATTTCAGTACTCACAAGGATCACAAAAAAGAGCAGTCTCACACAAAACTAGAGATACCACGTAATCCCCACCACACACAAAGCAAATTACAAACACAGATCACAGATTAAAGCAAAATCAGGTAAGGAAAGTGTCTTTTTTATGGTGCTAAATTAATGCTGAAACCAATGACAAAGCACTACATAAAATCATCAGCAACAGTCCTAGAGAAGGCATGGCTAAAATGTATCATTAACAGCCGGTATTTGAGACAGCAACTTGCGACTACATACCATCCAAAATGTGGGCTCTGAGGCTGTCAGGAATCGTAATCCTAGATCTGCTCACTTATATCAGGAACGCTGCATGCAATGCCAGCCCAGAATTTCATTTATTGCGCTTTTCTTAGCTGACTAAATGCTCACCTGGTGATTTGTCATGTGCTTTGGAAAATAAAAGGTAAGTGCTTATTCATCATTTCTTCAGCAGGGAATAGAATAATAAAAAAAAGGAGAGAGGCGAGCGTGCTTGTCAGGAGGCATATAATCACAGAGAGTAGCCGCATGCTGCCAAAGACTTCAATGTCAGCAGACATTTGTTTTGTGACTTGAGCAAGCACCCTGTTAACAGCCAATAAATGCCATTTTATAGGCAGCCAGGGGAAATTGCTCAAGGTACCATTTACATGTTTGACCCTTGCTCCTGTTAGAGTTCTCCTCCATCTATTGCCAACACAACATTTTGACCTATAGAAGCCAGACAAAATGGAGATCCAATGTGACCCCTTAAGTGTGACAAATTTTCTTAACAAATTACCCATTTTTAGTGTTTTCTACAATAAGGGGAACAGACATGCCAACCCTTAATGAAGTCGAATGGATGGCATTATGGGTTGCACATTCCTGATTGCCTTGTCTGGTAAACTACACAGCAACCATTAAGAAAAATGACAGTGCCCATAAGAAAACAAGATGGTACCTCCAGGAGAATTTGATTAATTTTCAACATTACTGAAAACACTTTGCTGTAAAATAGATGTAAACACTAGATCCCATAGTCTGCAAAACCCTGGAAAGGATGTTTGAAAAATGTAAAAGACCAAGGACCAGTTAAAAAAAAACTAAAGTCATCAGTTAAATCATGAGAAGTGGCCTGATAACGTGAGGAAGAAGGATATGTGTAGAAGGTTCAAATTCCAGATGGAGGGTTCCCAAGCAAAGAACTAAATCTGGAGACCAGAAGTTCTGAGTCAGCATCATTTCCCACTATACACGTTGCCACCACATCATTTTATTTGTGAAATAACTTGAAAGACTTTCATAGAAATGTTTATGTGACAAGGGAATTATTCAAGACACATAGTAAATAAGCACAATAAGGCACAACAGTAAAATGTGCGCTTACAGTAGTATGACCTTCCCAGCCATGGCAACATAAGAGTAATAAAGTCTTAACAGATCTGGGTGGGAAATCCAGTGCCCCTGAGGTGCACACGTCTGCCATGAAATAAAACATAATATAAGGATTTATGTTCATCACAATGTATGAAGAGCAATAAGGCAGCCATTCTACCCAAGGCTTCATAGCACACACCACATTCCCATAATTTATTACTGCTCACGCAGAGTGACTTTGTGACATTAAAATCCAGCTGTCTATATGGACATTACTATTCTGTACTGTATAGTGTTAAAACCAAAATTAGTTAAGGAAATGAAAATGGAGAATTGGATCTGACATGGTTTACTGCAACTGGCAGAGGCATCAATAGGGAGAGTTGGTGTAGCATTGGGCCAAATTGCTTCTGTAAAAATATTTACTACTTATAATTAAACAGACTTTAATGTTTTCACTTTTATCTAGCCGTTTTGGTATTCATTAATTTTGCTTTATGTGATTACTGTACTCTTCAAGACTAAGGTCAGCATATCAACAGGGAGAAATCAAGGAGCAAGTGTTGATATAGTAAGAATGAAGCAGAACGTCTCAGCATGAAATAGGTGAGCACCGTAAAAAAAATCAGCAATGTAAAAGGAAAAAGCAGAAAAAAGGCACGGCTCAAGAATACTAAGGATCTGATTTCGTAATATCTCTCTATTATAAAAAAAAATCTTGGAAGGTTGGAAGGAGACGAGACATGATTTTCTCAGAGAGACACTTTCACATCCCACGAGACGAGTCTTTGTGACAAGAGATTTAACCATGCCTGGGGCCGGAAATAAAACAAACAGTAGATAACAAAGTAGAACGTCGTAAAGAATTCAAAAACGCTGGCGCAGTACACATGCAGAGCAGGTTAGAGATAATGGAAGTACAAAAATTCGAAAGTCTCAAAAAATGGACAGTAAAGATCGCATTTGCGCAAACCAATGGAAATTATTACTCAGTGAAATAACGGAACAGTGAAAAGAGATATATTGTTCGGATTTAAACTTTAAGTCGGAGACTTGTAGATCATATAATTCGTGTTGCCATCAGGGAAAATAAAATAGTGCTTCTTCCCAATGAAGAGGCGTATTCTCGAGAATTAAAAGATTTGTTGTTTGACGAAAGTGAAATCCCACGATCATTTCTCATTTGTGTGAATGCTATTGTCAGACACATTTCTTGTAGAGAGAAGGAAACGATATTCACTCACAGGCAGTTATACGCTGCGTTGTCACGATGTAATTCCAAACGGAATCAAAATTCAATGTGATATTAATGAAAAGGTAAAAGCGAAAAGAGATTGAATATATGGACATAGGTGATATGACAGAAGTGCGCCGCACGACATGCAGATCACGCGGCACGGCAGCAGCAACAAGCCAGCAGACGACTGAGCAAAGTGGAGGTAAAAAAAAAAATTATTTGTTTCCCATTGTACCACCATTTAAGAGGGGGTTTCGGAGGAGCAACCGTATTGCCTTCGGATGTTTTCAGCCCCCCTCCTCACAATGGAAGCAGCAGAGACGTGGTTGTGGCAAACAAAGCAACCAGAGGGCATAGTCCCCTAGTGAGTTTAAATTAATGCAAACAGCCTGTTAAAGATAATTAGGCTTAAAGAGACCTTACGTTGAGACATAGTAATTGCTGTTGTCAGGCAACAGCAAGAAAAATGGATGGATGTGAGGAATCACAACGCATGACTCAGGACGAGAGAATCGATGGAGATAAACTCCATAATGTTCAGAAAGAAAATCATCATCAAGAAATACTTAATCATCAAAATCAACTTGAAAATATGTACATTTGAGAAATAACACTTTGATTAACCACTTTATGCTACTTTGGGCAGCAATTGCAAACAGCTTCTCTCAAGGAATCTATAAATATGGCAAGAACATATTCAAAAAAGGCTTTGTATGTGATTTACACTGAAAAGGACCAACCAGGAGCTAAAGGTGTCAGATTCCTCAAGATTTGTTATTATTTTATTTGATTATTTTATGCTTCCTTTCATTGTTTATTTTTATTTCAAAGCTGTGATTATCATCTTTCTGGGGTCAGATACTTCCAGGTTTTCACTGTCTCTAGTTCTTCTGCTCTTGCTAGTTCGTCTTCCCTCAACTTTCCCTAAACCTGTTGGAATATGGAGATAAAAACTGAACAAAGTATTCCAGATAAGGCTTTACTAGTCAGTTATGTAGTCTAGTTTTGCAACTCTGATTGGTAGACTTAGTCTGGTTGCCTTTTGTGACCTTGAAAATAAAAGCCATACCCTCACACAGCTATGATGCAAGGAAAGAAATGGAAGCTTTCAAGCCTTAACATAGCACTGGGTGGGTAACTTGGGTGCCCGCAGTGGACAGATTTAACAATCTACTGCATGCATTTAGGAGCTCTGCAGAGCATCTGGGGTGCCCTTTGGCATCAAACATCTGCTTTTGCATGAAGAGTGGACCCTGAAATCAATAAACTGAGACCCTCACTGAGTGTCCAGTTCCTTGGAGATGCGGTCTTTTTCACAATGTCTGCAATGACACTTGTGTTTTAACTGGTACAGTAACATTGCTGTTTAACACTACGCGTCGCCTAATGCATAATTCCCAGAATTATTGCCAGTTGGGCATGCTGCATAAGATAAAAACACGAACACATAAATATTCAAAAGCACTGGACAGAAATCGCTTTAGTAGCTCTTACGGCTTTCAAGCACCCAAAGTGGCTTCGCTCACAGAGAGGGCATTAAATTTCTGCCCGCTAATAAATGGGTAGAACACTCAGAGCTGGCACTTTCAGTACTAATGCCGCCTCATAAAGCAAGTTAATTTATGCTATAGATGGAGTTAGGGCATTTTCTCTTTGTCTGTTGTTCCAGTTCCTTGCCTATTAATAGTCCTGCTTAGTCCAGGATCACTAAAGTTTGCTTATCCATAGCTAAGTGTGTGGCCAAAAGGAAATTGCTTGACTTGATATGAAGACAGCGGGCACTGCAGACCCATCTAACTGAGACAAATTAGGATACTGTCGATCGACAGCGCAAACACTCCACACTGGCTTGTATTCAAGTCATGCGGCTCCATTCTGCTCCTTTGTAAGCTCTGCTGCATGGCTCTGGAAGAAAAGATCCCCACACAGGCACTGCAGCACTACCGAAAGAGCTAGGTAGAAATGGAAATAAATATATGCGTAAAATCAGAAGTATTAGTCAGAGGACATAGCACAGAATATTCATTAGCCTGCTAATGGGGATGCATGACAGATGTACGAGTATGACGCTGCCGTTATCAGTCCCATACTGCCTGTTGTGTAATCACCAGCTAAGCTGCATTAAAGTAATCTACATGGAGCCTTCAATTACTTTTCTAAGCCCACATAACGTTGCCTGGAGGTCATTAACAGAAACTGTCCCTGAAGAAATGCATTATCACCATCCCAAGAATCCGTTCAGGCCGCCCAAATTCTATTATTATTATTATTATTTCAATATCTTTTCTTCCCCTACCAGAAAAGAGTCACTACAATTTCTGCCATGACAGTCTACTCTGCTGCTTAAAGTCTTTTAGGGAGTGAAGCAATCTAAGACACGATTGTGGCTGGAAATAAATCCTGTAGCATTTATGTCATATAACACCTTTCAAAGTGAGAACCCTGGCATAAAACATTACTGTGATATAGCACAGGGTCCACTAACTTTACACATATCCACATTTATCCAATCTGGTATCATAAAATAACCTAACCTGCATGTCTTTGGAGATGTGGTTAGAAAGCTGGCAAAATTTGGTGAAAGATTCAACACACATTTGGACAGCATTCAAACGTCAGACAGACACAATGCCCAGAGGCCGGATTTGAACAAAGTACACTGAATTTGTGAGGCAGAAGCACTAAGCGCTGCTGCACCGTGTCACACTTAACATTAACTCACTCCTAACTAAATCATTCTTGTTATTAACTAGCAAAAACATTCACATTCAGAGTAGCACTGCTCACAGGACAAAGAGAGAAGGTCCAACATCAGAAATGTCCTCCAAAATGCTAAACTGTCCACATGACCGTTAGTAAGACTGGAGGGTGGATGGAGAGCAAATCGGCACAAGGGCTCAGAATATAAAATCGGCTAAACTGTTACAGAGTGATTGGCTTGGGCAGATCTGTGGGAATCCAATGTACGCAAATGTAAAGTATTACACGGAGGAAGTAAAAATGTAATATTTGGATGCACAGTAAGAGGTCTGAAACTTGAAACTATGTCTTATGAGAAGGAGCTAAAAGTCATTGTGGATGGACACATCACCATCTACATGAAGACAGTGTGAAGAAGCGATTAATACAAATAAGAGCTCCTCATTAATAAGACTATTAGAAGGCACCTGCTTTGGAGGAGCAGGTTTAGAAGATGGATGGATGGATTGATGGATGTTTCTGCAGCTAGATGCCTAAGCTGTTGATCTTCATTTTCAAAGCCATTTTGTGATGACTCCTTGGCACTGGGAAGCCACTAGGTGAGTCCACAACACGCCTCACAAGGGGGGAGCTTTCCAAGATGTCCTACTGTGTTCAATATTTCTTGCTGACTAAATGTTACCTGTATGAGTTTTCTTCTTATTTGTATTATTATTTGTCTCTTATTATTATGCTCCTTTTGGATTGGTTTGAGGATTTAACCCAATTTTTTCAACTGGCTGTCTAGGTATTTATGATGTTTATATGAAGACAATTCATCCATCCATCCATTATCCAACCCACTATATCCTAACACTGGATCACAGGGGTCTACTGCAGTCAATCCCAGCCAACACAGGGCACAAGGCAGGAATAAAGCCCGGGCAGGGCGCCAGCCCACCGCAGGGCTGAAGACAATTCTCTCTGCTTATTTTTTATTATGTTTCCTTGTTGTTTTATAAGCCGTGCTGTATTATTTAACAACAGTTTCTTTGTATATCGATGTATCTGAACTTGAAAGGTGCTATATAACATTAAGTCAGAGTGGTGCTCCTCTAAAGCATTTTCCCACAATCTTATGGCAATAAAAAGTTTTTTAACAGACGTGGAGCAAGTCTTACAGATTTCCAATGGTCTGTGAAAGGTCAATGCCAGGCTGCCTTTCCCAAACCCGCACGAACTTCATATTCATTCGTCAAAGATGGGCACATTCTTATGCTCAATTTCTTCACTGTCTCGCCCTGCACAGCTGATGTTATTACAAAAAAAATGCCAGTGGCAAAGTGCCAGTTTGAAGAATGCATGGCAGACTAACAGCGAGCATGAAGATGAATCACCATTTAACCCGGTTGGGCTTCTCCAAGGGGGGTTCTGGGGGGGTGCATTGTGGTTCAGCCAGTTTCTCATTCCTTCGGTAAACCTCCTTGCCTAATTAAATCTGCTCTTGCTGGAGTGCCTCAATTTAATCTGTCCGATTCAGAAATGCCCAATGGTGTTTAAGTTTCTTAATAATTGAGAAATTTTGATGGCGTCTTTTAGAACACAGGAGTCAGTCTTTTTTTAATTCATCTTAATTGAATTCACTTGCTTTTTTGGAATGGTTTAATTGAGGTGCAGATCAACTATATCAGACATGGGAGCAAATACAAATCCATTTTAAACAAACAGCACAAGACTGTCCCTTAACAATTATCTGTCGCTGAGCTTCACTTAATCAAGACTTGGACGTGGGAGCAGAAGCCAACCCTGGCCACATCAGGCGAAACGTAAGAAACAACCCTGGATGGGACACGGGCTCCCCAGCTTTGACAGAACTGACTTAAGGTCAGTCATGTGGGAGATGCAGGTGGAGAAAAAGAAGAAGACACCTAATATAAAAGACAATAAAATAAATTATAATTTAAGGAAAATTAACAATTGAACTAAGCATTAAAGGACGAAATGTGCCTCTAATGGGCAGCTTGGTTCCTGCCTTGTTCCTAATGCTGCCTAAATGGGCTCAACCCCCAACCCCAATGTTCCTGATTGGTTTGCAGATATTAATTTTACTTTATATATTATATTCTCTGAGCTTCATTTAGTGGGTTTGCTATGTGAAAGGATGGATGGACAACGGTGGCGTGGTGCTCAACATTGCTACCTCACAGCTGAATGAGTTTGACTTCTGTCCCGGCTGCTGCCTGCACTGCTGTTTATTGGTGACTTGAGTTTTCTCCCACATTCTAAAGAGATGCAGTGTTAGGCTAATTGTTGAGTCGGAGGTGAGCCTGTGTGAATGGCACAAGTGACACCCGTGACAGACTGGCATTCCCGGTCCTGGTTTGTTTCAAATTTGTTACTAAAGCTGCCAGGCTCTACAAATAAAAAGATTCAGAAAATGCCAAGATGACTAATATAACACAATATTCATCCATTTTCTAAAATGCTAGTTAAGGATCGCCAGATGCTGGTGCCTATCCTTTTATAAAGGATTTATTTTATGAATTCCACATTTTGGGCCTCTTTTTGTGCATAGGTCACAATCTATTGCTGGGCACACTTATACGCCCACACTCATTTCAAGGCTATTTGGAGGGGCCATTAACCTAATGTGCAAGTCTTAGGTATGTAGGAGGAAAACCAGCTTACCAAGAGAAAAGACCCCACAAACGCACAAGTAGTGCTGTTACTGCTACTGCTACTGCGCTTTACTGTACAAACATGCTGAACATACAGTCGGAGATCCACTTAATCCAGTCAGCATCACAGAGTACAGGGGCATATCCAGGCAGCACTGGTACAAGGCAGGAAACCACCTTGGAAACCACAGAAGTACACAAGCATACCCACAAGTACTCATGCCTGGGCCAATTCATAGTTGTCAGTTAACCAAACCTGAAAGTGTGATGTAACGTAATATAATATAATATGGGGTGGCTGCTGCCTTACAACAAGGATGTTGGAGTTTATATCTCAGGTCCCATCAGCATGTTCTCCCTGTGTTTGTGTGGATTTCCTTCAGGCGCTCTGGGTTTGAAGTTCAAAGACATGCAGTTTAAGATGGATCTGTGATGTTAAATTGGCCTGTGTTTGGGTGTGTGAATGTCACCCTTTCCAGGAGTTGGTCCTGCCTTGCACCCTATGCTTGCTGGGATAGGCTCCAGCTTCCATCCAACCCTGCTCAGGATAAATCAGGTTTAGAAAATGGATGGATAGTTAATATAACACATTTGTACAGTGGCACAGTGGTTAACACTACTGACTCACGGATCCATTAAATGTTGCATCTGGGCACTTTCGTGTAGAATATTCATGTTCTCTCTTTGTCATTGTACTGAAAAGAATTATGTGGCTATCAGTCAATCTTTCTATATATATATTGTTACACACATGCACATGGGAGGCAGCTAAAGGGCTCAAAAGAAGATAATACCTGATCAGACCAGGGGTGGCAGAGTGCATTAATCCTTTCTCTTGTCTCCCTGCAGATCAAATGTAGGAAGTTTCGCCTGTCACCCATGAAGACGTCACTTCTGGTTCCGTCACTCCGTCCCACAAGAAGTCGCAGCCCATTGACCTCATTTCCGGTTCCGGTCCCAAGATCCCTCTTCTTTCTGCCGCCCAACTACATATCTGCCATGTTTACTGACCTGTGCAGTTCTGTTTTGGACTCTTGTGTGTAAAGACCATTTTCTGAACCTTTTTTCACATTTTATAGCCAATTTCTGTAGTATACGGGAGGCTGCCCCAAACCTCTTTGTGTGTCAAGGCTTGATTATTTACCACTATATATATATATACTATATATATATATAGGAAGTTTCGCCCCCTGCTCGCTTCGCTCACCAACCCCCGTGTTTGATTTTCCAGATACACACTTTTAAGATTTTTTTTTTCTTTGAATTGTTGCTATTTCATTAGTTTCACTTTTATTTCAGAACTTCTGTAAAAACAATATTTGGAATCTTTCGAGTCCCAATGTGCTGAATCTTTGAGCTCCATGAGACGTATGTTTAATGACTTTGTACCATAATTCAGGATAGGTTTCTCTGTTTGGAATTTCTGCACAGACAAAACAATCCACATCATCAGCAGTTAATAATTTTTTTACAAAGTAACCAATAAATGCATGTGAGGTAAACTCCGTTTTTGAAATTCTCAAGATTCTTTATTTGTCACATGCAGTTATACTGGACAACACGCAGTGAAATGCATCCTGATCCGCTTATCAAAAACTGTGCAAAGTTAGAAGAATATCATTTAGATTAACAAAAATTCATAGATTGAAAGATAACAGAACATAGAACATAAAAAATAAGTAAAATTATGTGAATAAAGTAGAATTAAGTGTTAAGGTGCAATAGTGCAGTGATTATTGTGCAAAATCAAAGTTAGACTGGTGCATAGTTAAATGAGGCAGTTTGTTTGTTTGTGCTACTGCGATCTTTATTTTTTTTTTTATACTTTCTAATTTTCCTACTTCCATATCCTTTAACTTTCTCCACATGTGTATCGCACCAACTTTTTTTTTTTTGAGCCTTTCGAATTCCACTGCTTTCATATTCTCTAGCCTGCCCTGCATGTGTTTAGCACCGACGTTTGTAAATGTCTTTATGAAGTTCTACTTTGTATTTTACTCTGTCTTTTAATTCTGAGCCCAATTGGATGTGCTTTTTTTTCAAATCCACTTGTTCTGGGCTGATAATTACTTTCCTTATTTTCTGAATTTGCACCTAGATTATTATTTTCTTTTTTCTCTCCAACGCTTTTGAGTCTCTTTTCTCTGCGCTACTTTCTTTTTTGCTTAGTCGTTGACGTTTCATTTATAACGTACTGTCCTTATACGCTTTATATGCGCTGACAGCCCTGGATCTGAGTGTGCTCAAATCCTTTAGACGACTGAATGTTTTGCTGCCTCTTGGCTTATTTGATATTGGTTGTAAGTAGGGCGTGTCTTGCAAGAATCTCATGTTCCACATCATCGCGAGATGCTCTATGTGGTCAATCTCTTTCATCTTGCAGTTTCTTTTAAATGTCTTCTGTGATCTTAACGTGAAGATCACGTCTCGACGCCCTCGTGTTTCTCTACAGGATTTTCTTTTATAATAGAGAGATATACTGTATATATATTCATAGCATTCGTCGTCTGAAACACGATCTGATTGTATGGGTGGTTACCATGCAATCAGATCGTGTTTCAGACTACGAATGCTATGAATGTAATTACTCCGATCTCCAGACTGTCAAATAAAAGAACCACACGAGGTTCGATCCCCACGAGGAGATGCAGTGGAGTGTGTATGCCCGATGAGGCCCAATTAGGGCGAAACACGTGTCGCATACTCTGCATCATTTGACAGTAAAACTATCCATCCATCATCCAACCCGCTATATCCTAACTACAGGGTCACGGGGGGTCTGCTAGAGTCAATCCTAGCCAACACAAGGCATAAGGCAGGAAACAAACCCCGGGCAGGGCGCCAGCCCATCACAGAGCGCACACACTAGGGACAATTTAGAATCGCCAATGCACCTAACCTGCATGACTGTGGGAGGAAACTGGAGTACCCGGAGGAAACCCACACAGACACGGCAAGAACATGCAAACTCCACACCGGGAGGACCCGGGAAGCGAACCCTAGTCTCCTAACTGTGAGGCAGCAGTGCTACCACTGCGCCACCGTGCCGCAGTAAAACTATATATTTATATAATATATACATATACATATGTACATATGTATATTATATATACTCAGCAAAAAAAGAAACGTCCCCTGACTTTCAACTGTTTTTACTTTCAGTAGACTTAATGTGTAAATATTTGTATGAACACTAAAAGAGTCAACACCATAAGACATAAACTAAAAATGTTTCACAATGTGTCCCTGAATGAAGGGAGGCTCAAAATCAAAAGTACCAGTCAGTATCTGGTGTGGCCACCAGCTGCTTGAAGTACTGCAGTGCATCTCCTCCTTATGGACTGGACCAGATTTGTCAGTTCTTGCTGTGAGATGTTACCCCACTCTTCCACCAAGGCACCTGCAAGTTCCTGGACATTTCTGGGGGGAATGGCCCTAGCCCTCACCCTGCGATCCAACAGGTCCCAGACGTGCTCAATGGGATTGAGATCTGGGATCTTCGCTGGCCATGGCAGAACACTGACATTGCTGTCATGCAGTAACTCACGCACTTTTTGCCACTCCTGTCTGGTCCAGCGAAGGTGGGTTTGTGCCCATAGGCGGCGTTGTTGTTGGTGATGTCTGGTAAGGACCTGCCTTACAACAGGCCTGCAAGCCCTCAGTCCAGCCTCTCTCAGCCTATTGCGGACAGTCTGAGCACTGATGGAGGGATTGTGTGTTTGCCCAGAGGGGACTGGGCAGTCTCATGGTCTGGAATCCCTACAGATTTTATTTTTTTTTCTCCAGCCGTCTGGAGTTTTTATTTTGTTTTTTCTGTCCCCCCTGGCCATTGGACCTTACTCTTATTCGATGTTAATTAATGCTGATTTATTTTGTTTTCATATTGTGTTTTTTATTTTTCTATTCTTTATTATGTAAAGCACTTTGAGCTACTGTTTGTATGAATATGTGCTATATAAATAAATGTTGTTGTTGTTGTTGTTGTTCCTGGTGTGACTCGGGCAGTTGTTGTGGCCATCCTGTACCTGTCACGCAGGTGTGATATTCAGATGTACTGATCCTGTGCAGGTGTTGTTACACGTGGTCTTCCACTGCGAGGATGATCAGCTGTCCTTCCTGTCTCCCTGTAGCGCTGTCTTAGGCGTCTCACAGTGCGGACATGGCAATTTATTGCCCTAGCCACATCAGCAGTCCTCATGCCTCCCTGCAGCATGCCTAATGCACGTTCACGCAGATGAGCAGGGACCCTGGGCATCTTTCTTTGGGTATTTTTCACAGTCGGTAGACAAGTCTCTTTAGTGTCCTGCGTTTTTAGAACTGTGACCTTAAATGCTTACTTTCTGTAAGCTGTTAAGGTCTTAACGACCATTCCACAGGTGCATGTTAATTAATTGATTATGGTTAATTGAACATGCATGGAAAATATTGTTTAAACAATTTACAATGAAGATCTGTAAAGTTATTTGGATTTTTAAAACATTATTGTTGAAATACACAGTCCTGAAAAAGGGACGTTTCTTTTTTTGCTGAGTATATAATGGTTAACGAGTACCTGTCAAATAATGCAAAGTGTACATGACACGCGTTTCGCCGTAATTGGGCCTCATCAGATCTACACTCTGCCAAGTAAGTGAACCAGC
>JANRMT010062825.1:1859229-1930444 GCA_026402145.1 Polypterus bichir lapradei | reverse complement strand
GTACTAACAGCAGCTAAAATGTATATGGATCATCTCTCGGTAGTTGATCCCTTTTGAAAGGCGCTACACGATGGCTGTGGTATAGAAATTACATTTTCTATGTGAACGTCCAAATTTCTGCCTCTGGTAATGTGCCTTACCGGCATTACCAGCAATTAAAGAAAATTAGTTTTGTGTCCTCTGCAGTGTTGAGAGAAAGGCTTTGGTTTGGGATAAAAGGAAAAAAGGTGTAAAGAAAGGAAAGTTGCCTTTTTCTTTTATATAGTGTAGAGAGATGTCTTCGCTGACGATATGAGCGCCTTTTGGGGACAGTCGCGGTGGGTCTTGTGCAGACTGGTGAGACGTCCCTGCCATTAACCGGCTGGGATGGCACTGTCGGTCCTCCACTCCTGTGCGTGTCTTTCGCGACCTCATAATAGTATATGTGCAAAAGAAAGTGCGAAGCGCCTTAATATTAGTTTGCCGCGGTCTAGAAAAGGGATCCCGTGTTGGCAGTTGTCTGGGCTATAGCTCACGGGAAGGAGGAAAAAAATTAAAAGTACTCACTTTGACTTAAGGCAGAAGCGCAGTCAGCGTCTCAAAGGCCAGCACAGCTATGCGCGTGCACGCCAGCTGCTCGACTTTTGCAGGGCAGGAGACGCCACTTTTTGCAGACACGTTCACATAATCAAACGTCTCTGCGCTCTTTGGAGGTCATTCATATATATATATATATAGGAAGAAAGGAAACTTGCCTTTTTCTTTTATATAGTGTAGAGAGAGGTCTTCGCTGACGATATGAACGTCGCGGTGGGTCTCATGTAGACTGGAGAGACGGCCCTGCCATTAACTGGCCGGGATGGCACTGTCGGTCCTCCACTCGTGCGTGTCTTCATAATCCGACCTGACGACCTCATAATCGTATACGTGTAAAAGAAAGTGCGAAGCGCCTTAATATTAGTTTGCAGCGGTCTAGAAATGGGATCCCGTGTTTACAGTTGTCTGGGCTATAGCTCATGGGAAGGAGGAAAAAAATTAAAAGTGTTTACTTTCACTTAAGGCAGAAGCGCAGTCAGCGTCTCAAAGGCCGGCACAGCTACGCACTCGCGTGCGTGCCGGCTGCCCGACTTTTGTAGTATTTTTGAAGTGCAGGAAACGCCACTTTTTGCAGACACGTTCACGTGATCAAAAGTCTCCGCACTCTTTAGAGGTCTTGCTTTCTCTGCGTACTGCATTCATAGTCAGTTCACGTGAGCCGCTCGGAGTACATGCATCAAAGATTCTGAGCTGTGCCTGTGCTATCTCGTGCGATCTCGCGATGTCCACGGCTTTGTTTAATGTTAGCTAAGACCCGGCACTTAAAAGTTTCTCGCTGCAGCAATTTTAACTCCGTTACAAAGTGATCCAAAGTCTCGTTTATACCTCATTTCTTCTCATTAAACTTGTATCTCGCGAATAAAGTATTTGGCGTTTTTCTTCAGCGCTCTTTGGGAGCTCTTCCTTCTTTTCTACGTACTGTGGTCACAGTCAGTTCACGTGATTACGTGGGAGGCGTGATGATGTCACACGCAGCTCCGCCACCCACAGCCGTCGAGCTAACGTCCATTACAGTATATGGAGAAAGATAGGTTCCAGTTATGACCATTACACGTAGAATTTCGAAATGAAACCTGCCCAACTTTAGTAAGTAAGCTGTAAGGAATGAGCCTGCCAAATTTCAGCCTTCTACCTACACGGGAAGTTGGAGAATTAGTGATGAGTGAGTCAGTGAGTGAGGGCTTTGCCTTTTATTAGTATAGATCTACCAAACTTAGTTTGTAATCTCTACATTGACTCCAAAACACAAGAACTGGGAAAAAATGACTCACTTATCTAGGCTAGGAGTCCAATGAAAAATGGAAGTTGGTTGGAACAAAAACCTGCAGCCACAGGGGGTCTACAGGAACAAGTTTGGGAATCACTGATCCAGGGAATATCCATCCATTTTCATAACCCACTTAACCCAGTGCAGGTTCAAAGGAAAACTGGAGCCTTTCCTAGCAAGCATTGGGCATAAGGCAGGAACAATAAGGTGCCATTCCATCACAGGATGAACGCACACAGACACACACACTACAGTCAATTTAGCATTGCCAATGCACTTAACACACATGGACTATGGAAGGCAACCAGAGTGCCTGGAGGAAACCTATGCGGACATTGGAAGAACATACAAAACTTCATGCCAGGTGCACCCGGGACTTCTCCTGGTCTCCGTGCTACCACTGTGCACCATGCCACTCATCTAGGGAATAACACAAAACACAATTCATGTTTAATAAAGTGTGGTGACGTTTATTTATACAAAACCCTGCTTTGCTCCTCAGCCCACATGCATAACCCTTTACATGCCTCACATGGCCTCCCCAGCTTGTACTTCAGCTAAACTCATTATTTGTGCACAATGCAACATCAGGATATGAGATCCCCACACAGACTGTGGCCTGAAATGAGAAAATTCATTAGAAGGGCAGCACCATCACAATCCCAAAGGACCGGCATGCTCATCACAAAGCCATTCTCACTGATGGATAGCTTTGTCAGCAGTCTGCTGTAATATTTTGCAGTTTCAGGTGAACACAGAGAATCAAACAATAATGAACCAACAATTCACATGGGGCAGGAGACTTCAGAAAAAATGCACATTGTATTTAAACTCGTCTTCAATGGGACGGAGGTCACAGGTCCAGCGCAAGTACAAAATGGACGATGAGGGCCTTTTACCTGTTGGTCAGCCGAGTCAAAGCGTGTGTGCTCATACGAGACACTTAATTCACGTTATACAACATGGGCTTTACACGACATGAGAGCAAATGACAACTGCGGATCTGTTCATCTTTCAGTAAAAGTCACATTCTGCTGGAAGACCACCGCCTACCTCTGGAACAATGGATATTTTAACATAGCACCACTCTGCCAGAATACTGTAATAAATAGAGCTAACTAGCCCATGTGCTCCAGAAGCCCCATCACAAATCATACAGACAGACGTCTTTAGAAAAATCAACTGGTATGAACACTAGAATCTAACAGCATGGTGGCACAGTGGGTAGTGTGGCTGCTTCCTAACAAATGGATCCCCATTTCATTCAGAGTTCCTGACGGTTCCTGTCTGGACGACAGGTGACTCTTTGCATGTGTTTGTGTTATGGTGTTGTCAAACATCCCTCTAGTGCAGGACACTGCCTTAACGCTTATGATGTTGGGTTCATCATGGCCCTGGAGGGAACACAATGATAATTGTGTTCTGAGAGTTTTCCGGTAAGGAAAATGGAAGTTTTGAGGTAAGACAGCTTTGCTCACTAATCATGAGGCCAGACAATGGTGAGTAGCACATGCGGATAGGAATCTCACTTTACTTTGGACACAACACAGTAATGACGTGATAAACCTATAAGCGTTGCATGTTTGGAAATGGACAGATGAAATAAAGAATCGCCTTCACTTGAGAAAACCACAAACAGATTAGATCTATGAGAACGGCATTGTGGCCATACACTAGGTGTTCATTTGAGGGTTTTTAATCATATAGAATGGGAACGAGGAGGGGCGCGACTTATTAAGGCTAATGTCACGTTATGTGACTTCTAGTCTTGGGATGGGTCAGACTTGATGACTGCTATTGATGATCTGGTTGGCAGACCATGTCAATTTACACGCCTAGAAATCTCCGGGTTTGTCAAACTTAATAACTGCTGACGACTCTCCAGCACAGTCATGTCATCGTCCCTTTTACTGACTGCCAATGGCATGCTATCTGATGGAGAAGAAAAAGGGAAGAAATTGTGCCTGTTAACCCGTCACACAGTACCAGCTCCGTGAGGAAGCACACTATTAGCAGTCAGAGAAAGGGGCAAGCGTGACTGGGCTGGAAGGTCATCAGGCTCCGTCAGTAACTGTGACACGAGCAGTGATATCCAGTCATGTAAATCAACATGGTCCAGTGGGGTCCACCAGATCAGCAACTGAACTCGGCAAGTCTGGCTTACCTTACAAGCTATATAAACCTGGACATGGACACAAATACATGAACATACACAGGCTTGGTCCGCAATAGCAATAAAATCCTGCTGTGCTTCTTTATACTTTTTGCATTGCACCCCAATAAATAAAAGTTATCGCCAATATACTAATAACCCAATTGTACTTCACTCACTCAGAATATGGAACCAATGTAGTAAGTATTTTAAGACAGAGAAGCTTTTATCTGTAGCAACTCTGCATGAGATTCAATTTTTTCCAGCCTCTCAAACGTATGCAGTTTTTAATGTTTGGAAAACATTTGGGATTAAATCACTTAGAGATCTGTACATAGACAACATCTTTGCATCCTACAAAAATTACACTCCAAATCTAACTTTCCAGCAACACATTTCTTTCACTACCTTCAAATTAGAAACTTTGTTAAACAGAACCTGCCCAGTTTTCCTCACCTCCCACCTACCTCTACGCTGGAAAAAATATTGATCATTCTCGAGGACTCAGACAGCATCTCCGTAATATCCATCCATCCATTACCCAACCCGCTATATCCTAACTACAGGGTCACGGGGGTCTGCTGGAGCCAATCCCAGCCAACACAGGGCGCCAGGCAGGAAACAAACCCCGGGCAGGGCGCCAGCCCACCGCAGTCTCCGTAATATATAAAAACATTTTACAGTCCCTCCCTTTCAAAGATCTAAGAGTACAGTGGGAAAAGGATCTCTCACTAAATATCTCGGTGAAGGAGTGGAAGGTAGCAATGCAGAGCATTCAATCGAGCTCCATATGTGCAAAGCATACAATTATACAGCTCAAAATTATATATTGAGCACATATCTCTTTAAAATTGTTCAAAATGTTTCCAGGGCAAGATCCAACCTGTGAACGTTGCAATCAAGCTCCAGCCTCACTAGGCCACATGTTCTGGGCCTGCACCAAATTAACATCATTCTGGACCAAAACCTTTAAATGCCTTTCAGACAGCCTTGGTGTCACAATCCCCCCATGTCCACTAACAGCTGTGTTTGGTGGGCTCACAGGTGGGCTTAAAGTGGAGAAGGACAAACAAACTGTAATGGCCTTTACTACACTACTGGCACGTAGACTTATCTTGGTCAACTGGAAGAATCCTAACTCTCCTATTCTAAGTCAGTGGGTGACTGATGTTTTATACTGCTTGAAACTGGAAAAAATCTAATTCGTACTTAGAGAATCTGTACAAAACTTTTTCAAAACCTGGCAGGATCTAACCAATAACATTTTAGAATAAGCATTTAAATCGAGGAAGCAGGTTCTCTCCCCTCTTTTATTCCATTTATCTTAATTCATTCATTAATTTATCTTATTTGTACTAGCATAAAGTTTTACACTGCTGGCCTAGTTCTCTTTCTTAGTGGTGGGGGTCGATTTGATTGGAACCTTTTTTTGTAAAACTTGAGTTATTTGTATGGAATGTTATTTGATTTTAATAAAATCAAAAAAAAAAAAAAAAAAGTCTGGCATACCCTATGACTAGAAGTTGTGGAATGTTACATTGGTTTTAATGTGCCTTGTAATACTGTAGTTCTGCACACGACTTTGGAACTGAAGAAAATGGATGTCATCAAGGTTCAATGACACATCCATATGTTCATCCATTGTCTACAGTCACTCTGAGCAGTTCAGAGAACTGGGGGTCGAAGCTTATCCCAGAAACCTCCAGGAACCAATCCAGTGAAACACTAGGCCCACTAATGGACACAGACACACTCAGTTTAGGGTCTCCAATGAACCTGTAATTTATATCTTTTAAGATTTGTAAGGAAAACCAGACAGAGTGGAGAAAATGACAAGGGGAGGATGTCCAGACTCCACAGGAGTACGAGACTGGGCTGAAACTTGAACCCAGGGCTCTAGAGCTGCTTGCAGATGTGTTTTAACATAGCATGCTGCTCTGTAACAATGGCAACTCAATGGCACCCATTAAGAGAAAAAGCAAGACTGTGACAAAAATGGCAGAATTATATTTATTCATAACTAAAATCAATAATAATAGAAGCTGACATGTGTGCTCTGGAAATATTATAATACTAGGGGGCTTTGCTCCCTGCTCGCTTCGCTCGGGCCTGCACTACGTACTAACCTTTTTGCGGTTTTCCCGCTCTCGTATGAGGAAGTGGATGTACAATTTAAACAGACTGTTATTTTCATGGGAATTGTTACATATGCATAATAGAACTAACTATTTTACATTACAGAGAGTAATTAACCATATTAAAAAATAGTAAAACATAATAATTTGAAAGTAAATTATGTTTCATGTTGCGTTAGAGTTATTTGTTGAGTAATACGATTTCATTCTGTTTGGTTTTGAAGTTAACACGCAAATACTTTTTTAAATTACACTTTTACTGTAAAACCTCTGTAAAAACATTTTTTTAATTAAATTTTCGTCAATATCACATTGAATTTGATTCTGCGTTTGGACTTTCATCATGACAACACAACATATAACTGCCCGTGATTGAATTTAATTTCTTTCTCTCTATTAAATAAAACAACTTTTTCGAATGTTTGTCCCTGTGATTTGTTAATTGTCTTTGCAAAAGCTATTCTAATGGGAAACTGTTAATGTTTTAATATGAATGGCATATCAAGATCTCCTTTGTTGTGTAATGTTATCCCCTGAAGATGAACTACATTACCTTTCTTGGGTACTTCCTTCTTTCTACAGTAATTCGGCCGGTGGAAGACCGGATGGTGTTAACGGTTGTAGGTATTCTTTGGGATATTGTGAGTTCATGTTTTCATCACCACCAACTGTTTCAGCATAGTCTATTGATACACATTTAACCAATTTGCTGTGTAACCGATCATCATTTTTGGTGTTAATTCGTTTGACTTCATTGTTTCTCGGTGCTAGTATTGCCCGTGTACTCAATTCTTCTGTTGATAACCCTTCATGATGAAATTCTTCAGTAAGATTTGGACATAATATGTCTTCTTTAATTGGGAACTTAAAGGGAGGAAAACGTTAGCATTTATAAGAGCTGAGAGAGCAGGAACTGTGTCTGACAAAAGCATTCATAAGAATGAGAGGTGAGATTACTGTGTGTGTGGTTGAGGAGAGGGTGTGACTTGAAGAAATCTCATGGCTAAAGTCTCACGGTACTTGAAAAAATCTCTTCAAAAAAGTCTCATCTCGTCACAGGATTTTTTTATATAATAGAGAAACATAGAATCACAGCAATAGCACTCTGACCCTGAATTCACAGAAGAGCACTACACCAAAAGCATATTGAACTGAAATGAAAGGCGTTGGCAGTCAACTAAACTTTTTATATAATGCCTTGAACAGCATATAATATTACAAATTCATACATGCTGTTAGACCCTGCTGACCTGAATCAACGTCAAGCCATAGGTGGTTGTCTACACTTTAGTTAGTGAGTCTCTAAGTAGAGTGCTGACACGGTGCGGACATCTTATGTGGATAGAGCCTCTGGGTGTGTGTGTGTGTGTGAAGTTTAGGGTGTGAGAGCATCCAATAACGAATTTGGTGAGTTCCACTCATCCCATGATAAAGCAGGCAGTAACACTTGTGCCTCATTAAATATTATACAGCAGGCAGGCGCTCTCACGGGATTGCAGTAACAATCTAACGTACCACACGATACTTCCTGCTGTGGCATTGGCCAGCAAGATACACAGCGTATCGAATTAGTGTAACACAGTGCTGGGCTGTGATGGAGGACTTGAGGTTTCATTGATTTTTCATTTTTAATTACTAATGTGCAATCCCCAGTGTGGTTACTCAAAGCCAGGCACAGGCACACTGATGGTGCAATATGGGTCTAAGAGGGGTAGCAGAATGGTAACAAGGGGCTCATGATCACCAACTTCATTTTGTATTTTGTTAAACAAACAAGCAGGAGTGCTGTGAGCATTTCTGGTTTATTCACAGCAGGCTGTGAAGGCTTTTACTTCATCCACAAATGAAAAGGCACAGCAAAGCAGGATCAGGAACGGCTCAGTGGAGATTCTAAATGTCTGTGAAGTTTGCTTTAACCACTACAACCTCACGGGAAGTAACGGGGGCCCACATACTCATTCAGACTGGACCTATTTGGTGTTGGCCAGTAGGATTAAGTTGAGAAAAAAAATGGAAATATGGAGAGAATGTTTAAAATCTCACAAAGAACAGTGATAAATTGAACCACTGGAGCTGTGAACCAGTGACGATCAATGCACCTCCATGCCATCCAAGCTTCTTTCTAAATTACTCTAACAATTATTGAAAGCGGAGTGACAATGGATTCAATTAACTGGCCGGTCACTGAGTTTGAATGTTCTCCTCATATCCCTGTGGATGTATCTGCCACCTTCACAAAGATGTACATGACAGCCATGGCTCGGACAGTTAGGCTGTGGACTGTATCTCTGTGAGCCTGAATTGGATTTGACAATATAATGGCTGCTGACTCACATAATCCCAGGTTCAAATCACAGCCCAGTCAGTATCTGTGTAGACTTTGCACATTCCCCTAATGGGCAAAGTGTGGTGCAAATTTTCCTCTCATATTCCCAAGATGTGCCACAGGCTTACCGGTCGTTAGCAGAGTTGGGGAATGTTACTTTTAAAATTACCTTATTTACATTACTCATTAATTACGTAAAAAATTACTAAATATGTTACATTGCGATTTACTATAAAATGTAATGTGTTACAAATACAGTGCGTTACTTTTCTTTTTGAATGGATAACGACACATTTTACTGGCCAACATTTGTTATTAAATCTTAAGCCCATATGAAAGTTCATGAAACTGACCAGAAACACAGTTAAATGTTATAAATGCTGTAGCGGCCCTGGATCCGGGCTTGAGATGGGCACACTCCTCAGGGACCTCATTTATAGAATACTGGATTCAAGCGTGAAAATATGCATACGCCAAAAAAACCTAGAAAAATGGTATGCCAAACAAAATAATATTTATAAACTTAATTACACCATTTACAAATCACAATCACCTTGTAAATATGCGTACGAGAACGTGTATGGTAAGTCGCCCTGAAACATCCATATATGGAGCATGCTAATCAGCCTCATACATATGCAAACGAGATGGTGCAACACGTCATTGGCTGGTAGAGCTGCTTCGCTCCTGATACGCCGAGATCCCGCCTCCTGCATTCAAGAGTATCAAGCTGTGCTCCGCAAAGAGTGCGAGATCGTGCGCGGCATTGTCGCGTTTCTTCTCTGCGATCCGGGGGGTAAGGGAAACGCGAAAGGGACCATGTCTGAGAGGGTAGCTATTATCAACTGACACATTTAATGACGTTATTGCTGTTACAGTTTCCTCCGGGCGCTCCGGTTTCCTCCCACAATCCAAAGAAATGCAGGTTAGGTGGATTGGAGATTCTAAATTGGCCCTAGTGTGTGCTTGGTGTTTGTGTGTGTCCTGCGGTGGGTTGGTACCCTACCCAGGATTGGTTCCTGCCTTGTGCCCTGTGTTGGCTGGGATTGGCTCCAGCAGACCCCCATGACCCTGTGTTCGGATTCAGCGGGTTGGAAAATGGATGGATGGATGGATGGATTGCTGTTACAATGAATAATACAGGCCATATGAAAAACTGAGTGTTCAGCTAGTTACCATTCACCACGTACAGCACCCATCACGTCTGTCAACGCTAGTTTTCTTCAAATTAAATATATCAGTGGCTGACCCAGGCCATCAAAATACAATGTAATGTTCGCCTGTCAAATCCTGCAAACCTTCTGCATTAACGGAATGTCGCTGCTCATGATTAACAAGTGCACCTTAATTCTTGCTGGATGCCCTTCGTGCAATATGTGAGGAATGTCACTGCTCACGGTTAAGAAATGCAGCTAAATTCTTGCTAGGTGCCCTTATTGCAATATGAGTGCAATCAAATGCTCCGATTACGTTAGGAGAACCAGACACTGCTGCAAATTACCTTTTTGTGTTGTCACAAACATGTTATGCTTTATGTATGTACACCCACAACATACAAAAACTGTATGTAGCGCCTCGCCAAGTCGGTTAATTGCTTCCAGTACAGCAGGTATGGTGGAGTGAAGGCTGACCTGTCGCCCAGTTCCCTGAGAAGTGACATCAACGAGCTAATATTAACCTGCGAAACCCCCGTACAAGTTCTTCAGTGCAAACGCGCAGCACTGGGCCCGTTGAAAAGGCAACTAAAATACAAAAATCATATTCAGCACTTTTGAGGTGTAACATTTTTGTCACGTCAATGCACATAACAACAACTGCTTAGTGATTTAAATTATTATGCACGTGAGTCATCATTTAGCTCTGTTTCAAGGCTGTTTCTGTGCGTACACACGCTTTACAGTATAAATGAGGCCCCTGGTGACCTGTCTGGGGGTTGGGAATACCTGGAATAGCCGGGAGATGCGGTGCAGACCCACACTCAGAGAGCACTCCCATCGCATCACCCGGCTGCTAAAGCCCATCTCCTGGAAGGCTGCTGCGATGGTCACTGGATCCCCGAATTACATTTTGCCCTCAGCACTTGCAGGTAAAGGATCTGTCCACACGGGCATCTGAACTGAGTGTTTTTCTGCCGCCTGAAGCGTCAGGTAAGCGCGGATTGAAAACAGAATGTTTTTCTGCTCAATTCAGGGAATCAGACCGTCCACACGGGCTTTCACCACTTGCGTCCAGTCGGATACGCGTTCGGATGGCATAAAAAAAACGTCGCATGTAGCTTTTTCTTGCCGTCAGTTTCTGCCAAAATCCCAACGACCGCGAAGAAAACGTCGATATTGCGTTTACATGTCGTTCATTTAATGTTCTGGAGGACATAATACTGATAAATGGAGAGTTCGAAACAGTTTGTGGGTTTGTGCAAATGACGTAACTTTAGCAACTATAGATCATTAATGCCGGCGAGTGAGTGCACAAGCGAATGCTGTTTGTATATTGCTTACTTCAATGTGACAAGTAGTCGCACTAACTCGCATATTGGTTGACCGGCGTGTAATATTGTGTTGTACCAGCTGCAGCAGGCAATCAAAAATTCGAAACTGATATCCGTCAGTATTTGAAGAACTTACGAGGAGTTGTCGTCTTTCTTCATCGATTACATACACGCTGTGCTGTCAGGTGGCGAGCCCTATTGGCGGCGATGGTTTCTATGCCTACGTCGCCGTATCAGGAGGATTTTTAACACAAGGAGGTCAATGTTCAGGTCTAATAACGCCAACTGATCCATATTTCGCGAATCCAATAAAGGATGAACTTCAAACCCCACAGGTTAAAAACACTCTGGACTGTCTGATAGCAGGTTGGCGTTACCAGGGGCAAACGAACGCGAATATAACGTCATATTGATGTCAATTAGGCGCCACTACAAAACGCAACTTAAACCCCAAGCTCGTTCAGGGCTCATTCACTTAACCAAGATTTGAACGCCCGTTTGGACAGGTCCTCAAATGTCCACCTATAACATCTGTTCAGTTCTTTTCCTTTTCTTTTCAACTCTTCCTGACTAGCAGTCGCCAGACGGCTGGAGTACGCATGCGCACGATGTTAACTCCGGCAGCCTCTTTGTGAAAACAAAGTGAACATTTCTGTGAAATACCGCATGACGTTTCTCTGTGGTGTGTCGGAATAAGCTTTGGTAGTAACACAGTATCTTTTTTTAAGCAACGCTGATATTTTTACTGCAAGAAAATAAGTACAGAGGTACAGTAATGTACTCTTTACTTTAAAAAGTAATCTGACTACATAATGCACGTTACTTTTAACGCATTACCCCCAGCACGGGGTGTTATGTGTGGGTGAGTATGCGAGCGCATCCTGTGACGCGATGGCACCTCGTCCATAGCTCGTTTCTGATGCTACTCGGACAGGCTCCAACTTCTATAAACCTGAACTTGGCTATGCATTCATTCTCAGTAGTCAATAGCTCTGTTCAAGTGGGATTCGTTTTGCACTAGGAGGTGGGCAAAGTAATTATAACAGCAGGACTACTGTAATTTTAATTGCATCTGAATCGCTCATGTCAGTAACATTTTATAGACTGCGTGTTCATGCCTCAGTAACGATTATGGAGTCTTTTACCTTCTAAAAAAGTCAGTAAAAATAACCCCAACTTAAACTGGTCCCATTTGACACATCAGTAAAATTCTGTCATTTAAGTGCTTTGGATGGGACTAAAATTACAGCGGTCCCACAGTAGTAATTACTTTACCCCACCTCCTGGCATAAAATTAATCCTGATGAGTGTTTGGATGGTACTGTGGCGAATGTGTTTAGGAAGTTAAAGTATGAACTAAAATGTTAAAGCCTCAAACACTCAAGCCTGTTATTTTATGACAGAGACTGAAACTAAGCCACCCACCTGACTGGCATCCCATTTCAATCCAATAATCCAAAATGACTTTCAATCAGGGGTCCCCAACTCTGGTCCTGGATGACCACAGTGGCTGCAGGTTTTCATTCTAACCCTTAATTAGCGACCTGTTTTTGCTGCTAATTAACTTCTTTTTGGATTAATTTTAATTGACTTGTTTTTTAAGATTTGTTCCCCAGAATTTCTTCCTCATTCTTCTGAATTGTTTCATTTCTTTCCTTAAACAGAAATGAAATGTTAAGTTAAGGAGCCAACAGAAGACCAACTAAGTCAGGACCTCAAACTCCAACCAATTTCACTCCAACCAGTTACTTAATTAGGCGCTGAGTCTTGTCGTTAATTAAACCCGTTCTTTAATTCCATGGCTTGTGGCTGCTCTCATTGTGCAACAGCAGACATTTCCTAAATTGTTGATTTTCTCTTTTCTAAGAGCACTGGTCAAATGTTTTGGGGACCTGAGCAGATCAACATTCCTGAGACTTTCATCTTTCTTTATTTTCAGATGCTGTATGATGGACATAGTTTTCTGGTCGTGTTTTGGCTCATTTTATATCTCATTATTGTTTGGCAGCTAATTAAGGAAAAAGAAACAATTAAGGGGTCTGAGTCTTCAAGACCAAATCAAATAAAATTAATTCAAAAGAAGTTAATTAGCAGCAAAAACAGGTCACTAATTAAGAAAAGGGTTAGAATGAAAACCTGCAGCCACTGGGGGCGTCCAGGACCGGAGTTGGGGACCCCTTCTTTAGATGTGCCTTAAAACTGGAGTACTGGTAAAGTGAGTGACCTGTTTTAGAGAGTTAGGCAGTGGTGAGAGCTGAAGGAGCAACCAGGGGCATTCATGAACTAGAAGTCCCAAGCAGTGAAGAGTTGCAAAGCACATAGTCGCAAACACTAGAGGGGGATATCACTGTCAAACCCTGGCTAGTAATAAGGGCAAGCATCAAATCTTTATAAAATAAAAGATTTATTGTTCATTATGAAGTATACCAGTCACAATGAAGCTCTGTGGAGCACAAAGGCCAAATGGATTTGCTGGTAACAAGAAGGCAATCCAAATCAAACAATTCCCAACACAAATTCCAATAACAATGTCAAAGCATAGAGTGGAAAGGAGGTGAGGAGCATGTGCTGCACCCACCGCATGCCGAACCCCCTGGATTGGGAACCGATTGGTGACACCTCAGCACCACACTGGGACAATGTGAGGTTTTTTTACAGTGGCTGGAGTGATATTCTTACATTCAACCCCCAAGTTTTCCCTGTAAGTTGGAGGACCTGCTTGCAGGGCTGGATGCAGATTAACGTCATACCCAGGATGAAGCGATTGCAGGTTAAGGGGCCTTGCTCAAGGCACTGAGCAAATACAGAAAAGGCATACAGAATTTCCAAAAAGCACAAAAACTCACCACTCCTAAGCACATTCGAAATGAACCGCCAGGAGGAACATCCGGATGGAGGGCAGCTCCTGTGGGTGATTGTCAGGTGGCACTGCCACTTGGTGGACCACCCAATAAACACATGGAACATAACAAAAGCAGCATATATATATACATAGACAAGACTAGGAATAAATAATAATGCCAATAATGAGAAAATAACCAAATGAATCTGAAAAGACAGCGGCTACACTGAATGTACATTTGTATGACGATGTGTGGTGCTGACCACAGCCCTCAGGGGTTATAAACGAACTATTTTAAGACAACAGTGATGGGAACGGGCCATTCAGGCCAACAAGCTTGTCCATCCTATTCACCGAGATCATCTAACATTTCTACCAACACAAATCACGCTGGATCAGCAGCTCACTACTAAACAGGATAATGTAGGTTAAGAAAACAGATGGATGTCACCTAGACTGAAGGCATTTTCTGATTTTATCCTGCCGACTATATGACTTTGGTGAAGATCATTTCAATATGGTGGGGTCAATTACACAGCAAATAAGAAGAAATATTTCGAAACAAACCAATTATTTTCCTCAATCCTGAGATAAGGTGATTTTTTTCAGGATGATTTCGCTCAAACCGCTATCTCCATAGATGAACAAAAGCAGAACCTTTCAAAGCAAAATGAAATGTTTTGCGGCACAACATTTATTAGCATCCCAGCGTATCAGCTTCTCTATCTTTCAGCCACCTAATGCTCTGTGCTGCCTGCTGTGCTGGCAAGAAAGTGACACGCTGTATGAACTCTTCATTGAGAAGGCAGCAACATTTTATCCCCTCTCATCTTCTTCTTCCACTTGTTTTCATGCGATTCCTGCCAGCACACTGCTTTAGGTTATTAGCACTCTGCAGGTTCATATGGAATCCGCATATCCGGTGGCACCGGCTGGCTTATAAATGAGACGTGTACTTCACGCTAGTCTGAAGCCTACTTGATTTAAAATGCAATAAAACAAAGAATTTGTGTCATGTTTCCAAATGCTGGAATTTTTGGCAGTTGCTATAGTCATTTTAATGGATCTTTTAATAAGATAAACACTAAAAATAATTGCTTTAGAAAACAATATTTACTCATTCTCATGAATATTATGCTGAAAAACAACATTAGCATTTAAAACTGGGTTTGCCCAGCAAACCATAACTAGCCTCCCCGCTAAGGATCAAAACATAGCCCGTACACTCATGGCTCACACATAAACTACCAAAGCAGTGAAGCGAAAGAACATTTGCTGTAATCCAGACAGTAGGCATTGCAGCTATTATGGCACCATAGCATGCCCAGTAATATTCGGTCCTTCTCTGCCTTAATTTACAACCCTCCAAGACGGGCATCCCACTTCTATCATCATTGTGCCAGAGATCATGCTGGCCGTCAGAGCCAGTACCTGGGACTGAACCACAGCCTTCACACTCTCAGTGGATACTCAAGCAGCTTAGGCAGCTGGCATAAAGAAGACCTTGTAAGCTAAGCTGGCAGGTCTGCATGGCCATCACCTTCAGGGGTGACGCCATCAGTGCACCATACCCAAATAACATGTCCAACACTCGTTTTGCTCTTTTCTACTTGAAATTACAATCCTTGCAGAAGGGTTTCCAGTTTCAATACTTTCATGGTTCAGATGAGGCAAGTTTGTCTTTGGTGCCCATCACGGCTCATTTCCCTCCTGGCCCTGGACTCCAGCCCTCGGACTTTTGGTGGATATTCAAGTGGACTTAAATAGCTGACGTATAAGTGACCTTCTGTAGCTCAGGAAGTGAACATCCCTGTTATCTGTAGGGTCAGCATTGTCACAGCATTTTAACTGGCTTGAACATCAAACACAACAATACTCCTAATACAGTAACTTGGTCTGCCAGTGTTTTGCAAGACAAGCTAAAATTTTTAATAAATTTTAACTTGATAAACGAACAAGGTCTTGCAATACGAGGAGTACGTATACGCTTTGTCTGCCAAGCATCATGTGATCACAACGTGATTTCACTATGGGATTGTGGGTAATCGTCTCCCATGCTCATTCTCAGTCAGCGTAACTCACTCATATAGTCAACATCCGTACGAGCATATATACTGCTTACTATAGCACGTGACCTCGTGTGTGTGCTGTAACGTGCGGGTCCCTGTCATGCCCCTCAAAACACGAGGCTGAGTCTCAGTACTTTAGCAAAACCAGCTTCATTCAGTGTGAAACAGGAACACCACGGTTATTTATTGTAGCAGGATCTACCGCTTTCCTATACAGAGACACAGCAATCAGGCAGGGCCGTGGCCAGGTTAGTGGCTAAGTAATATTGTGCCCTGCACATTTATAATGTTCCTTGCATCACCCATCGACGGCAGGCGCTTATTGCATGACCGCGATCTTTTCTGATTTGCTTTTACGGCAAACTGCTACAGCACTGGAAGCCTGCGGTTGCTTCAGGACGCTCTTCCGCGTGTCGTCCTGTTGGGGGGGAAATCCCAAAAGAGTTTAGAAAACGTACACTGCGTAAAGCATTATTTTTTGTTTTGTGTCCACGTCTAGTGACTCTTCAGGCAATAGTAACTGTCATTGGATAGGTTTCCCTGTTAACGTCGCAAAAAAAGAAAAAGATTCCAGTGAGCCAACAAATAGCAGCGATTCCGTTAGTTAGAGTGAAAGTTGTCCTACACAATAACCCTCCTCCTCTTCCTCTCCTCTCTCTCGTCTCCCTCACACCAGCCACTATTCTTTTCAAAGGTAAAGTGCAGGTTAATTTGTTTTACGTATTTTTACTTTATATTTTGTATTAATCATTTTTATATGAATATTTTTGGGTTGTTGAACGAATCATCTGAGTTTCCATTATTTCTTATGGGGAAATTCACTTTGATATGTGAGTGATTTGGATTACAGGCATGTTTTATGCTCGCAAACCGAGGCACCACTGTACTCCAATAATAATGTCAAACACATGATAGGGCACAAGAAAAGGGAAGGAGAAGAAATGTCAAAAATAGTCGCCAAAAACAAGTCCAACTGATCTTATAAAAGGGATGGAGCTGACTAAGAGAGGAAATGCCAAGATTAGTTGCCAAAAATATGCTGTTAACGGAACATCTGTCTAATCTTTCATCAAAGTCAAAATGTTGCTCAAAAACAAAAGTCTACTGTCAGGAACTAGAAGTCATTAACCCGAAATGAATACCTAAACTGTAACCTCGATCAGAAAAAGAAATTTCATTAATTTATCCACAAACTCAGATGACCAGAAAGTGCACAATCAACCTTTTATCGCAATAAATGACGTTTATAATGACCTTAGTTTGACAGGAAGATTATGTAAGAGGAACAGAAGAATGAGATGCAGTTACATCAAACGCTGAGTTCATAACTTAAAGTCTATCCTAAATTGTTTCTCAAGCCCAACACGCTAATTAAAATCCAAAAGTATTACTCAGAACGAGAAGTCAAAGAATAACACACTCAAAAGCAGCTCACGATCACAGACAGCTGAACCCAAATCTCAGATAATGTGTTAGTAGGCGAGTCTCTAGGTAAGATCTTAATGGAAACATGCAGACACAAATGTTGGCACCCATAAAGTAACAAAAATGGCGTTGAAGTTGAAATATTTTAAGTTGTAATGGTCACATTCTGGAGAAAACAACATTATATTTGGATTCCATGGCAACAAAAACCCTTACTAGATGCATACTTAGTCGTAAAAAAGTCAGAAAATCTCATTAAAAGGAAAGGAATCAGTGAATCACAATATCATCAGTGCAACACACTTCTGGTTGATGTTGAATAACAACGTTGGGGGAACTGCTGCTCAAAATGGTGGTGCAAATGAAAAAAAAAGATGGTGTTGGAAGGACACCTAAAATACGAGGAGCGTTCAAAAAGTTTTTGCACTTTTATATATTTTCGTTGGAAACACAAGGTGGGAGGAGTAGTAATTTGCCATTAATTAGTTGGTATGATGCTGGGAAAATTGTATTGCAAACAAAGGTGACTATGTAGAAAACTGAAGTAATTTGTTTTTGAAATTCTTAATAAATAGAGTTAAAAAAGTGCGGAAACTTTATGAACGTCACTTGTATCTTAAAATACGATTAGAGCTGGAAAATAATGGCAGAAGTTGATTTTACAACCCAAAAAAAAAAACAGTAGGATATAGCTACAAAAATGATTCAGGTAAATGTGCAAAAAATTTGCAATAAAGACAAATCATAACACAAAATTGCTTGAGATCACTATACTTAAATAAGAAAATCCCACTCTTAACACCATTGTAACCTAGATTTGCCTCTGCCACTTGTATAGCCCGGGCTGTTATGGCAACTTTGGTGTTTTGTGTAGAGGTATCATTAACCTTGCAGAATAGTGGACAAAACAGTGACCTGATCTGATATGGTCTTGCATGTGTGTTGTCACTTCATTATTACATGCTGGGATTATATTCAGGTCCACAACAGCTACTGTACAGTATATGGAGACACTTTCGTATGTTCAGTTGAGTTCTGACAAGTTTCTTCTTTTCTTTTTATGATTCATTTCAAATTTTCTTCCCCCTACTAATCACCAAGATGATCAAACCACTTCTAACCACAAAAACAGGCAGGGATGGACAGATGTGGGCTCCGAGTCACTCTTCACAACCAAGCCCACCACGTCTTCACTAATTACAGATTCTTCTCCAGTTTTGCTAGAGGCCTGTCAATTTCCCTGGTCACCCCTGTTATGTTTCAAGCCAGGGTTTACTTCCTGAATTATGTGTATTTTCTGGTTTATGATTGTTTTAGTTATTTTCAGGTTATCATTTTGTATGTTTTAATGTGATTTCAGATATGTTTATTTATTACTAGCAAAATACCCGCGCTTCGCAGCGGCGAAGTACTGCATTAAAATTTTTATTAAGAAGAAAATTTAACCTTTTTAAAGTGAGGGAAAATATGGCAATAATTATTTGTTAAGGATCTCTTTGTATACCACGTTGTCAGTTCGGCCCTCCAGTTGTAATATGACCAAGCTGTGCGCTGAGCTTACTCTTGAGCATGCAACTTACAGTTGGCCATGTGAACAGTAATCTTGTTTCAAATCTCACAGCATGGATTGCTGCTGTCATAATCGATTTCAGTTTCATGGTTTGTTTCAATTACGACAGTATTTGCAGGACTTGTGTTGAAGTGACATTCGGCATCTGTCAAGCATTGTAAGCTTACAACCGGTTTCATCGATAACTTCACATCCAGCTTTTGAGAGTTTAAACATTCATAAACATCAAAGTGTCCACTACTGAAATTGTCACCTATGAATGTAAGATGTTTAAGAGGCATTGGTGGTTGTCGAAAGGTGTAAAATATTTGGCCATTTTGGTACACTTGAAAGCACCAACCGAACAATTCAGCGGCAGCCATCAACTCACATGCAGGTGCATAGGTGAAGGGCTTAAGCATTTCACTCTTCTAGTGCTCCTGTGTAGTATAATTATCTCCTGTACCGTCATCAGTCCACACCTTGAACCTGTCCCAGTCATTCAATACATAAAAACACAATGTTCTTCCGGATATCAAGAGTGAGCCTGATATGGCCGTGCAATATGTAACACAGAGAATGGAAAAGGTAGGTACCATCTCCGGGCATGGAAACCACTCGGTAAGTGACAGTTCTTTGATCGATGGTGATTACCTCGATAGACATGGTAATGGGGGTTGGAATGATGAAGGAAATGGGTACCTGAGTAATGTAAAGTAAGTGTAAAATACCTATACAATAACTATAATTGTAATAAACAAACAATAAAACAGCGGAGAAGCCGTGGATTAAACAAAAAGGCTGTAGTTATCAGCAGGGAGACGTGAATCCCGTGGCGAAGCAAGGAAGGGAATGTAGAGACTGGAGCGACGGACGGCCTTATATAGGCAGGCAGCCAACAATGTGGGAGGTGATGGAATGGGAGACCCAACGCCGCCTCACATGGTGACCAAGCTGCAGGCTATGGACGTATATATGTACGTAAATAGGATTCAGTTAGCGTTGGGAACCCGTGTACCAAATTTCTTGAAGATGGGCCCATAAGTAACAAAGACTGTTGAAAAGTTCAATATGGTGACCGACAGTGGCATCATACCACTGAAATAAGTACCTACATTGGTTTCGGTTAGTGCAGGGAAGCCGCCTACCAAATTTCGAGAAGATGGGGCCATAAATAAGAAAGTTCAACATGGCGGACGTTGTTGATCGTTACGCGTAGAATTTCGAAATGAAACCTGCTTAACTTTTGTAAGTAAGCTGTAAGGAATGAGCCTGCCAAATTTCAGCCTTCTACCTATACGGGAAGTTGGAGAATTAGTGATGTTGGAAAATTCAATATGGTGGCTGACAGTGGCGTCATACCACCGAAATAAGTACGTACATTGGTTTTGGTTAGCTCAGGGAAGTCACTTACCAAATTTCGTGAAGATGGGGCCGTAAATAAGAAAGTTCAACATGGCGGACGTTGTTGACCGTTATGACCGTTATGCGTAGAATTTCGAAATGAAACCTGCTTAACTTTTGTAAGTAAGCTGTAAGGAATGGGCCTGCCAAATTTCAGCCTTCTACCTACACGGGAAGTTTGAGAATTAGTAACATTGGAAAGTTCAATATGGCGGCTGACAGTGGCGTCATACCACCGAAATAAGTATGCACATTGGTTTCGGTTAGCGCAGGGAAGCTGCCTACCAAATTTCGTGAAGATGGGGCCATGAATAAGAAAGTTCAACATGGCGGACGTTGTTGATCGTTATGACCGTTACGCGTAGAATTTCGAAATGAAACCTGCTTAACTTTTGTAAGTAAGCTGTAAGGAATGGGCCTACCAAATTTCAGCCTTCTACCTACACGGGAAGTTGGAGAATTAGTGACGTTTTGAAAATTCAATATGGCGGCCGACAGTGGCGTCATACCATCGAAATAAGTACGTACATCGGTTTTGGTTAGCGCAGGGAAGTCACCTACCAAATTTCGTGAAGATGGGGTCAGCCTTCTACCTACACGGGAAGTTTGAAAATTGGTGACATTGGAAAGTTCAATATGGCGGCCGACAGTGGCGTCATACCATCGAAATAAGTACATACATCGGTTTCGGTTAGCGCAGGGAAGCCGCCTACCAAATTTCGTGAAGATGGGGCCATAAATAAGAAAGTTCAACATGGTGGACGTTGTCGACCGTTATCGACCGTTATGACCGTTACGTGTAGAATTTCGAAATGAAACCTGCTTAACTTTTGTAAGTAAGCTGTAAGGAATGAGCCTGCCAAATTTCAGCTTTCTACCTACATGGGAAGTTGGAGAATTAGTGATGAGTCAGTCAGTCAGTCAGTCAGTCAGTCAGTCAGTCAGTCAGTCAGTGAGTGAGTGAGGGCTTTGCCTTTTATTATTATAGATTTCATATGACTGTACTGAGCCTTTAAATGTTGTGTTTTGTAAGTGGAATCCCAGGAGACAGGAGCACCCTGACATCACTGCTGTTGGGACCTCCCTCTGCCTTTATACTGAGGTTGGAGAGAGGGTCCTAGAAATGGACCACCAATTGTTGTTGGAGTGTCATCAGTTTCATTTTTTTTTTTTTTTTTATACTAGGAGGCTCTGCCCCCGCTCACTTCACTCTCCAACCTCTGGCGGGCGCTACACGCTAGCCACTTCGCAGATCTGCCGTTCGCGTATGGGGAAGCAGATGTACAATTTAAACAGATTGATATTTTCATGGGAATTGTTACATATGCATAATAGAACTAACTATTTGACATTACAGCGATTAATTAACCATAGTAAAAAATAGTAAAATGTAATAAATTGAAAGAAAATTATGTTTCATGTTGCGTTAGAGGTATCCGTTGTGTTATACGTTTTTGTTCTGTTTGACTTTGAAATTAACACACAAATACTTTTTATACCGTACTTACAATTTTACTATAAAACTTCAGTAAAAACAATATTTGCAATTAACCTTTTATCAATATCGCTTTAAATTTTGATTCCATGTTTGGAGTTACATCATGGCAGAGCAACATATAACTGCCTGTGAGTGAATATCGTTTCCTTCTCTCTAATAAATAAACCGACTTTTTCGAATGTTTGTCCTTGTGATTTTCTAATTTTCATCTTGTCTTATTGCATAGCCCATCACTCATACATAAATTACGCAATAACATTATAATACATCCTTCTTTCAACAGTAATTCAGCCAGTGGAAGACCGGACGGTGTTAAAGGTTGTAGATATTCTTTGGGATATTGTAAGTTGATATTTTTATCTTCCGCAGCATCATCACCAACTGTTCCAGCATAGTCTGTGGATACGCATTTAACCAATTTGCCGTGTAACTGACTGACAATTTTCGTGTTAATTAGTTTGACCATTGTTTCTCGGTGCGAGGATTACCCATGTATTTATTTTATCTGTTGATAACCCTTTGGAATTAAATTCTTCAATAAGATTTGGACATAATAAGCCTTCTTTTATTGGGAACTTAAAGTGAAGAAAATGTAAAAATTTATAAGAGCTTAGAGTGCAGGAACTGTGTCTGTCAAAAGCATTCACACGAATGAGAGGCGAGAGGACCGTAGGGGTGGGCCGTTAACCAGAAATGATTGAGAGGAGGTTGGGACTTGAAAAAATCTCTTGGCAATAGTCTGGTTTTAAGATTTTCTTTTATAATAGAGTGACATTTCTGGGTATAAGTTCTTCTCTTCTCTATTTGGATGTTGTCTATTGGATTTTGCTTTGGTTCTTGTTAGCTTCAGTTTGCCTTTTTAGGCAAAATCCCTTTGCCTTATTTTTTCCACTTTTTGCTATTTGCTAGTTCTTCTTTCTGATCATTTAAATAAATTCTTTGTGGAAAGATAATTTGTTTGGCATGGTCTCATCTAACCAGAGAGTTTATTGCTCCTCTCCCTTGTGTATATTGAACATTTCAAGTATATTTTCAATTTCTAAAGCCAGCTCCCCATGTTTGGGCCTCTGTAGGCTACAGCCTGCCTGTGGTAGTTGGAGGCTGGTTGAAAGGGGTAAGGCCGTTTCTTAACAGGCCAGTGAAGGTCCTGAACCGTTCGTTTTCCAGATCTTTCTAGAAGCTCCACATCCCTCTTGCCATGTTTGTCTCACCATTACACAACAACCTCCATGGGGTTAAGGCAGTTTATCAATTCCACCATGACATTTAACAATTGTTCTCTGCTGGCTATGGTCCTCACAGCTAATGCTGCCAAGGGTTGATATGTTACCTCTCACCCCCTGAGAGACCTTCCATTGCATCTTAAACTGCACTAGGTTATTTAATGTAAAATAATCCCCTAAACAAAGCATTAAGAGGAGCTTTTTCCCCGTTATCAGATTTCCACTGTGGTCTTAATATGAATCTTTCACATTGTTACCGTCATAGAAAAAACTCCTGGTTATGGTTTGAAGTCCGCTGCTGGGTAAACACTAAATAAGGCAATGGGCTCATGTCATCTCATTCATCATTTTTTCCTTCACATTTCTTTGTGCTCCTGTTTTCCCCTCAATATAAATTCTTTATGTTCACACTATGTAGACGAAACTTCACCTTCACACTGCACTCCCTAACCTCCTGTTCCCATCCCCAGCAATGCTGCTGTCTCCTCTAGCCATGTGTCCCTCTCTTTTGCAGTGTAGCATGATGGCTTAGCGGACGATCCTGAATCCACGATGCCTTTCCACTGACTCATTGTGCGACACTGGATGAGTCACGTAAGCCACCTCTGCTCAAAATGACTTCAGGTCGCTTGACTTACCCGCTTAAATAAAGGTTAAAATAATGCTCCACTTTCAATAGCACCTGAATGAAAGGATTCTTCTGTTTAGCAGGGAGTGTTTGCTTTATGAATATGAATGCCCGGCCTTCAAGGACCAGCTTTTCTTACATAACACCACAGCTGCTGCTCTGAACAGCATCCATGTGCTTTTTCAGACTGTAAAATGTAAGCAATGTCAGCTCTGTGTGAATGGACAGGGTCCTCAACAGTCTTCACGACTCACAGTTCTGTGTGCCATGGTTTCTTTTTTGACTGCATTCTACCATAAACTCCTACTGGGCCTCCTTACTGCAGCCTCATGGTCCCCTTTCTACATTTAGGTCTCAATTACGAGCCCACCTTGATTCCTGTTGCCAGACAGTTGGCATGTTTGAGAGTCAAACGTTAGTACGGTTCATTTGACCCTCGACTGATTTGGCATCAGGCGGGAAGGCTACTTCAGTGTTAGGCCAGGTTTATGCCTCACATGACGCGACGCGTGCTCCAGCATATGCTATTGCTACCCAAGCGGTGTACTGTTTATACTTGCGTGCGTACTTTACGTAAATCTGGAAGATTCCTCCTGGCGGCTGTGCGAGATATTATCACGGTGAGAACGGGTTCAGCTTCGCTGTGTTGTGAATTGCCTGAAACATAAATTAAATTCTGATGACACCTTGCTGCAATATCTCTGAAAAGGATGTTTAATGATTAAATCTATCAATCCAGGAATGTGTCCATTCTGGCTAGCATTGGACACGAGGCAGAAACAATCCCTACACGGTGCATCAGCTCACTGCAAGGTGAATACAAGCACACACATACACTGGCATCATTTTATTGTCACCAAATCCCCAAATCTTCATATCTTTGGAAGGAAACCGGAGCCCACTGTGGAAACCCCGCAGGAAAACATGCAAACTACATGCAGGGAACACGTGGGATGTGACTCCCTGCGAGACAGCAGTGCTACCGCTCTGCCACCCTGCTGCCCCCATATGTGTAATTATTAACAGTATTCATTATTTAAACGAAATTAACGATTTATCTGTAAAATGTAGCATACATACTTTAATGCATTTCATCATGAAAGTGATATCAAGTATAAATCTAAGAATTCTAAATGTGCAGAGAGCTGGAGTATCATAAATATAATGTGTTCTGTGTGGTGATTGCTGCTGTCAGGTCAGGAGGAAGCCCCAGAAGCTCATTTGGGTCGGTTTTAAGATGACATTTACGACGGTAGGCTTTAATGACAAAGTAAACTACAGGGTTAAAGTGGACATTTCGAGATTAAAGATGAAATTTCCACTTTAATCATAAAATACACCTTTCCACCATGTCCTTTATTTTTTTCTCTGTGGCTCAAATACGCTGCCGTACATTCTTGATGCTGTTGTGAAGGTGCAAAAAAAAAAAAAAAGACAGCACAGAAGATGGTATGTGAGAGCTTTAAAATGTATCGTGTCATTATGATCGGGAATATGCGACGCTTGAATATAAAAGCACCACGAATGCATTTGTATGTCCACATTTTGATTCACCACATCAAACCATTCATCAAACATCGAAGCGCGTACATCGATCCCATAGGATCCTCAAAGCAGCTTTCTGTCACATGCAGATAGTAAACAGAGACTCTGACGTCACATTCCGATTTTTATTGTACTGTGCCCCCCGACTTTTTGCTGGTACTGCAACTCGCTCACGTGTCGTGTTAATTTCTGAGGACCTGCTCAGAGGACACGTCATATGAATGCTGGGAACGCGTGGCAGCACATATGCATTCTGAGCAATCTTTGTCTGTAACAAATGGTGACTGTTGCTCACAAAGTTTTGGAATATTTACTAGTTGTTGTATCTAATGACAGTCACTCAGGTGACCAAAAATGTAAAACTTCTGAAAAATGAAGAGCTGAGTGCACCACTGTCTCATTCTAGTTTATAGCCATCATCTAGACCCGTGGGTCTCGACTCAAATATGGTTTGCTTAATGCCCTAAATGGGTCATAAACCTTTGTTAAAATAAATAAATAGATTGTTTGGATGTTTTAGGTGACTACTGCTCAGCTTATAATGCCTTCCAAACTGGCTGCAAAACACAGATAATGTGCCTGCCCAATTGGACTTTTTAACAGGTTGTTAAGATTGGCAACAAAACATCATCTCCGCCGATGGCGAACATGTGAGCTCCACAAGGTTGCTGTCTGAGCCCAAAGCTGTACTCACATTTCACTTATGACTATACAGTTAGATTTGACCCTAATCATAATTTGCTGATAACACCACAGTCATTGTCCTCATTATGAACAACGATGAGACGGCATATCGTCAGGAGATTAACAGCATGGCTAACTGGTGTCACTTCAACCAAGCTCACCTCGAACATCAACAAAACTAAAGAAATGATTCAGGACTTCAGGATGGGGCAAATGAAGCACTGGCCAGTCTACTCTGATGGGGTAATGGGGTAGAGAGTGGGCACTTTCAGATTTCTTGGTCTCCACAACTCAGAGACACCACAGCCCAAGAAAAGAGATCACTACAAAGGGTGGTGTGGCAGGCACAGCACATCACTGCCTCTGCTCTTCCCTCAATAGAGTCCATGTGTACCAAACACTACAGAATTGGGACTAATGCAGTTCTGTGTGACTCCACTCGCCCTGGGCACAGTCCGCTTTCCAAACTGTGATCAGGTCGTAGGTATGCTAGTATCAAAGCTAGCACCTCTCAGTTCAAGAACAGTTTTTATAACCACTGCAGTCCAACATCTCAATAATGTGCATCACAGTTAGAATAAGTAAACTGTACAATAACAGTCATTAAACAATCAACACTATGCTACCTAGTAATGCAAGAGCTCTGTATTTTATCTGCACTTGTTTAGTCGTGTATTATACAGGGTGGTCCAAATCTAATTATGCAGATCCAGATCATCTGGATGACTTTGATTTATGCGGGGATGATTCCAGTTCGGCGCAAAGACGATTCTTCATGTCGTCAGTTCGCACACTTCTCGATGGTCTGGGATTTTTCGGGTGATTTTCTATGTAATAAACTTAATAAGTTATAGCGTAATGAAAATTGCATAATTAGATCTGGACCACACTATATATGGCTGACCTGCACTGTTTCAGGCCCCTGACTGGACAGATCGATTGAGTTTTCCTATGTCCATTTGTACAAAAGGCAAATAAATAATCTCTCTCTCTCTCTCTCTCTCTCTCTCTCTCTCTCTCTCTCACGGGAAACTTTGCTCTTGCATACTGGGAAATTGAAATGACTGACATAAGTCCAGTCACAACCTGCCATACAACACAAGATTCATTAAATTAAGAAATCCAACGAACGTGGACAAGCCCCTCAAATGCCCCATTAGCATCATCAACTCCAAACTGTTCTGATTCCACATCAGCCTCATAAAATTCATCCCAATAACCTGAACCAATCAGTAATGTGAAAAGAACATAAAATACAGATTTTCAGACGTATAGATTTACTTTTAGCATGCCATTGTGTGTTATCTGCGGCGTGGTACTACCAAACCGAATCGTGAAGCCTTCCAAACTATAAAGATCTCTGGAAACAAAGCACACTACTTACAGAAGAATGGAGTTTGATTTTTTTGAAATGAAAAAAGAAAAAAATTTGGGGGTTCACAAAGAACATCCTAGGGGGCGCCAGAGGCATCATCTTGTTGCACATTGAGTTGTCAAATACAGGGTGAGTCAAAATTATGTTAACATTTAAATGGCGGAACCAATTTATTCACAAAACATACTTCATATGTGGAAGATGATTTACAGGAATGTCTCAACCTGCTCGGCATCATGTTCAACACACAAAAACCAATGAGCAACAGTACTATTTAAAGCCCGGACACACGTTTCATGTGGGAGTAGATGATACCACAGTCTGGATTCTGTCCTTCAGGTCATTGATATCATGAACTTTCCTGCCAAACACACACTCCTTCACCATACCCCATAACCAGAAATCACAGGGTATCAAATCAGGGGAGTGTGGAGGCCATGGCAATGGTCCACCACGACCTGTCTATCTTCCTGGAAAGGTGTGGTCGAGATAAAGATAATCCATTAGTGTTAAGATCATTTTGACTCACCCTGTATAAGAAAGCGCACACAATTGCAGGCCAGCTTGTCTTGTCTTGTGCAATAGATGAGTGCACCAAAATTCTGGACATGTCAGCCATCAGCGCATTAACACATACTCGTCTCTTGCTCTTCTCACTTGAGTTCGACAAACTTGTGAAAAGTTAGGAGAGCCTGGTTTAGCCATTAAAAATTCAAATGGACACTAAACTTCAGCATTCAAATATCTGTGAATACAGCTGGGTTTTTCCTCTTTTGTGTACAGCAAATTGAAATGCTGAAAATGGATTTACTGTTACTTGTTATTGTGTTCTATTCAGGGAAAAATGTTGGCTAGTTTACATTACAATTACTGTTAATAAAGGGTCATCACTGAACAAAAAGAGATAAAACGGGGTCCCAAGGCCAAAAAGGTTGAGAACAACTAATCTAAATGAAACCAAGAAGGGGAGAGATTCACACAGTTCAACTGCCACACGCCAGTCCAGTCTTATAAATCGTGACCTGTATGGACGGGAAGCCCAATATATTTCTTTGTACCACTATAGGCTGGCGCAGTGGTTCGTTTCCCGGGTCCTCCCGGCGTGGAGTTTGCATGTTCTCCCCATGTCTGCGTGGGTTTCCTCCCACAGTCCAAAGACATGCAGTTTAGGTGGATTGGCGATTCTAAATTGGCCCTAGTGTGTGCTTGGTGTGTGGGTGTGTCCTGCGGTGGGTTGGCACCCTGCCCAGGATTGGTTCCTGCCTTGTGCTCTGTGTTGGCTGGGATTGGCTCCAGCAGACCCCCGTGACCACCTATAGGCTGCAAGAATAGGGCATTTTATTGCAGGATGTGTTTCGACGGTTCACAGGCTCGCTCAGGGTCACATTGTGAATCACAGGTGGGAATCAAACCTTGTGGCTCAAGTTTCCAGCTCCTTAGGCACACTACTACCACGCTGATACTGCCTGCCTAGAAAAGACTCCCACAGCCTGGAATTTTCCACTTGCACAATGCTGAATCACTGCAACCATTTCTTGATAAAATTCCAAGAAATAAAGTAGCTACAGACGAAGGAATAAAATTAAAATTTCATTTTGGTAAAGGCTTTCATGTAGCATATATACCTCCTGAGAATAGCAACTGTAGACAGACAACGTCAATTATTGATCCGATGCGGACAGAAAAGTGCAGTTAGCGTGCACCAGGCTGAAAAACAGCACTCAGGTACACCTTTGGGCTGATATTAATGAAATAATAAATAAAGTTACATTTGTTTTAACTACATGGACATCGATAAGGAGACATCACAGTTACCTACTCCACTCCTTAATTTTATTTCCCCCAGGAGCCTCAACCTTAAATCTTAAAAACAGCATTCTTTTTAAATGTTACTTACCCCCATGTGGTTTGTAGTGATGGCTGAGAAAAAAAAAAAGTTAATCTCGTGTTTTCATACAGTATGGTGCTTCAATGGAAGCAGGCAGTGACCAAAGCTAGACAGCAGCCCACAGTATCAAAATATCCATAACAAAAATCTCACGTTACTCACGTCAAAATAATCCAGCAAAAGTCATTAAGTACTGAAAACATGCAAAATGCATGCATTTTTATTTGCTAAGATATTGTTAAATCGACTCCGGTAAAACGAAAGTAGCCCACAACCCAGAAGCCCTTTCACATGGGCTTGTGCTTTTGAATCGAAGGCAGGACTCTTGGCCAATACGTCGGGGAGAAGCTGGAAGGCGCGGACAATATGGTCAGTCTGTCAGAATTGGAGGTACAGAATCGACGTCTTTTACCATTGTGTGTGTTTATTTTGGGTTCTACCAGTAAACTTTTCCTGAGATGCTTCTGTCATAGGGTTGGTTGCTACATCACAGTTAGCTTTCTGAAATCAAAAAGTTGAAAATGAACAAGGCAACGGCAATACCCATCGTACAATGTCCAGCCACCACACATCATATAGGCATAAGTTAACTGGGCACTCCATCCACGCCATGTCACACACTCTCTGTCTCATGTTCTTGGCATTATTGTTATTATTGCCACTCACTGTGATCACTGCACAATGAAGACAATGAAATTTGGTGATTATATCAGACAATCGGCTCACACTACAAAACTTTTGATATGACAGAAATTCTTCCCATCATAGGACAGCCCGATCGTAATACACAACTGGGCATCACAACCCCTCTTAAACTGCAAATGAAAAGCTAGCCAATGAAGTGGAATGGCAGGCCAACTTATAAAATCAGTTGGCGACTTCAAATCGTGCCATGCCAAAATCGCACAGTTTATGTACGCCTGGCTTTAAAGTCACCTCTGCTGTTTCAATCATTACACTTCCATTTTTATCTCAAACTTCAGCACTTTAGCTGCTGGACAGCACCGAGCTACGCTAACAGGAGAAAGAGAAAAGAGAAGCTTATGCTGCAGACATCCACAATTAATGTGTGCTCTTAAAATTCATTTCTTTTAAGTTATTTTCATATGTCCTGATTGTTTAAGTCTGCTTGTGTTTCTGTGCTTCTCTGCATAGTAATAGTAATATTTGACGTAATTACCAAAATGTATTTTTTAAAGCAGCATTGATGTCTGTTAGCTTTGGTAGTCCTACTAGTCAGCTGGAAGCTAAATTGGTGGGATTTAAGAGTGTGGGCACACACCCGTACTATAGATGTCACATTTTGAGGGGATAGTAGGAATGTTGACTGAGCACAGATGACCACAACGAGCTGCGTCTCAGTGACAATCCATCTAGAAGACAAACGAATGGCTCTTGACTTTATGGGGACTCAGGGCGCCAACATCTGACTGCCAACGGGAGACTGTACCATATCAGCAATTCTTGAACCTGCATGTGAGACCTAAGCACATTACTAAGCTAACAAAGAAACATTACAGGGCTGATTTTAACTTTCATCTCATTGGGAAGAAGAAGGGTAGCCCAATGGTTACACCTAAGTTCGAATTCTGGCCCTGATACTGTTATACTAGAATACTAGCAAGAGGTCTGTGCCCATAACCAGGACAAGAGATGCAGTCAAAAGTACCAAGAATTAATTATAAAAAATGACATAAAACGGAATCTGTTAGCTTGAATAAGGCTCTTCATTTTCTTCCTACCATTCGGGTGGTTATCACTTTGTTTTGCGATAACTTTGCTGTCCTTTATGCACATTTAAGAAAGTTCAGGGTTCATTGATCAATCAATACATTGATCAATCAATACATCCATCCATCCATCATACAACCTACTATATTCTAACTACAGGGTCACGGGGGTCTGCTGTAGCCAATTCCAGCCAACACAGGGCGCATGGCAGGAAACAAACCCTGGGCAGGGTGCCAGCCCACCGCAGGACACACACACACACACCACACCACACCAAGCACAATTCAGAATCGCCAATTCACCTAACCTGTATGTCTTTGGACTGTGGAAATAGGAGCACCTGGAGGAAACCAACACAGACAGGGGAGAACATGCAAACTCCAGGCAGGGAGGACCAAGGAAGCGAACCCGGGTCTCCTAACTGCAAGGCAGCAGCGCTACCACTGCGCCACCGGGCTACCCATGCAAGATCTCACACTTCATTATGAATTCTGAACACACATCTGACAGTCTTCTCGATTGTCAGCATGCATTGCTCCATCTTTGTTATTCTTTGTCCTGCAGTTGAGGCTCAGCAGATGATGCTGCCCTTCTTCATGTTCTTCCTATTATGGTGTTCTACGTCATGTAATTGGCCTCTGCGATTTGCTTGATGCTCAGCAGAGGCCACAGCTCTTATTTTTTCTTTCTACCACATCACTTGGTTTACTATAACAAACACACAAGCACAGGTCACGTTTCCGAGGTTGTCACAACCTCAAATTTGTTTCAGAATTTATCACGTCCTGAGCTTTCAATTAAGATCGAGGTTCAAGCAGCAGTTGTTCAAGAGGAATCACATGACAGACGGACAGACCTTAACACCTTAACTGTGCTACCCGACAGGTTAAAACCTAACAAATCAATGTAGACTTCAATGTTAATGCCTGCTGTGCACCATGCAATGCCTATGCCTCTGTTAAATCCCATTTGGTATGGGATTTGTTGAAGCAGCGTTAATGAGTGTGATGCGCCATCGATTGAAATAACAAATGCAATGTGTTTTATTACTTAAAATGTTTGTGATGCGCCATCTGTTGCAATGAGAGACTGGATGAACACATACTGTAGACCGACACTTGTCCTTTTATTAAGGTGGATGATGATGATGATCCTGTCTGTGTGGAGGGTGCAAGTAACTTCTGGATTTTTTTTTTCTAATCTCATTTTATCTCATTACAGCACATTGCTTAATCTTGCTGCCTCTCAACATTAAGGACATGGGTTCAAATCCCAAGCAGGCCACTCTCTATGTGGACTTTGCAGATCCTCCTAGTACTTTTGAGGGTTTTCTCCACGTGCTTCAACTTGATCTTACAGGAGGTGCGTTCATTAGTGAATTTACAGTCTCTCTGTGGGGTTTAGAATGGCATCCCATCCTGCAATGGCTGTTGCCTTGTGCCGAAATGAGCCAACACCCCTCAAGTCTGTACTAAAATAAAGCAGCTCCAGAAAACAAACAGATGGACAGACAGTCTTAATGCTGGAACTTTTAAATCATTTTCACGAGTTTAATGTCGCCTAATTATTGTGCCTTATTTTTTTTCTAAATTTATTATCACTGTCAAAATATTACTTTAACATTTTTTCTTTTTTAAATATTCAATACCCTTTGCCTCATCAGTTGTTCTTCTTTTGGTCCTTTTTCATTTTTTTCACATTTTCTTCATTGGTTTTGGGGATTTTTCTCCAATGAAGATTGAAAACTGGAAATCCGTAAACTTTCCATGACGTCAACTGTTGAGTGTCAGCCGAGACTGACTAAATCAGATTTATATTTAAAAATGTTTTCCAGCTGCCTTAATCATACTGGGAAAAGAAGTCAGAAATTTTTTAAAAAGTAATATTCTGTCTAATCAAAGGGGGAAAACGTTAACAAGAAGGGCAGATACATAATTAGGAGCCTTTCAGCCATCGCCTAATCCGAGCCCATCTCCTCCATATTGTTCATTCTGTCGGCCCCTCGGCTTGCGCTCTCTCTGACTCGGCAATTAATCAGCCCGCACTGATCAATACCTCTGGAGCGAGCAAAGCCATCAGGAAGAGCTGCGCCCTTTTAAAGGGCCAGGGCTCGCTCTGAAATGGCACCTCATCGTTAGTTTATATACAGTAGCACCTTTCACTCTATTTGTAAACACATCCAGAGCATGCAATGGGCCAAACTTTTGTGAAGGACGATACAAATCACATTTCATCAAAGGATGCAGACATTAAATGTAGTCTGTGACAAAGAGTTGACTACTACAACTACAACCCAAAAAAGTGTCAGAAAAGAAAAAATGGCATTGGCAGTCTAGTTTAAGATGCTCATCATTCTGATGGCACGACCACTAAACGTGAATAAAAATAAAGAACCGTCACCCACAGGCACGAGGCTACAGGGACACAGAGCCAAGGCTGCAGTCCTCTTCCTGCACAGTGCATCACTAACGTATTTCATTTCCAAATTACACAAAGCTGCCGAGTTATTACTTCAGTACTGTTTGGCACAGCGTTTAGAGTCACTGCCTTGCAGATTCAGAATCCTGGGATTGGGCACGACATGTGGGGGGTTTGCATGTTCTCTCAATCTCTGCGCAAAGCTCAAATTAAAAAAGGATGGATTGATGGGCTCTAAATAAAACACCCGATTAAAAGGACAGGACAGCTTCTGCAATTGAGTGCAGGCGGCTGCTCCTCCATCACAATGGTCTGCCATAGCAATGACTGAGGAGACATTCACCTGTTAAATTGGAGTTTATCTGCATAAAGGGTCATGGGCAGCACTTCCGTGCTCTCTAACGGTTTTAGTGCCCTTAGTTTCGAATTAGTGCAGCTTGTCTTTAAGTATCTGGAAAGCTAAGAATGTTATTTAGTGTAAATCCCATGCTACAGTACATCCACTGTTGGTACCAACCTTGTATCTGATGCTGCCAGGAACGGCTTTGCCACACAACACTTGTGACTCTTAAATGGATTAAGTGGGACTGAAAAAGGACAAAACTGAGTGCCATTATGAACAACAGTGCACATCCTCTCTCTGACACAGTAACTCTGAGGACTTTGAACAGGCAGACGTGTGTCAAGAAATGCTACTGGGACTCCTTTATACCAACACAAAGACACCATTATAGGACCTCACTGTGGCTTCTCTTTCATCTTTAGCCATGTCTTTGTAAGTGTTGGTAATTCTGTGTGTGTATTTCAGAAGATGCTATAATATTTCTTAAGCTTCTGCAAAAAGATAAATTTCCCCATGGAGACAGGTAAAAAGTTAAGCAAAATGACACCTTTTATTGGCTAACTAGAAAGATTACAATATGCCAGCTTTTGAGGCAACTCAGGCCCCTTCTTCAGGCAAAATGAAAGCTTGCATATTGTAATCTTCCCAGGTAGCCAATAAAAGGTGTCATTTTGCTTAACTTCTTACCACATCCATAATGGCTAACATGGTACAACACCCTAGTACTACTCCCATGGAGACAAATAAAGTACTATCTAACTCTTTTATTGTGTCCTACCTAACCATCTATCCACCTACCTACCTTTCTGTAGTTATCAATGCCATTTTTAAAGTTCCCTACCTATCTGCCTATCTACGCCTTTTATAGTGCCCTACCTATCTATGCATTTTATAGTGCCATATCTATGTATCTGCGGTGGGCTGGCGCCCTGCCCGGGGTTTATTTCCTGCCTTGCACCCTGTGTTGGCTGGGATTGGCTCCAGCAGACCCACATGACCCTGTAGTTACGATATAGCGGGTTGGATAATGGATGGATGGATATCTATGTATCAATCTATCTACATATCTGTCTATGCCTTTAATAGTATACTATCTATCTATCTATATATCTATCTATCTATTTATCTACCTAACTACCTGTCTATGCATTTTATAGTGCCATATCTATGTATCCATCTATCTACATATCTGTCTATGACTGCTATAGTGCCCGACCTATCTGTCTATGCCTTTAATAGTGTACTATTTATCTATCTATCTATCTATCTATCTATCTATCTATCTATCTATCTATCTACCTAACTACCTGTCTTTGCATTTTATAGTGCCATATCTATGTATCTATCTACATAGCTACTGTATCTTTGCCTTTTATAGTACCCTGCCTATCTATCTATCTATGCTTTTTATAGCGCCCTACCTAATTATCTGTTTTGTATAGTGCCCTCTTTATCTATCTGTTTATCTACCTTTGTCTTTTATAGTGTCATCCCTACCTACACACCTATAATTAACATAACATCCTCTATTGGCCCTGTCACATTCAATGACTTTTCCAGTGATTTTCAGTCACAGTCTTCATTTACATGCTCCCATGATCAGCAGTCATGTAGCTGTGTAGTGTTCAGTCCAACTAAAGCCGATATCACAGTACACGACTCCTAGGCAGAGGGGATGTCAAACCTGACAACTACAGTTGCTGTTCTCATTTCCAGAGTGTATCAATTTATACGACTGGGGACGTCAAATTACCTGACCGTGTGACGCTCTTCCAGCACAGTTTCCTGTTCTAAATCTCGTGCCCACTGCTTTTTCTGACAGCCAATAAAGTGCTGCCTGGCGGAGGTGATGCTGTACAGTTACAGTGAGTTCACCCGCAGTCTCTGCCCTTTTTTCTTTTTTCCATTTTGTTATGGTAGGTAAAACAAGAGACATCACACAGATGAGCCTCTCCTCAGTTTGCAAGGTCCAAAACAAGCAGGTTCATCATGTTCTGTCTCTTCATTATATCCACTGTGTTTCTGGCCGAGCACTCACTGGTTGTCAAACATACAAGCCCAAACTTCAAACTGGGAGCCGCGGCTCCGTCTCACGGTGCTCATGCACTCCTGCCTCGCTCATCTGACCTCGATATTCTTCCTCCATGGATATTCTTCCTCCATGTCCACTACCCATGCCAGCTCTTACCCATGGGGTCCGAGGTAGCAGCTCCGTATCGCTCACCATTCCCTTGTGCCAACCCATGCCAGGATGTAGATTGTCCATCAACAACACGCCAAGACTGACTGGGAGTGTCCAACTTCTCAACCTGCAAAGCGTCCCAATTCAAACCCGACCCAAATCGTTCCAATCCACCAATGTTAAAATATTTTTAATTTTGGTAAACTTGTTTGCTGTATCATCAGTTTTCATGACAGATTTAGAAATTGTCAGACTTGTGCAGAAGAATGGACAATAAGGAAAAACGATGAACTGTAACAATTATTACAAATAAATTACACATTTCTAATATTTCATTTTGGTGTTATTAATATTAATCAACAATGCAAAGCTTTTGTTTTGGCCAGAGTTGCCCATGTTCATCAGCCTTAATAAAATTAACAATTAATAAATACAGGAATATTTATGAATTGGGCAGTCAGGATGCAGGACAGCAATTTATGCATTGACTTGGAACAATCTGTGACTTATTTGTCTCTTTTTTGACCATAAATTGCATGTAACCTGTGAGTTACAGATGAATCCAGATTAAAAGTTGGAGAAAAGTAACGGTATACTGTGTTGACATTTTTACTTTGTATCAGATCACACTACTGCTTTTACATTAAAATAATGAATTAAAAAAGCATTTGGCATACACATCTAAAAGCACGGATACACCCAAAAACTATCAAAAACCTCTTGCAAAAATCCCCAAATGCAATATTGGGGAAAGGGGTTCAAGACAAGTCCCCTTTAGTTGTGCTTAAAGTACTTAAGATCGAAAATATGGGGGTACTTAAAAACATTTCAATTAATGACGGTGGTCTGCCAAGAAAAAGAGGTGCAGTAAGCCGACCTAGAGATCACATATTTGCAATAAATTGGCTATAGTTGAGCATTTGCTTCGAATAATAGGCCTGCTGTTGTCCAAACTCAAACTGTGGGGCAGCTGTTAGCAGATACCAAGATCTAAGATCATGCCCAGCCTCAAAGAATTGGGTTCATACAAGTGGGGGGCCTTCACCAGGTGGAACAACATTTTGGGGGTCTTAAAAATTTTGGGGTCCCCAGTGCGGACCCTTTTACTACTCTGTAGGGAAGCATCAATGATTCAAACTTAATAAAGGGAGCAGATTCATAGCATAACATGCCCACACTGGCTTAATCCCCAATGCAGAGAGGAACCAACTCCAGACTGGACGCCAGTCAATCCCCAGGCTTGACAGATAAACATTTTCTTTTTTCGTTGAGCACAGATGCTGGGCTAAGATTCATAAAACGATGGCAGATAAAGCGTTATCCTAAACTAATAAAAGAAACCATAAGACTGCAGTCTGTCTGAGGAGCTGGATATGACGATCAAGACGAAAGCTTTTCCTGTAAACCGAGGAGAGAAGGGCCGTCTCGTGGGTTTCACTCCAGACTGAGGAGCCCTGAGGGGCGATCGATATTCCCTTCACCGTGACAATGCCGGCTGACGTTGAGTTTCCGCGGTGTACTTCTGGTATTTGCCTCCTTTTGTACTGTATGCTCGTCACTTTTGACATTGTATTGCAGCGTCTTGTCAAAGACGCTATAAAAATAAAGGTTAACACCTTAATTGAGGTTTCCTGAACCTATGCAAAGTGACACAATTGTAATTGAAACGACGGGCATCAACACATTCTGACAGGAGAATGCGCAGGTAACGTGGAGAAAAGTAGGCGACGTCGTGACCAAAATTATAAAGAAATGCAGCAGAGTTATTATGCAAGACCTGAATCTGTCGGAGACCCCCTTCAGACTCACCCACGCGCCGGTGCGGCGAGGAGCGAGCGATCGAAAGAACAAGAAAAAGAAGAAGAAGCGGAGCCGAGTTTCCCAGAAAATTGTGTGCGCGCGCGGGCGTGCGACCGTGTGCCCGCGTGCATGTTTATGCGCGTGCGCCTGCCCGCTTGCCGCAGTGGAAGGCAGGCCGGCTCTTTCGTGAGTGGGCTCCCTGGAGAAGCCCCCAGCGCCTGCTGAATCATCCGCAGCCTATTATCACCGCAGCTGCTTGACACGACACACATTCACATGCGGCAGGCCTCCGCTGCAACATCTGCAGAGAAGGCGGGGGGGCTGGTGGGATTCTCGGGTTGCTTCATTAAAGCTCGCTCTCCGACTCTTAAAGCTCTTACACGGAGATTAATAATCGGCAAGACGATAAATAATGAGGCAGGGGGAGCGTGGAACGTTGAGCCGAATCTCTTCGCACCTTCCATTTCTAGCGGTGCAATTACACAAATTGCTATTAATTATTCATCACACAAGGCTGCCGCACCGCTCCACAGGCAGAACAAGAAAAACCATTCTCTCCACTTTAGTGCACTTCACTCGGAACCCACCTCACGTATCACTCTCTGCCGGCCATAGCAACAGCTCTTCATTTATTTGCCAATTTGACAAAAGGCGCCGGGTTTCCACATTCTTCATCAGCAGCGGGGAAGCATTCACGCTGAACGGAAAGTAGCACACCAGCGCTCGGCTTCAAGACCCGCGAAGGGGGCTGGTGATTTGGTTCTTCAAGATACAAAGGAACAAAACTGAAAATACTCAATTGCAGTACAGTATTTGCTTTGTGACTGGTATGGCGCCTTCTGTGTTGAGTCTGCATGTTCTCTCTGTGCTCACCGAATCTCCTCTCTGTATTCCAATTTCATTCAACAATCCGAGGGTCTGCCATTTTCTTAAAATATCTCAAGTGTGAGGGTACAGCATGTACTGCAACAGACAGTTGGCCCCTGCCCTCTTCCCATTGTTGTTGGGACAGGCTTCATCTCCTGTGAGGAGAAGCCACACAGACATGGGAAGCCCACACAAACTCTTGACCGAAATTCAAAGCTCAGACTGGAGCCGTTAGCCAACAAGAACTAACCATTTTCTAATCAGCTTCTCCAGTTCAGGATCACACCCGGCCAGTGCCAATCCTGGCAGCATGGGGTGCAAGGTGGGATCCAGGTCTAGATAGGGTGTCAGGACACACATTCACAACCCCGCACTCGTTCACATGAGGCCAATTTAGAAACAGCAGGTCCCATTTTATAGTGGTATGCTGATGTTCATCAAAGGGGGTACTGGGGCAGAAATGTCGAGCCAATTAATTTTTATAGTCGCATCACATAACACGAATGTACAGTTGAGGCAAGCCGTATGTAAATTTACACAATAGAGCATACACCTAATAAATACATTTAAATAACACTTGAATGTTTACCCTTCCTGACCTCACCCTCCTTTAGCTTAGTGAGTAAACATCGAAAAGAAAGGCTTGGAACATGTTTTTCAAAATTCTATGGACACTCTGAAAAGCTATCAAGACTGGAAGCTAGCAAATATTATGCTGTGTGGCGGACCTCCAGGACCCTTACCCAGCCAGAACGCCTTGATATTGGAAGGACCAGGGAAAAGAGCTTGTCCAGGACATCATCTCCCCCGGAACCAAGAACGCTAGAGGGCAGACCCCTAGGCTTGCAGCAGGGCTACGGGTTTGCAGCATGGAACCTCAACCCTGCTGGGGCCCATGGCCATTGCCATGGGGCACCTCCTATTTAGCAGAAGCGATGCCGGATGAAGGTCGTTGGACACTTAAGAGTCCTTTCGGGTGGCCTATAAAAGGAGCCAGCTGCCACTGCTTGGGGAGCCAGAGTCAGGAGGAGGTGGACGAAGCTTGCCGGGAGAAGAAGAAGAAGAAGAAGAAGAAGGAGGAGGAAAGGCTTTTGTATTGTACTGTGCATTTGATGCTTTGTGTACTGTGCTGTGGGGAGCAGATAAAAAGCGCTTCCCCATGTGAATAAACATGTGCTGTGTGGCAAACTCGTGTCTCCTCCTGTCTGTGTCGGGTTAGGGTGGCTGTAAGCGCTCCTGGGGTCCACATCTGTTATATAAAATGGGCGATCGGGCTGATTCAAGTCACTATAGAACAGCAAGCCTGCGTGTATGACCAGTAAACTAATGGAAGCAATCATTAAGGAGGAGATCGAGTAACACGAGTGCTAAGGAGCAGTCAATGTGGGCTCAGACTGGGAGGTCGCGTTTCACTAAGATGCTGCAATTCTATGAGGAAACAACAAAAGGATACGGTAAGAGAGGTGCATATGATATTATTGATCTGGATTATTAGAAGGCTTTTGATGAGGTACCTCATGAAAGGTCAGTGATCAAACAAACAGAAGTGGGAATTCAGGACGTGGGCTGCACAAAAGTAGCTCAAACACAGGAAGCAAAGGGTTATGGGGAGGGGAGCTTTGTCAGAATTAGGTGATGTTAAATGTGGTGTCCTTTAGGGGGCCCATGATGGGACCCCTGCTGTTTATAATATATAGAAATGGTCTGGATAAGAATATAACTAACAAACCAGTTTACAGATGATGCCAAACTAGATGGACTGACAGATAATCTACAATCTGTCAAATCATCACAGAGGGACTTGGACAGCGTACCGGCTTGGGTAGATTTGTGGCAGAGGAAATTTAATGTCAGTAAATGTGAAGTATTACATGTACGAAGAAAAAATGTGAGGTTTGAATACACAATGGGAGGTCTGAAACTTGGAAGTACCCCTTATGAGAAGGACCTGGGAGTCATAGTGGACCCATCACTACCTCCAGACAATGCGCTGAAGTGATCAAGTAGGCTAATAGGATGGTAGGTTACAAATCAAGATGTGTGGAGTACAAGTCAAAGGAGGCTAAACAAGTGGAGGACAACCCAAGGGTATTACAACACAAAAATACTTGTTAAAGTCGACTAGACTCCAGGACTAAGAGGTACGAGCTATGGAGAGAGACTGAAGGAGATGAACATTTGAGTTTAAAAAACGGTGAGTAACCTCCTTGGTGTTAAGCCTGAGCAGAGCTCAGGCTCAGAATTCTATGTACCGTATATACTCGTGTATAAGTCGGGTCTTGAAATCCAAAAAATCGATCATAAAATCAGACCCTGACTTATACGCCCGTTCAAAAATACGACACTTATGTTTATTTTCTGCATCTTCTTGCCTCTTCCAATCTCACACCGGTTTCTCAAACACAGCGAATTTTGTTGTAGCAGCACAGTTACCAATTTCTTTCGTTACTTCAACGACTTTTAATTTAAAACCAGTTTCATATTTTCTTCTGATCGAACGCTCCATCGTAGATAAGGGATGATGCTCTTACGATAAAGGTGTATGAGGGTGTGAGATACAAAAAACACAAAACAGTGCCAATATCACTTTGGAATAGTTCGGGGTATTACCGTGTGGTCACGTAGGCACAATACATACAAAACAAGTCAGTGTGCTAGACGGTTACTCTCTCAGGTGGGCGTTAGCATATCATAATCTCTTGGACCAAGATCATGAGTTTTCCGCATTCGACTTATATGACCGACATTATAAAATACCGGAAATTATATGGTAAATCAAGCCCTGACTTATCTGTGGGAGAACTTAAACGCGAGTATAAACGGTAATTATGTTTAAACCCGAATCAAGTTTGGGGTGACGTGTAATGATCTGCTTTAAAATGTTAAGTCCAGATAACTCTTGAGACAATACTGTGCTGCCACCTAGTGGATGAAATAACATCATGCTGTAAAAAATGCTGAATACAGTCAAGACTCAGTTAACAATGTCCTGAGTAACAATGTTGCGCTTTAACGACGGACCTTCCATTAACATACAATAAATGACTTCAGACACAGAATCACGTTCCTAGGATTTTGCCACACACTGCGTATGGAATACAGCAATGCAGATGAGCACCAAAGTCAAGCGTAAAAAATGGCATCAGACCCTGCACACTGCTGGTGCACGTTAGGTTTTTGCTGCGTGTTGCATACACAATGCAGCAATGCAGGTGAGGCACATTATATCCAAAGTCAGCGTGGTGAAAATGACATAAGGCACAAAGGCACAGCTCTGCCCCATTAGTATACTTCAACTCGTTTAACAATGAAATTGACTAAGGACGCTCTGGTCCGAGCCATATCCCATCATTAAATGAGAAATGAATGTATTTTTATGCATCCTGCTACTTTATGGTAACTCATCAATATTCATGAGTGAGGCGGAGCCTTCAACCAAAAACACCATGGCAAAAAAAAAAAAAAAACAGCTGTAAAGACAGTTTAGGGCAAACTGAAATTGACCCATCCCGTGATACAGATGACAAGGTAACACTTTATAATAACTGCACACTATGAAGCATTAGTTAAGCATGACTAAATACTTTGTTCATCATTTAGAAAGCATCGCTTCCACATTAATTGGCATTAGCAACCACTTTATAAATGCCATTATAAATGCTTTAGTACTGATCACAAAGCATATTTATAACGTCTTTGATAACTGCATTTACGATGCTTTATTAATGATCAATTAACTAATAATTAATATTTTTCAAAGAATCAGTACTAAAGCATTTATAATGGCATTTATAAAGTGGTTTCCTAATGCCAATTAATGTGGAAGCGATGCTTTCTAAATGATGAACAAAGTATTTAGTCATGCTTAACTAATGCTTCATAGTGTGCAGTTATTATAAAGTGTTACCGATGACAATATGAACTGGTCATCAGAGGTTGACACCGACAGTGAAACTGAAGAATACGGCACTGCACAACCGAACCACCATGATGTGCCCAGCAAATTCACTCTTGTGAAGCTTCACTGTGGCACAACAGCAGGTGTAGAGCAAAAACGCTAAATACTTGCAATCAAGTGCAAGGACAAGCAAGACGTCAGGAGAAACGTGGAAGCCACTAAGCCTTTGGGTCGTGGTAGCCTGCAATAACACAAAGGGCCGCGGCAGCCATTGTACAGGTCTGGGCTGACATTCTACCCTCTCATGTGTAAACAAGGGAAAAAATATTGTAAGAAAAGTGTTCACAGAAACCACTTCTACTGCCCGGAGTGCGACGCTGGCCTGTGCGTTGGTGACCAATTCAAAATATGTCACATGAAGGACGTGCACTAAACTTGCATCAGTACAGCGGTGGACACTAGACAGGCCTTTCCAACTGTACTTATGTTGACATTTTCGTATTTTCACATTTCTGTTATACATAATATAACATTTTTCTATTGTTGAAACAAATTAAACACTTTTGGCTTGTTTTTCTGAGTGTAATCATAATGCTAAGGAGGCTATGAAGTGACATGGCGGAAGTGGTGAAGGGAATTAGTAGAGTGGATCCCAGCTGTTACGTTAAAATACATTTTGCAACAACAACACGGCTGGAAACTTCTTAAGGGCAGATTTTGCACAAATGTGTAATCCAAATCGTATTATGTGATATCATCTACTGTTCAATTCTGCTTTGTATTTGTAATATTTCTATTGCACTATTGAGGATTACTTGTGTTCTGTTCTGTGTATTGTATTATATTTACACCCTTTATTGACGCCCAGCCTACCTGGAACGGGGTCTCTCTTTGAATTGCCTTTCCCAAGGTTTCTTCCATTTTTTCCTTACAAGGGTTTATATTTTTGGGAGAGTTTTTCCTTGTCTTCTTAGAGAGTCAAGGCTGGGGGGATGTCAAGAGGCAGGGCCTGTTAAAGCTCATTGCGGCACTCCTTGTGTGATTTTTGGGCTATACAAAAATAAACTGTATTGTAAATGTTAAGTCATAGACGCGTGGAATAAATTACCAAGTAGTGTGGTGGAGAGATGGACTTTGGGGGCCTTCAAATCTTGACGTGATGTTAGTTTGGACAAAGAATGGATGGGATTGCTGGGCTAAATGGCCTGTTCTTGTCACAACTGTTCTGTTACCTTTTATGATGTACAAGATGGGCCTTATTCTAACCCCCTGGTCATGGACTCCCACTTTCCAGGCTTTGAATCCTGTTTCCTGTGTGACGTCTGCATGTGCCGCCAGTGTCTGTGTTGCTTTTCCTTCCCCATTCCCAAACACATGAGGGTTTGGCCGACTGCTGACTCCAAACTGAGAGTGGATGAGTGCACTGTAAGTGTGGCACAGCAGAAAATGCAGAAGCCGCTAAATGGTTACAGAGGGACTTGGGCCACAGGCCTGGGTGGATTTGTGGCAGATGAAGTTTAATGTAAGAAAAAGTGAAGTATGACACGTGGGAAGTAAAAAATGTTAGGCCTTGAATACACAATGGGAGGTCTGAAACTTGAAAGTATCCCTGGGGTGGATTGGCGTCCTGTCTTACACTCAGTGCTGCTGGGTAGGCTCTGGTGCCCCACAGACCCTGAACTGGCTGGAGCAGATTTGTACGGTATGTGACAGTATTTCATACGCATCTTCTGTCTGCACCGACTTATTCCACTTCAGGGTCACGGGAGTTTATGTTTGTGTGTATGTGAGGAATAAAACTAGAAAGAAGAAGCTCTGCAGTCTTCAGGTTATGTAGTTCCTTTCTAACGTGAAGCTCATCCCGTGGCGTTTTAAAGTACAATTCTTTACACTGTGTTGATTCTTCTAGAGCGTCTCCCTTGTGGCATGTACTGTACTTCATGATACAATGAGCCTCAACAGTGTGTCTGATTTGAGTCGCTGGACCCCAGCTGGGATGCTGACACAATCTGGACTGTCCTCACCAGTGGCTGCGGCCTCCCAAGATTTCCATCAAGACTGAAGTAGCCCATTTTGGATTGTTGGATTGGTCACTTGTGATGGGTTAACCGTCACCCTTGGCTTGCTGACCATCCTCATAACAATATATACTGTACTCTGTGTTATAATGTCTGTGCCCACTGCTCTAAAATGGAGTGCATTGTGAAAGGCGCTATACAGACTAACATTTGTTCGTACACAGCCTGGTGAGAAAGCTGCTGAATGTTTTCAAAGTCGTGAAAAGCTGAGGCTGACATTTAAAATCTGTACTTCAAAATGAATTGCACCCCTGTGGTCTTCTGAAGGGTGATCTCTGCTTTTACACCCAAAGCTCCTCACTCGCCACCAGACCAGGCACTGTACAGGCAGCTGCCTGTGATGCAACATGCTGAATGTGCTTAAGGCCAAATACATGAGAACATTAGAGAGCACTTCAGACAAAAAACAGAAGCCATTTGTAATTAAAGTCATTCTGCCAATGCGAGCCACATGCTGTGAGGACGTACCCTAAGGCACAGAAGATAACACTGGGCTTGGGACTTTATAAACATCCATGGCGCCACCGCGACTTTGTGAACGTTATCACAGAATTTTGAGACATGGGATCAAGTTGACCCCAGAAAGACGCAAATGTCCTACGAGCAGCACAAAAGTGATGTTGATGATCTTAAGATCTTTAAGATACTCGGTATGTGTCCACCAGAGTCGGCAGCAGTGCCCAATGCAATGAGATAAGCTCTGGCTCCTGTGCACCCAAAATGGTTTAAACAGTTTTGATAAAGGATGGATGGTAGGATGGCTACACAGCTGGCATGACTGGGTGGCATAAGACAGAAGAGTTTTAAAGAAGGGATCACATAAAGTCAGAGAGAAGCCCACAGTGGTTAACTACTGAATATCTTCAAAGGTCTGTGAGGATGGAGGACCTATGAAGGAAAAGGGGTTATCTGCCCCCTAGTGTCCTGAGGGAGTATTGCAGCTTTCCTTTCCTGGATGGCAAAAACTGTCTCTTGGATTTATTTATTTATGTTCTTTACTTGGCCTTATACAATTTCTTGCATTAGGAATTTGTTAGTTTTCGCGTACCCCTTGGGGTCAGAGCGCAGGGTCAGCCATCGTACAGCGCCCCTGGAGCAATTGACGGTTAAGGGCCTTGCTCACGGGCCCAGCAGAGGAGGATCTCTTTTGGCAGTGACGGGGATTCGAACCGCCAACCTTCGGGATACCAGCACAGATCCTTAGCCTCAGAGCCACCACTCCGCCCTCATTTCCAGGACACCATCACTGTGACCCCCCCCCCCCCATGGGTGCCCACAGGGCATGGCGGGTATTGGAATCCCAGGGGACAGCCTTGTTGGGTACTGTGGGGGCCACCTGTGGGAGCTGCAAGATTTGGGAGTCTCTACACTCCGTAGGTCTCCAACTTCACCCAGAAGTGCTTCGGGGCTGCAGCTTCACATCACCAGAAGCCTCCTGGGTGCTAGATAAAAGTGTCAGGAGGAGGAGGAGGACGAAGCTTGCCAGGAAGAGTGGAGGAGGCAGTGACTAGTGGCACACAGAAAAAGATAAAAGAGTTGTGCTTGTGTATTGCTTATACTTGTGGCGGTGGTGGGAAACACTTAAGAAGAGTTTCGCCCAATAAAAGACTCTTTAACTTTTTTAACTTGTGTCTGAGCCTGCTTGTGTTGAGTGTTTGTGCACCTGTGTTGAGAGGGCAAAGGGGTGCACCTGTATAAAGTGGCATAGCGGAATTGTGCTACCACGTTTCTGGGTACAGTCCCTGGCCGGGCACTGTGCAGGTTCAGTTGGCACGTTACCCGTGTAGTTTTCTCTGGAGTGCCCCCCCTCCTCATCTTAAATCTGTGAAGGTCAGGTTGATTGCTGCCTCTAAACTGGCCCAGTTGGTGGTGCCCTGAAGTGGAGAAGCACCCCATGAACCTGAACTCAAAACGCGGGTTGGACAATGGAAGGATTGATGTAGAGAGGGTGAGAAAGCAAATAAAAGTCAAGGATGCAATCCATTACTAATGCTCCAAATATCCTAGCAGTTACAGTTTTAAGCGTCTGACACCATTTATATTATATGATGCGATGAGCCTTTCAATTTAGCTGGTGAGAACATACAAGCCATTTAAGCGGTACTATCTCATCCAGCTCCCTAAATGTCTGGAATCATCAAGCTTGTTTTGGGCTCATTTCCTCCCAACCTCTCCAATAGTCAAGTCACTGTCAGAGGACACATTTATCTCTGAAGCAAACGGCGCTCCTGTGCCCATCTGGCAACATGAACATTCTGTTACTGATATCTCTCGTCCGTCTCCTTACACTTTCAGAAAGAGCTGATATCGTTCCCTCGGGAGGTTATCAGTTCTCCGTGTCACTGACACTACCCATCGTAGCTGGCTTTGATCAGAGACACTTCCTCAACTAAAACACATCAGCCATCTCTGCAAATTATCTAGCTGGCAACGTCACCGATGTGCCTTGGCGCGATTACCACACAAGCTGAAAATAACCTGGCATCCAGTAATTATATCACCAGGGGTGCTCCCTCAAAGACATCAGGGCCTGCCCTGCCACACTGAGTCATCTGTTCCGTATCCTGCACCTGGCAATGACAGCTCAGTTTAGCACACGCTCCACTCGGTCAATTCAAATAACGCGTTTCCTGGGTAGCCCACCTCAGTAGAAAATACGGACCATGTCAAAAGCTTAGGATGACAGAAAAAAAGGGCAGCAACCTGGATAACCTTAGTGTGGCTCTGGAGGTCTCAAGTTTCCCTGAAAATGTGAAGGCACGGAAACATGGCTCCTATACCGCCACTGGCAGACAACATCCTGCATCGGAGCCGAACGCTGACATTAAATATGGCGCTAAGGCCACACTTATGTTTTTGTTTGAAAACACAGACATTAATCTCCGTTTCTGTTTCTCATCCACAACTACATCAATGTTTTAAAGTCCCAAAAATGGAGGTTTTTAGAGTTGCATACTCCTGAAAACACTGGCCCGGCATTTCAGTGCGGACAGGTGAAAACGTACAGCTTAGAAAATGCAGCCTCTAATCGCACTCTGATCTGTTTGTGTTTATTGTGTTGCTCTGCCCCGATCAGATTCTGTTCATTTCAACGTGTCACTGCCTTATTAGACACCCTTCACATGAGACAAACATATCTCGGCATCGCAGGCACAGAAGACTTGCTTTCCATGGCGCTTGTTGTGTTGCTTACTTGTATGCATCTAAATTGTGTTTTGAACAGTTTGACTGCAGCACCCAAGTCATTTACCAGTCACTACAGTTTTGGGATAAATCCCTTGGCTGGTGGCGTTACCATCTTGTCACGGGTTTTTCCACTGATGCACACGTACCCAGTGTTAGCAAAATGTCTGCACCATAATTCGTTTTTGGATGTTTAGTGTTGGCAGAGACACTTTATTAAACGATGTTAAAACGCTAGTGTGGATGGAGATCGTTTCTGTTTACAAATGCTGTTTCCTACATGTGAACATAGTCCAAGTGCTTGTCAGACTCTGCTGTGCCCTCTTATCTTGGCACTTTCTTAGCGGGTGTCTCTGCATATGTGCACTTTGAAATTAAAGGGTCTTTTTCTGTTGATCAGTGTTAAAAAAAAGTCAGACTTAACACACTGTGATTCAAAGTTGTGTAACGATAAACCGTGATAACTGCCAGGAGGGGAGAACTTTTTTATACGTTGCAGCGTGTGGCCGGGATGCCTCCACACTGGAAGGACCGGGGGAGCAAGCAAGGTCATAGCATTACCTCCTCCCGGGACGCTAGATGGCAGCCCCCGTGAGTTACAGTGATGCCTCAGGCTCCTGCAGGGCTTCATGGGAGTTGGAGTTTGCTAAAGCCCTGTTGGAATCCACGGGCACCGCCCAGGGGGTGCTGCAGCAGGATCTACTTTCCACACAAAGACGCACCTAAACGCACCATCGCTCACGTTACTGCAGTATAATAAATGCCAAGGGTTGTGTTCATCTTAATTGAGAGCTTATGACTGAGCTGGTCAGCCTCTCAGAAACGTGAGATATGTGCTGGCCAGGCAAAACAAATTCTGTAGTGGTGAACTTTGCAAAGTAATTAGGCTGTTTGCATCTTTCTTATGGTGCACTGCTCAAGAGAGTGACATGATAGAAAGAAGATGAACAGCAGCGACATCTGCTGGGTATGAAGCTGGAAGAAGAAGAAAAAGACGACAAGTCCAGGAAACAGAATGCATGTGCGACAAAGAGAGCCAAATGGGTGTGCAAACTGACCTGTGCTCCCGTCCTCACACTAAAGTGCTTGTTATGATCACACAATGCAGCCCTACACACTGTCATGGTGTAAGAAAGAACTCCAGCAATGGGGACATCTCCTGAGCGTCAAGTGAAAAACTTTTAGTGACGAAGGAACAACGAGAGGTAAGCCTGAATATCACGTCATTGAGCACCTGGCTAGCACTATGGCTCATCGACGTACCACATGTACTCGACAATACAAAATGCAAGAACAATGACAACCAAGAAATGTAATAATAATTCACTTTATTTGCTATATACAATTTCCTGCATTGGTAAGATATAATTTTTCGCATACCCCAATTAACTCTCCAGAGACACACATGGACACATGGTCAGAGTGCAGGGTCAGCTACTTGTAAAGCACCCCTGGTACAGTTACAGCTCAAGGGCCCAATGGAGTAGCATTAATTCTGGCACTGCCAGGATTCGAACCGAATCTTATGAAAGTGAAATCAGTAATGAAGCTCACCGCAGGCTGACATTTTTTCATACTGAAAAGTAAAGAACGTGTGACTTAAAATGGAAATGTTCATCTTGCTCTAAATGAACTATCTTTAATTGTGGTGCGGAGGTCCATGTGTTTCCTAGGCTTTCTAGTCTTTACAGAAAAGTCTCACTACATGAGAAGGGACGCTACCCCATACCTAGCAAGCACCATTTCCTCTTTCTTGATTCCCGTAGAAGAGGTTGAGGATGTGCTCTCTCCAAGCGTCATGCATCCAATGCATCTTTAGGATTTCAAATTGGCCTCAGAATTGGATTAAGTGGGCCTCAGCATGTTACCCTCTGTCATATTTTAGGAGTGATTTAGTCGCCCGTTGCTTGGCTCTCCCGCTTCACAGGGCCAGAGTTTTTGATTCAAATCCCAGTCGAGTCACTGATCAGAGTTTGCCTTTTCTCCCCAAGTGTGTGTACACATTACATCAGGGATTTTGCTGTCCTCACACATCATCCCAAAGCCTTAAGGTTAAGCTGAATGTGTCCAAAGATAGACTGGTGTAGTGTTCATCAAGCACCTGGAGCACTTCCGGGTGCAGTATAAAAGTAGCCAGCAGGCACTACTCGAGGAGCCAGAGTCGGGAGGAGGAAGACAAAGCTTGACCAGAGGAGTGGACAAGAAGAGAAAGAGAGAGAGAGAAGAGTATTGTGTTTGTGCTGTGCTGGCATTGTGTTGTACTTGTGGGAAACGGGGGAAGGCATTTCCCACGAGGTAAAAAGAAAATAAAAAACAACATGTGTGCCTTGAACTTGTGTCCCACCCTTGTCTGTGTCAGGTTCAGGTGGCGGCGCCAGCCTAGGTGGTCCACAACGTACTGTATGTGGGACCAATAGAGTGCATTTGCGTGTGGGTGGGAGGGTTCAGCTAAAGGGCATATGACAGGATTCTCCTGGAGGAGTCAAACTCATGGGGGAGCTGGCATGGTGACTGTTATAATCAGCGGGACTAGCAAAATTATTTTTGAGAATGACATATGTCATAGTCAGATGACAAAAAGGGAGATACATCCTCATTGCGTGGCTCATCTTCGGTTATAGCCATCGATGGTCTCGAGTTTAACGGGAGTAGGGCAGATGCAGTCAACCCAAACCGTCACACGTACCCACATACAGCCCACAAAAGGCAATTTGTGACGAGACTGGATAAGCTAATGGTCTAAATTCAAATTAAAAAGTTTCCAGTGAACTTAAGAAGCTCCTTAAATACTCAGTCCATTCAGTTCAGAGCATACATATGAGAAACAGCTTAGGCGTTCAGCTAAACCTGGCAGTGACACTAATGCAATTCAATAGAAAAAGAAATTGGATTTTGAGGAAGTGCAGAAAATCCTAAAGCCAAACACTTTGAGTCTTCAGGTCTCCCTCTACATGTAAACACGACTTGTTTGCTAACAGCTTCTACCTCAATGAGAGGTTAGGACTAACAGGACAAGCTGCCTGAGGAAGTGCTTCAGTTCAGCTAACGTGCTTTCCAGATCATTTGAGTTTACCGTGGCGCGCCCACTAAATTGCACGGCCCTAAGTGAGGGTGTCTGTGCTAAGTGACAGTCGTACATCAAATGCAGGTTCAGCCATGTGGCCTGCAGTCCTCATCACAAAGCCTATCACCTGACAAGTCCTCCTGGCCGGCCTTATCTTTTAAAAATAAAACATCCAAACTGTGTTATAAATAAGCCTGGGAAAATGTTGGGTTAGAGAAAGCAGCGCAAGAAAGATAGAAATCGCAAGCGAAGAGGAGCTGAGAGGTGCTCGACATCCAGCCAGACACGCCGTTTCTATCAGTCATCGTTTCTGTGACGCACATACACTTCATCCTTATCAAACGCTGTGCTGGCTGATGAATCAGGAACGCCAAAAATAAAAACTTAAATGGACACCCTGCTACCATCTGGATCCTCTCTCACCTCCATAAGAAAAGCCAAACAGTTATGAAACTTAATTAAAATTCACTTTGAAGTAGGAGATTTGTAATGAACAGCCAGTGAGAGACAATGTTCTGTAACCCCAAGCATATCCCAAGGAAATTCAAAATTATTTGCAAGCTTTAAATGAATATGCCAAGAAGCCTTAACACTCACAGTGTGAAAATAATTATGAGCCAACCTACTGTACTGCAAAAAAGGAGAGTGTCGATTAATATGAGGAGGCAGAAACCGAAAAGTGAGAACCACAACACGCTGAGTGCAAATCTGACGTGATGGGTGGCCCAGTAGATGGGGTCCACAGGCAGCACAGAACAGGTAAAAAGGGAAAGGGCACTGCCTAGGGGCACCATCCCCTAAATGTGCACTGGAAGACCCAGACTGACTGTAGAGTGACCTGAGAAGAAATGGGCATTGCCCCATTCACTGTGCCAGAGGGCAGGTGACCCAGCAAGTGCCACAGATACCTCCTTAAAGAGTCAGAGAGAGGCCATGGAGAGCAAGGAAGGTCAAAGGAGCTTAGAGTCGAGAGAAGGCAGCACACTTTATTTGTACTGTGGCAGGTCAAAGATCACAAAGAAGAGAGGCTTTGGATCAGGAGATGAAAATATCTGCTGGTTTAAGAATAGTCGAAAAATAAATCAAGACATCTGAAGCTAAGAACTAAACACTCCACCAGTCAAAGCCAAAACATTAAACAAAAACCTTACGCAAAAAAAGTCAACGCTCAGAGGTCCTGACCATTACTAAGGGAATGATCTCTAACAAATAAGGGCACAGAAATTCCCTGCTTATTCCAAAACCGAGATACTTACAGAAGTGCTGCCATCTTGTTGAATTTAAGTCAAGGGACGTTCTGCTCAGACTATGTAATTCAATAGTGAGATCACATCTGGAGTGAGCAGTTCTGGTAACCACACTACAAGAAAGACATAGCAGCACTTGAAACCTGCAGATGAGAGCAAACATGTGCATCCCAGGACTGAAGGACAAGTCCTACTGTGACAAGACTTCGAGAACGAAACCTGTTTAGTCTCGAGCAGAGGAGACGGCATGGGGACCTCAATCAGGTATTTAAAATCCTCCAAGGCGTTGATGAAGTAGATCCAGCAGAATTCTTTCAGTTGAATGGCGAATCACGTACTTGAGGACATCAGTGGAAATTAAGGACTGCGTTTAGGATTGAAGCCAGGAAGCACTTCTTTACTCGAAGACTTGTGTGAATCAGGAACAAACTACCGAGACTTGGAGATGAAGCAGAAACCTTGACAACCTTGAAGAAAAATCTGGATGAGATACTGGGACAGTTAGCTATTAATTAAACAAACTAGCCTGATGAAATGAATGGCCTCCTCTCGTTTGTCAGATTTCTTATCTTAAATAGGGAATGGCCAACTGTGCTGTCTTGAAGAAAAGACAGGAACCAGGAAACAAGACACACAAGAATCGAAACCAAGAGATCAAGCCACAAGAAAAACATGAGAATCAAAGTCAAAATTTCATTGCCAGAAAGTCGTTATCCAAAAAGGACTTCAGACAAAAAACAGGAGGATGCTGACCTTTGAACTCTTTCACGTAGATGACACCTGACATCATGACTGTAATGTAGATTAAAATTTAACATTTTGATACTTGTTTGTAAATTGTCTCCCCAAAGTTTTAGGAATTCTGTCACTGGTAAGTACTTTTTGTTAAGTACTGCTTTGGGGGTGTGGTATAGGGGGTCCACGGCTCTAAAAGAATTACTAGTTTTTTAAAATAATCGGCACACTAGTGGCTTAAGGAGGGGGCGTCATATTGTGGCAGGAGCGGTTCCCGGGCGCGATACGGGCAGAGGAGTTTGCACTCTGAAGTGCACAAGTGCGCAACAGGTGCACGATCGCCCGTGTCCGGAATTGACGCCGGGAGCTGTTAATCTCCACACCTGTGCCATGTCCCCATTATAAAAAATAGGAGCACGAGTGCGGAGGAGTAAAAAAAAAAAGGAAAGAAAGGAAGAAAAAGATACGAGAGGCTTGGAGAGTCGAAAGAGGAAATGAAAGAAAGGCAGGCAGAGCGAGAGTGGGGCAGTGAACAAGGACGAGCTAGCCAGCTGATGAGAGAGAGGTCAGTGCAGTCAGGGGTCCCGCAACAGAGCGAGGGACTGGCACTCAAGAGATTGATCATACCCTCTGATTGTGTTGAGGAGTGGGTATGATCAAGGTGGCGTCCTCTCCTGGAATCCGAGGGACGATTGCGTGTGTGAGAAGGAGTGTGAGAGGACAACAGACCCTGAGAGGTCTGGCACACGGGGCTCGGTAGTGAGTGGACCGTGGCTGCTGAAGTCCCCACCAGCTGAGGGAGCCACGGGTGAGCTGGGGAGACATGGAAGGAGTTATGCTTGGCTCACTTGCCCCAATGACTGTTTCTGGTTTTTAGTCTCGTTTTAGCCTTGTTTTAAACATTTGGATTTTTACCCTTTTACGGATTATTTATTAATTTTGGAAGCAGTGCACTATGGAAACTGTTTTGGTTTTGATTTTTGTTTTAATAAAAGCACTTGTTCACTTTTTGTACCATCCCCTTGCTCAGTTTGAATTGTCCCCATCTGCCAGTTCATCAGTTAAATTACCGACGGTGCTGCGTTCGAGGGCTTCCAAATGTGGAAGTGGGAGCTAGGAGCAGGACCCGCATCATCACAAGGGGTTGGAGGCATTCATTCATTAATCTTCTTCTAACTGGTTTAAGAAGGGTATTTTGCTATATTTCTGTGTAGGACATTCCATAAGCTATCCTCCCATGAACAGTCAAGTAAACCTTTGAAACTGGCCTGCTAGCCTGAGATGAAAGGGCAATCTGGCTAGAGAGGGAATGAGGTTGTGGTGAAACAAGAACTGGTATAAAGTAGGGAGTGAACTTATCTGATTGATTAATGGAGAACTGAATTGTAGCTGAATAGGATTGGTCACTGAATCAGGAAAGTCACTCTGCGCCAAGACGCCCCATTAGTCCTTGATGTGTGATCGGAAGCCGAAGGATGTGCTTAAGTTGGGTCTTTCACTCTCTCTGCCATTCTCCATCTTGAGAAGACCACCTCTCTCCCAGTGGCTGTATTTCAGACAAGCTGCTTGGCTCTATGCAGATGTTGACCTGTTAAGGTCTACAGTATAATGAGTATAAAGGGGAATAGGGTCACCCTAGGACCATTACACAACATAACAGTGACCTTTGTGACCACACCCCGGGACCCAAGACCGGCACTGTAATGACAGGATCACAAGAGGGACACCTGCTTAAACAAAACAAAATGACATCAGAATAGCAGCAAAATAATTTCAACAATGTTAAATTAACATCTAATATCAAAATAATCCAAGAAAAAGAATCCTCATAATCATAAACCCCATAATAGACTTTTAAAGAGCTAAAAAATCCCAAGTAGAGGGTACAAAAAATGAAAAGTAAAACTGATTTATAACACTGATGATGTCATAAGCTGTGATGCCGACAGTCACGTGGCTTGTAAAAGGCTCCACTTCAACCCACATATTGGCCGCAGTCAAAAACACAAAATGGTAGTTTCACTCCCTCATACATATCCTGGACAATCCTCACATAATTCTCTGGTACTCTTTTCTCTCTTGTGCACCTGCAGACCCTCTTGATGTGGCACTCTACCTTAAGCCTTCTCCTGATTATTAAACACTATATGCAAACCTTTCCGTTTTTCTTGATGTTTCTCTATGAGCTGTCTCAATGCAAAGACTGCATCAGTTGTTCCTCTTCCTGGCATAAAACCAAACTGGTCCTACCTTATGGTTGACTCTTCCCTAAGCCTTCTCTCTATAACCCCTTCCCCAAATTTTCATTGTGTATGACATCAGCTCTTCCACAATTCTGAAGAATGCCCTTCACCTCATCAATGGGTACAATCACACTGTTCCTGCACTCCTCTGGTAATCTCCCCTGTTCATAGATCTTCTGCATTAGATCCCACAACATATCTACTCCATTTTCTCCTAAATTCTTCCACAAAGGACATTAACTACAGTCTCCCCAAGGCCCAGCCGAACACTCGTCACCCTATCACTCCTCCTATTAACACTGACAAGGCTATCGTTTAGTTCTCTGGACACTACTATAACTACGATATTTCTCCCTTGCATTTCCATCAATCTATCTAATCCTGTGAATTTCGTAAAGGGACTGATGAGCTCATGTTTTAATAATTACGTAGCCATGTTACAGTACTTAGTCTCCTATTTGTACTTTACTGCTTTTCCTTTTGAGCTGGCCATGATTCCTATTGATTCTACAGTGGCTTATCCTGATCACTAGAAAACATCATTTGAACAAGCTTTGGGTCCTGCACTCCCACAATGCTTTATCAGAGGCAACGCTCCTCCAGACATTGCCCCCACTTCACCCACCAAGTACACTGTGCGAGAAAACCCACGTTTGCTGATTTAAAGCTGACAGGGAGAAAAGAGAGACAGCCATCAGACCAGGAAATTAATTCAAGTTGTAGCGGCGCCACATAGGGAGTTTTATTTGTGTTTATGTATGTCCTGTTGAGCGATTGTTAAATGTGAATAACAACACTGGTTGCGCCGCTTCCTGTTGGTAAATTGGGGGTCGATGTCATTAAACAGGTTTGCACTGATGCGGAGGGGCTTGTGGAATTTGTAGTTTGTAGTTTGCATGCACTGTACCGATAAAACCGGAAGAGAAGGATGAAGCGCGACTTTTTGACTGTGTCATTTTCCAATCAACTTCATCATCAGAAGCTGCTAAACCTTTCAGTAACTGAACATTCACAGGGGAAAAGGATGGTGTAAGCCACCGGATTTAAGGATGGCGGTGGGTTCTTTTTCCTCCCAATCCAGTCCCGCAATGCTTTTTGAGAAGAGGTGTGCCTCTGAAGAATATTCTTCTGGACTCTGGTGCTAGGACAGTATTTCACTATCCAAGTTCCGGGAAGCAATTTACTGAAAGGGAGCGATCCGCACTTCTTTCCATCCATTAACCACAGTTTATGTTTCCAGAACCACTTCCATCACCAACACTAAAGACTTCTGCCAGGACTGTAAATATCGTCATGTGGGGGTTTATTCGTTGTGTTTCTTTAGTACTTTTTTCATTATTTTGCTTTTCCATGATTGTAAGAAGTTATTCTAGTAAACAAGGAATCTTTATATATAATACGCTACCATGGCTGTTCGCTGGTCTGTCCAGGATTTTAAATCACCTGCAGCTCACAAACCATTTGACCGTTTGACGTGAAATTTGCTTCACATATACTAGGTGACATCTACTGTCCGCTTTTGGGATGATGATTGACCTCCAAGGTTATTCCTCTTTTTATTTTTATTTTATTTAATTATAGAATCAACTCTCGACAGCGGCGCATGTGTACAGGCGCCGTTCTCATCCCTACCACATTCGCCGTCACTTCCCCTACCTCTTCATATTTTAAACCATTCTTGAGGCAGATTGAAAACTTAAGTGCCAGTTTAAGTGAAAAATGAAGTAAAACGCACTAAGTAATTGCAACACAAACACTGACTTAATCAGTTTTAATGCGAAACGTTGCCAACGAAAGAAGAGAAGAAGCGGGCCACTAAATAAGGTATTTTTATATATTTGTGTGTTGGGTGTGTTTAATCTATTGGAGCATTTTCCTGGGGTGTTGTTAATATTTAGGTGGCAGGGTGGAAATACGGTAAGGCTTAGGTGTTGGCCTGATTCTATCCGTCTCTCATTTTAAAAGCATAGCGGCTTGTTTGCTTCGTAAATTTCGTGGCAACCTCCACGCTTGCTAGAAGTCGGAGGGTGTGCCAGAAAGTCATGGATGGAAGGAGGATCATAGTCAGAAAGACTAAAATGACTGAATGACTTTAGCCAAAATACAAAACAAACAGGACATGCAAAGATTCAAATTACCGGAAGAATGAGAAACAAAGTCTTTTGTTTTTGAAGAATTCAGTCCAATCACGGAAACCTGAAGCTGCACTGTGCCAGTAGTTATAGTGGGGCGCTAAAGTACCATGCAGGGCTACATCATCGGCAATCAAAAGAGGCGTCAGCTATTGATACACAAAATGGCAGCGTGGTAAATCATCATTACAATAATGGCAAACCCAACCAGGAAGACATTTCATAAGAAAAAAAAAGAATTTCTGACAAACAAAATAAATATTAGCCCCAAGAGGGACAAGAAACACCTTGCACAATCTGACAATACAAGGCTAGGGATCTGCACTGGCAATCGGAAGGTTGTCGGTTCGAATCCCACAAATACCAAAAGGGACTCTGCTCTGTCGGGCCCTTCAGCAAGGCCCTTAACTTGCAATCGCTGAGTGCTTTGAGTAGTGAGAAAAGCGCTCTATACAGTAAATGCAAAGAATTATTGAATTATTATTATTAATACACAAGGCCATGTGCCAGTGAAGAGGAACCCAGAGAAGCCTGACTTGCCAACTGAGGTGTACATGATGCCCAGATGCACAAATGAACAACAGCAGATGTCCGTTTAAAGAGCAGCTTTCACCTCAGCGGAGCAGACAAATAGATTTGCATGAATAAGAGGACCACATCTGTCCCGTGTGACCTTTCTGCTTTAATGAGTTGGTGAGTGATTCTCCCAATGGATGTCCTTCAGAAACATTACATTTTTGTCCTTTTTTTTTTTGTAATGTGCATGTTGTTCCAGGTGGCATTTGCTATAGTGTGTCTCACAGCTTTCTCTAGGAGGGTGGGTTCTAATCCCAGCCCAGTCATCCCACCCCATGACCGTGTGGATTTTTCTACAGGTCAAAATTAACTGGTGACACCAGACTGGCCCAATGTGCAGTGTGACGGGCTTGGGCTTCTTCAGGATTCGTCATATTATGTTGGTGATGTTGCCGGGATAGGCCTGAGCCCTCCAAAACCTGGTAATGCAATGAAACGGCTATAATAATGGATGTTGGCATCGCTGGGCCCACTTGGGCACACATTCACATTCAGCTTATTTTGAATTACCAACCTTTTTACTTTCTTATATACCAAGTATGGACAAAATATAGTAAACATGAAAAAATTCAACCTCTGGATTTTGATGAATCTTGATGTTTTAGACCTCACCAAGTCCAAAAATACCATTTTTTGGAATTATGCCTGTGTTTGCGTGTGTCTGTTTGTAAACAAGATAACTCAAAAATGCAAAGAGATAGATGGATGAAATATAGACATGGACGCTATCCAGTAACCTGAGACGAAGACTGAACTCCTTTGGTACTGTGTCTTTCTGGAGAATCCTTGGGTACCGCTGGTTTGACTTTGTGTCGAATGAGCCGTTGCTCATGGAGTCCCGAATGAGGCACATTACCTGTATTGTGAGGGAGCGTCACTTACGGCACTACGGCCATGTGGCGCGTTACCCCAAGGGTGATTCGGCTTGCAGAATCCTCATCGTTGGGGACCCAAGTAGCTGGAGCAGGCCAAGGGGTCACCCATGTAACACCTGTCAGGGTCATTTCCGGAGGGTGGAACTGGACCGTGTGTCTGCCTGGGGGGTTGCCAACCGTGATCCCGTGCTGTTTCGTCATGGGGTGGGTGCGGCAACGCGCTGTACCAGTGCATGCTCCCCAACTTGACTTGACTTGACTGAACACATACTCGATTTATTTTTTATTCATACAGCTGCAGAGTCCGATTTATTCAACTTTACTCTTACAATAATTGTTCAATATATTATTAATTTGATTTGATTTGTTGTTGATGGTTCTTTAATGTAAATAACAAATAAAATCATTGCCTTGCGGTTTACTCCTCAGATATCCATCTCCAAATCTGAGTATACGAGAAAGTCTAGGGGAGACCGCTCTCGATTTTCTTGAGCTGTGGAAGAAAATCCCATATAGTCAGCAGAAGGTGCAAACTCCATATAGACAAGGGGCCTGCACCCAGAATGGTCCTTGAGGTGGCATCACTACATATTATACTAAAAATAGTGAATGACGAAATTAAATAAAACAATCAAGTACTGTATATTGAGTTGAAATTATTATACATTCCTTTTCTGACTGTAGCAGGTAAACGTGATTTGGTGTTGGCCTCTGTTACAACTCACCACTTCACTGCCACCAGACTCTAAACCAGGCAATGTAGCCGAGCTCCTGTTATTTACCAGTGGTGTCTAAAACCCCAAGAGCCAGATAAGACTACGGCAAGAGGACATGCAAGGCCTCCAAAGATGGCCAGGCAATCACTTAGTGACTTTGTGGACACTATACAGCATGCAGCCTAGCTGATAACACGACTAGCCGTCTGCCATTATTCAACCTCTCAGTCAAAATATGCATTTCAGCCTGTAAAGTTTATCAGGCCTGAGAGGGGAGGGTCACATGCGCCACTAAAACACTGACTTATCAGTTTAGCTTGTCTTTTAATAATTAGCAGGTTTTTCTGATTTTATGTAAAGCTGGAATTACGAACAGAGCATTTCAGCAGGATTGCATCTGAGTGAATCAGCATGTACAGTACATGGGACTTGACATTGACAGCGTTATAAAGAAAGATTAAATTAGGTGAGACTAACTGTCACCACTGAATTAGAAGGGAAATAGTTTAGTCATGCCCAGGAATTGGAAATCACACAGCTTAAAGGATAAGGTCATCATTTTTCAGGTCATTTCTTTACAATCATTGTATGTATTAATTTGCCATTTCAAATCGTGTTCTAAAGTGAAGCGTTTTTTGGGGGTTTTTTTTATAAGTTTTAAAAATACTTTCTGTGTTCTTGCAGCTAACAATGGGGCTTATGGGTACACGAGAGTGTAGGTGTATGAAAAAGCCTTAAAACTTACCAAATATATCCACTTTGAAGCAGTAAAGGTTTTGACTTAAGAAAACATGCCTTCCATGTTTAGGAGGCATCCTTGTGATAACAAAACTAAAAATAGAATAGAATAGAATAGAATCCATGAATTGTATCATGGATTTTTACTATACAACTAATTTTCTTGAGGTAAGAATACATTTCATGTTTGCTTGTCTTTTCACAGCTGCTGTCACGGGTAGAATTACGACAACCCAACAAGCCCCCATCACCAAGTTCTGTTCTGCCGATAATTCTACTTTTGCTTCCTTCTGCAATTCTGTTTCTACCCTGGTCCTGTTCTGCCATGATTTGTACCACCATGCTGCTGGTAAACTGGGCCGTGTGTGAGTGTGAGTGTGTGTGTGGACCCTGCGCCCTGTCCAGGTGTGGTTCCTGCCTTTTGCCTGATGACGGCTGGTATAGGCTGTAGCTGCAACCCTGGCCTGGATAAGTGAGTTAGGTTAGGAAGAAGGACCGATTATTATTACCATTATTATGGAACCTTTACTGCGGTGGGTTGGCACACTGCCCAAGATTGGTTCCTGCCTTGTGCCCTGTGTTGGCTGGGATTGGCTCCAGCAGACCCCCGTGACCCTGTGTTCGGATTCAGCGGGTTGGATCATGGATGGATGGATGGATGGATGGAACCTTTAGCAGAGAAAAACATCTGAATAGAATAATCTTCATTCTAGCATTTGTCCCGTGTTGACGCAGGGTCCGCTTTTCGGCACATCATTTCTCACTTGTTCCGATGGGGCAGCATTAACTGTGCACCTATCATCCCTCAACTGATTGAGCAAGAGTTTCTTAGGGGTGGCCACTTTCCCTGTATCTGTCTTTTCCACCAACTTCTTGTCACTGCGGATCAAGTGGCCATACCATCAGAAGTGCGCTATTCTATGTGAAAAGAATAATGGATGGGAGATATTGAGAACAGCAATTAACAATAATAATAATAATAATAATAGTATTGTGTGGCTGTGGTGTTATGGGTCCACAGCTCGTTGAGCAAAGGCCATTTTAAATAATGGCTCACCGCACCCGAAGCGGCTTCGTGAGGGGGGCGTTGTTGTAGCAAGCCGCGGGGCAGTCGGCGGTGTGGGCGTTTCTCATAGAGTGCACAGATGAGGAACTGCCCACATCCGTGATTGCTCCCAAGGCTAATATGCTACAGCTGTGATGGCCCCTCTCGTTATAAAAAAAGAAGCGCAAGTCAGTTTTGGGGAGAGATGAGAGAAAAAAAGAACGAGAGAGGAAAGGAAGAGAACGGAGGTTACAGGAAGCGAGGAAGCAGGCGGTGCAGGAGAGAGACAGACACGCGGAGCGTGTGAGCAAGCGAATGAGCACTCGAGGGCAGCTGCGTGGAAGCTGGGTGTCAGGCCAACACCCAGGCGTTTGAGTTGATGTTGCTCCCGCTGAGCAATCAGGTAGCGGGAGTGACCAGGGGAAGGCGACTGGCCGCGGAAGGCCGGAAAGGCAGCGGAAGTCGGGAGGCTCGGAGTGGCAATCCTTGGTGTGGGCATCCTGGAGACCAAGGAGTCCAAGTCTCGAGGCTGGGATGAGTGCCAGACCGAAGCCAGGGATCGGGAGGTCTCCAGTCTCGTGTTTGGGTGAGAAAAGGGCAGCTGCAGAGAGCGTCTCGCCTGTTGCGTGGGCCTGTATGGGAGAAGCAGGTGAGGCGACAGCATAAAAGAAGATGCACCGGGCTTGTTGTTGTTGGTTTTAAGAACTGCTTCCAGAGGAACATTTTAACCTCGTTTTAAAAGGATTGTTTTTTTTTCTATTTATTGTTTTAACCTCCACTTTGTCTTAAGGATTATTTATTTTTTTATTTGAACTTGAGAAGCACTGCACTTTATGGACACTTTATTTTTGATTGTTTTAATAAAAGCACTTTTGCACATTTTTACCATTCCCCTTGCTCAATTGTTTATTGCCTTCACTGACTAGCTCATCGGTGACATTACCGACGGTGTTGGGTTCAAGGGCTTCCAAATAGTGATGGGAGCATGGAGCCTGAACCCGCATCGTCACAGTGGCCAGGTGGCACAGTGGTAGTGCTGCTTTCTCGCAGTGAAGAAGTGTGTGTGTGTGGGGAAGGAATGTTCTCCCATGATGCTCCGGTCTCTGCCGAGAGTCCAAACACCAGCAGGTTAGGCGGATTGCCATTGCTACAGTATGCCATTTGTGTCTGTGTCTTTACCCTACAATGGGCTGGTGGCCCGTCCTGGAGATGTTTCTGCCTTGCATCCAATGCTTGCTAGGATAGATTCCTGCTGCCCCACAACTGTGCCCTGAATAAGTGGGTTAGGAAGAAGGATTAATAAATGAATGGATGTCTATCTGTTTAGTTCTTGCTCAATATTCTTTCTCACTAAAGCACACACATGCATTATCAGTCTAGTGGCAGTAGGCAATCTTTGAGACATAAAGAAATAAGCTCCCGTTTAGTGAAAAAATAAAATAATAGTAAGGGTGCCTTTTTTGGCTATTATTGTCTAGTTGTCTACAGAGTAGACATTCAGTATTGTCAATAACAAGCACTTGGCGATGACTTTGAGGCGAATCCACGCAGAGGAAGACAAACACAGTAAGTGGCCACGTGAACTGCACAGCCGGCCTCCTTTGAAAATGGCTTAACTTCACAATAATGGTTTAGCTTTTTGCCTTTTGACCTACTTAAAACAACATGGATACGCTGTTTTGTAATATATAAGTCATTTCAAGACACGGATCAATACTTGATAACATTTTTGGCTTGAAAAATAGACATACTGAGTAAGTTTTAAGGCACTTCCGTTTCACCTCTGGACACTTGTACCCTTAAGCCCCACTGTAAGCTGCAAGAACTAAGGAGGTACTTTTAAAATTTATTAAAGAAATGCACTTTAAAATGCAATTCTATGTGGCAAAATATTATATATTGATTGTGAAGAAATAATTTCAACTTGAAAAATACCAAACTTATCATTTAAAAACACTGTCTGTTCCTTTACAGATAACAATTTGAAATGTAACTGTCATGATTTGGCTGGCAAATTGAATTCTTTCTGTCTGTTCCTTAGGTCTTGTAAATATTCATTTGAAGGGTTTCACAGACCACAGAATCCAGTAATTAAATCTATTTTTAATTTCAAAGTGTTTCTAACAGTGTTGAAAGCAAATTGCATTCTCCTGCGACAACATTTTCTTATGGGCGCTGCCTTTCTGTTAGCGGTTTCTACGCACTTACCAAGCAAGACGACTGGGAGAATGTGATGCATCGCATCATCAGCAAGACTTTATAAATGTCAATTGTTCATTCCCCAGATCATCTGAGAGATCAGATTCCTATTAAGAAAAAAACAAACTTTACTGATCAGACTTATTAGTATATTCTGGTTAAGAATTGTTCTGTTCCTTTATTTCTGCTCCACTTGGCTCGGATTAGGTGTTCCCTTTCAGCTATGAAATACTGCCGTATCCCATTTCAACCTGTTATTCTGACTTCACAACTTCTCCCAATTTCCTTTTCATTTCAAACTGCTACTAGCAACGCAGGAGGTATAAGCTCCAACTGAGCAGGTAACCTCATCTTATCATACCGAGTCTTGAAGATGACTAAAAAACGATTAGAAAAATGACCGTCCAACACTCACAACTAGAAATTACAGATAGCTGTCGCAAATTTTTCTGTCATATCATCCGCAAATTAGCAGCCTGCTAGACAAAGACTTCTGATTTTACACCACCCAGCTTAGCTTTTATGACCAGCACCCAAATGTGTGATAGTTAAGATCAGTCATCACAGTGTCCACGGCACGCATTGATCCCTCTCTTCTATCCAACAGAGCTCAAGTGGCGGCGTCTGTTACAAGATGAGCACTCACCGTTAAAAGCACAAATAGTCACTTGAGCGAAAATAACTCTTCTTTGATTCAATTGATTATGATGGTTCTAACAAAAAATCCTGCAGACATTTGAATTGTCAGCACTTTCAGTTTAGTTGTGCAGGGTTCAAAATGTGAGATTTTTTTCTCCCAACCCTAAATTGATAGCGATCAGCCACAATATTAAAATGGCCTCCCTAACACTGTGTGTACCTCCCTCATGCCACCAAAACAGCTCTGATCCATCGTGGCATGGACTCTACCAGACCGCTGAAGACATTAGTAGCAGATCCTTAAAGTCCTGAAGGTTGCGAGGTGGGGACTCCATGGATTGGACTTGCTTTTCCGGCACATCCCTCTTGGAGGCCAAGTCAACACCCTGAACTCTTCCTCAAATCATTCCTGAACAATTGTTGCAGTGTGGCAGGACACACCAATATCCTGCCGAAAGCTATTGCCATCATCAAAGAATACCATTGCCATGAAGGGGTATGCATCGTCTGCAACAATCTTTAGATAGGTTGTACGTATCAAATTAATATCCACAAGAATGCCAGGACCCTAGGTTTACCGGTAGAACATTGCCCAGAGAATCACACTGCCTCCACCGGCTTGCCTTCTTCCCAGAGTGCACCCTGCTGCCATCTCTTCCCCAGGTTAACAACACACACACCAGGCCGACCACATGATCTAAAATAAAAAGTGATTCATCAGACCAGGACAATGTCTTCCATGATCCAGTTTTAAGGCCCATGCACCCATTGTATGGTGGTGGACAGGGGCCAGCATGGACACCCTGTCTGGTCTGCAGCTACCCAGCCCCATATGCATCAAGCTACAATTCACCTACACTTTTCTCTCATGACTAAATTTGAGTTTTTCAGCAATTTGTGCTACAGTAGCTCTTCTGTGGGGTTGGACCAAATGGGCTAGACTTCACACCCCACTCATATCAATGAACCTTGGGCACGCATGACCCCATTACCTGTTCACAGGTTGTCCCTCCTTGGACCACTTTTGGTAGGTAATAACCACTGCATATCGGGATCACCCCATGAGACCTGCCTTTTTGGACATGCCATCACAATTTTGTCCTTGTGAAAGTCGCTCAGATCCTTACGCTTGCTCATTTTTCCTCCTTCCAACACATCACGTCCAAGAATTGACTGTTCACGTGCTGTCTAATGTATCCCACCCATTGACAGGTGCCATTGTAACGAGATAATCCATGTTGTTTACTTCACCTGTCGGTAGTTTTAATGTTGTGGCTGATCGGCGTATAGTGGAAGAGTACAAAACAAGCTTTTAGTAACTGATATGTTGACATGGTCTACAGAGAGTGAACTGATAAAATGATGCAGAATAATAGGAGAAAACCCTCTTGTGGTGTCTCTCAGCACAATAACAAATACCAAGGGAGTCACAGAAAATAAAACTTTTATGAACCATTCAGCTGAGGGTTACTTAAGTAGACAAGGACACAACAAGGAGTAAACACTTTGGGCTCACCTGCCATCCAATAAAACACTTGGTTCTTCCATTCCATCTCTTTATTCGTCCCCCAAAACACACCACTTTGTTTGATAGGACAGACAGGACTTCTCAGGGGACACTGGCAGGAGAACACTCAGGGACATTCAGCAGAGTAGCTACACATTATTAATCTTTCTAAGAGCTAAAACCACAAAACCCAAATTTAAAACCACTAGTTCTTTTTTTATTTGTTGTTTGAGTAATATTAGCCCAAGTCAAAGGTTTACACCCTTTTCTGCTTCAAGGCTTATTTTTCTCAACTCTTGACTACGATTCTTGCTTTGCCCTTGTTCTGACAAGAGATCAGTTTGTTTCCTGGTTTTTGATCTTTACATGTTTCTGGTTTATGGCTTTCTTGCGATCCTTTAGGCCAGGGGTGTCCAACCCCGGTCCTGGTAGGCCGCAGTGGCTGCAGGTTTTCGTTCTAACCGTCTTCTTAATCAGTGAGCCGTTTTTGCTGCTGATTAACTTGTTCTGCCTTAGTTTTAATTGACGTGACTCAGACCCATTAGTTGTTTTTGTTTCTTTAATGAACAGCCAAACAATAATGACAATAATGACACAAAACAAGCCGCCACGTGACCAGCTAACCTGAAAATAAAGAAAGCTGAACTTCTCGGTCATGTTGGGGTGCTCAGGTCACCAAAAAATCTTGATGGTGGTCTTGGAAAAGCCAGAAAATCAACAGTCTGCTGGGCAGAATGAGAACAGCAACAGGTTCTGATACCCAGTAACGGTTTTAAGTAACAGCAAGAATTGGCTTCTCATTAAGAAACTGGTTGGAGTGAAATTGGCTGGAGTTTGACGTTCCAGTTTAGCTGGTCATCTGTTGGCTTCTTTCACATCTCATTTCTGTTTGGCTGCCATTTAATGAAGAAACAAATCAATTCAGAGGACCAAATCCTTAAAAACAGGGCTATTGAAATGAGGGGAAAATGAGTTAATTTACAGTGAAAGCTGCTCTCTAATCAGGAATAGGGTTAGAATGAAAACTTGCAGCCACCGTGGCCCACCAGGACCTGAGTTGGACACCCCTGTTTTAGGCAGAACACAGGATTACGGCCATATCATTGTTGACATCGGTCACATGACCTGACTTGTCAGCATCCACTTCTGAATAAAATCATCACATTGTGACAAAACATCTGACATCGCCACTTTGGGATTCCACTTTTCATCTTCAGTTTTTTTTTTACACTTAATGGACATTTTTACTAATTTGGTTTTAGCTGAGGAGCACTGGTGCTGGTTTTGTTATTGGACCATAGAGAACACAAGTGCTAACAATGGAAGTGATCAGAGTACATATCTGGTTCAGAGGTGCTGGGGACCTCCTGTTGATGTTTGTGGGAAATCTTGCACAAAACAGTTCACACTGTTGGCCTTGTGGGCAGCACACAAACATTTTGGCCAGCTACATTTCCTCTCAAATGTGTGTGCGTCTGTCAAGATGTGTGTAGTTAGTCCAATTACAGGCGGTATTATAGACCAACATATCTAGCATTAGTTTATTTATTAACTCTCCACAAGCATTTCAGAAGGTCACAGAATATTATAGACTCTTAACGGATCAATCAAACAGGTCATTTGTACTTTACCCCTAATTGCACCTGAAAAGCCTAGAAAGAAAAACAAAATCAATGAAATTCAATAGGCGCCAGATTGGTTTCAATGGAGAAACATCCAAGCATATAATTGCAAGTAAATGCCACAGTGGCCCACGTAACAAATTCATCGCAGCCCCACTAGTTTAATGGTCAGGGTTATGCTGCAAGAAGGCAATATTGGCCGGTCATCACTTTTTATTACACAGGCTTTCTATAACACACCACACGACAAATTTTACCCATTAGAAAAACACACAAAGAGCCGGACGTACAGTATTCAGCGTGGCATCCCTGCTAATAGGTTTTCCCCCCAATGCTAGTCCTACCCCTTTAACGGCTCTCCACTTGCTAAATTGACTGCAGTAAACCTCTTTAAGCAAGCGGATCATTTTTCTTGGCGCAAGTTCAAGTGCTAAAAGGCATTAGCGTGTTGTGTGGGCAGCAGTCTGAGAAGTTTGTTTCCTCGCCTCGTTTCTTGGCTGATACAATCTGAGGGTGAGGCGTTCTCAAATGGAAAGAGCTCTTCCTCTAGGAATATACCGTAGACTTTGTTCATGTCAGGCCTTCCATTTTGATGTTTCGGAAAGGTGTTCATCCAGGACTGAATGCTGGCCCTTTTCACATCTGCAGACAGGCCAGTGCTCATTTAACTAACTGGTTTAGGAAACGGATGGAATGAAGGTTTTTATTTCATTCATTTGTTCACAGTAAGCAGGGAATAATGTACCTCTGAAGTTTGGGATTGGGAGAACACTAACTCGTTTAATTCCCGACCTGACAATTTTGCATGCTAAAATTTTCAACTGTATGTCTTGGCCAGGGTTACAGTGTTCAATTATATTTGAGGTAAGTCAAAAAGTATCCATCCATCCATCCATCCATCCTCTTCCGCTTATCCGAGGTTGGGTCGTGGGGGCAGCAACTTGAACAGAGATGCCTAGACTTCCCTCTCCCTGGCCACTTCTTCCTAGCTCTTTCGGGGGTGTTCCCAGGCTAGCCGGAAGACATAGTTCATCCAGCATGTCCTGGGTCTTCCCTGGGGCCTCCTCCCGGTTAGACGTGCCCGGAACAACTCACCAGGGAGGCATCCTGATCAGATGCCCGAGCCACCTCATCTGACTCCTCTCGATGCAGAGGAGCAGCGGCTCTACTCTGAGCTCCTCCTGGATGACTGAGCTCTCACCCTATCTTTAAGAGAAAGCCCAGACGCCCTGTGGAGGAAACTCATTTCAGCCGCTTGTATTCGCGATCTCGTTCTTTCGGTCACTACCCATAGCTCATGACCATAGGTGAGGGTAGGAACGTAGATCGACTGGTAAATTGAGAGCTTTGCCTTACGGCTCAGCTCCTTTTTCACCACGACAGACCGATGCAGAGCCCGCATCACTGTGGACGCCGCACCGATCCGCCTGTCGATCTCACGCTCCATTCTTCCCTCACTCGTGAACAAGACCCAGAGATACTTGAACTCTTCCACTTGGGACAGGATCTCGCTCCCAACCGTGAGAGGGCACTCCACCCTTTTCCGGCTGAGGACCATGGTCTCGGATATTGGAAGTGCTGATTCCCATCCCAGGCGCTTCACACTCAGCTGCGAACCGATCCAGAAAGAGCTGAAAATCACGGCCTGATGAAGCAAACAGGACATCATCATCTGCAAAAAGCAGTGACCCAATCCTGAGTCCACCAAACCGGACCCCTTCAACGCCCTGGCTGCGCCTAGAAATTCCGTCCATAAAAGTAAGGAACAGAATCGGTGACAAAGGGCAGCCCTGGCGGAGTCCAACTCTCACTGGAAACGGGCTCGACTTACTGCCAGTAATGCGGACCAAGCTCTGACATCGGTTGTACAGGGACCGAACAGCCCTTATCAGGGGGTCTGGTACCCCATACTCCCGGAGCACCCCCCACAGGATTACCCGAGGGACACGGTCAAACGCCTTTTCCAAGTCCACAAAACACATGTAGACTGGTTGGGCAAATTCCCATGCACCCTCCAGGATTCTGCTAAGGGTGTAGAGCTGGTCCACTGTTCCGCGACCAGGACGTAAACCACACTGTTCCTCCTGAATCTGAGGTTCGACTATCCGACGGACCCTCCTCTCCAGAAGCCCCGAATAGACTTTTCCAGGGAGGCTGAGGAGTGTGATCCCTCTGTAGTTGTATCCACAATATTTTTATAAAAATGAATACAAAGCATCATTTTACAACATTGTGTTATTATATTTCCCAATTTGGCTAACACCTTTATTTAAGGTGACCCACAACATTTGTGATACAATTGGTTAGATTTCTTTAGTTTTCCAATTGGAGACCACAGGCAGGTGAAGTGACTTGCTCAGGTCCCTCAGTGTCAATAGTAGGACATGAACCTGTACCCTCAGGGCTTGAGGACCAAAGCCTTAACGACGACAACCATACTGCCCACCAAACACACATCCATTTGAAGTTTAAGGACATGTTTAATAAAGACAGCAGTCATGGATTTGGACAGCCGACCTAACTGTAATGTTAGAAAAACTTTGCTAAAAACTTGCCATTCAGCTCATCAAGCTCACCAATCCTGATCATCTGTTCTCTCCACAATAACATGAAGATGACTTTTGAAGGTCCCCCCTCAGTCTCTACCACACTGCCTGGTCACACTTCTACATTTGTGTGACGTCTAACCTTGACATCCTTCTACTTGTGTCCCCGTGTTCTCGGTGAAGAAGTAATACCTGGGATCCCCTGCACTAATTCCCATCTGTTACCTCTTACTCTCCATTTGCTTTAAAGGTTCAACTCCTTCTGTCTTTCCTCATTGCTCATTCCCCCTCTAATCAGTTTGTGGACATTTTCGAACTTCTCAATCGAGTTGGAGATCTGCCGCTGCTGTCAGGCATTTCCTGATGAACATTCAAGTCGTGTGAGAGTATCTGGCCGCCAATCCAATCCAATGACAAGTACTTGCCTGCCATTTTCTAACAATGAACTTTAAACACATAACTGAGACAACAGATGGGACTACCAGTTACAAGGCTGTGCACTGCGATACCACCAGACCATTTCTTAGCCATTCCAAGATGCTTATCACCCTCGGCAGGACTGACTCTTGCATTTCCGTTCATGTGGGCATCCATTTTTATCACCAATGTAGGAGACGGCCACATTGTGTGCAACCACAGTGGTCAAAATGTTGAGATGCTTTGTCACTAAGACAGTGGACTTGGCAAATGTGCTCCTGGGCTTCTAATTCCTAACTGTCTTGTTGCTCATTTTTATACTCACTCTGGATGTCTGCTGTACCAAACTGCTATTGTGCCAGTTGTGGCGTATCAAACGGAAGGGTAGTCAGACATTGGTTTCAACAGCAGAAGATTTTACATTCCAGTCTGTGGCTAAAGCAAAAAGAATTAAACATGCAATTCATCGGGGATGGCTCGGTGCCATCCTCTGCCTCCTCCTCTACTTTGCTGTCTTGCCCTCATACCACCACAATGCATCCTTACTCCCCACCCCCCTTCCATGAACAGCCTTGTGTCCAAAATAAATGTTTGCCTGAGCAGGTTCATCCATGTTCAGAAAGTATCAAGTTGAGTGGAACTCAATCTCCATAAATGTGTTTGACAACACTCGGGAATCCCACCTGTGAGCTAACTTCACACCACGTGTCACTGGTTGATCTAAGATGTGAGAACCTCCCACTTTGTTAGTGAAGTTCGGGTTTCACCTGCAGACCAGTTATCACTTCATGAGACATCACAATAACTCCACGTAACTGAAATTAATGAAACACGGGACTGACAGATTTGGACAATTGGATGGACTACTGTGCACGTGCCGAGTTACAGTCTAAGAGGATTCTGACATGTTTTGGAGTGCAAAACTACTCAACTGAGAAGGAACATAATCTATTTCGATCAGCTGATAATTGATCAAATTATAGACAACGTATGCATTAAAGCAAAAATGGATGAGAAACATAACTCTGTGGTATATAAGTAATTACATGTTGTGGACAAATTCACATGGTGCTTTGACAACTTAAAGTGTCATTAGAGAACTGGGCCAAAGAAAATTGAGAAAAACCCTAATATAGACACACCACTTATTCCCAGGCCTCCTTCAAGAAATCATGAGATCGGGCAATAGCCTTCTACCTCTCGTAAATACTGCACAATTCTGTAGTTACAGGAATCCTTACCTCTACGTAATTAATACTTACCTGCAGCCATCCAGTTCTTAACTCGTTGTTCTGATAGATAGATAGATAGATAGATAGATAGATAGATAGATAGATAGA
>JANRMT010062825.1:1819200-1859219 GCA_026402145.1 Polypterus bichir lapradei | reverse complement strand
GGACCTAACACACAAAGCTCTGAGTTGTGGAAGAAAGCTCAAAGTGATTGTGAAAACTCCTCACAGAAGGCTAAAAACAGAACCAGCATCAAGAGCCAAGAAGCAAGCCGTACTAAACAAAATGACTGTGGAATAAAAAGCTCCTGCGTTACTCTGCCTGAAGCTGCATGACTCATCAGAACACTGCTGCCTCCGTTGCTGTTGTTTCTCTTTCACACTTCGTCTCTCAGTTTCTCTCTGTGGATTGGGAACAACAGCCAGAAGAGTAGTGTGTTTAGAGTGCAGTCACACAGAAAATTACAACTAGTGGGTAATGTGAGAGTCTGAGAAAGTGAAGACAGAAGCACAGTTCAGGCGGCCCTGACCTCATAAACACCAAGACCGCTGTACAATGTCAAAGATCTGTACGACCGACGGTGATTTGATTCCATCCATCTATGCATTTTCAAATCCTTGGAGGTCACACTGGGCACAATGCTGGAACCAGTCCTGGTCTGGACACCAGTCAGGGTACATTTTCCACCTACACTTTGTCACAACAAGGATAAACAGCCTGACCTGCCATTCATTGTAATCTGAACAAAAACTGGAGAGAACAGGCAAAGAAAAAACATCCAAAGTATATTGAGATGTTTGCCAACCTGGAAATCAAGTCCAAGTCTCTAAACATTCATCCATACATTATTAATTCGGTTTGGAACTGTGATGGCCACAGCCATCCCTGGCAGGACATGGCACAGACCCTTTAAAGAGCTCCTTAATATTAATTTGCACTTTATTTGGACACCACAGTCTTGCAACTGAAAAACTCAGAAGCAGCAATCACCACAAATCTAAAGGAATCAAAATTACTTTAAAAAAGAAAAATCGAGAGTGGTCTCCCCTTGACTTTCTCGTATACTCAGATATGGGGATGGATATTTGAGGAGTAAACCGTAAGACAATGATTATATTTTTATATTATGTACATTAAAGAACCGTCAACAACAAATCAAATCAAATTAATAACATACCGAACAATTATTATAAAAGTAAAGTTGAATAAATTGGACTCTGCAGCTGCATAAATAAAAGGTAAAGTACCACTTACGGTTAACGGAAATAGCCCAAAAGTTGATAGAAATCTACGTTTTGTACCAAATATTTGTAAGCAAAATTTGGTTGACCTAAGTGAAAGCGTACTCAAGTTATCGAGTTTACACACACACAGACAGACACACGGACATAACTCCAAAAATGGTATTTTCAAACTCGTCAAAATCTCGATATCGAATCTTTGGACAATTACAATACTTTCCCTACACTTCATATACGAGAAAGTAAAAATGAGAAGCACATTTACATGGAGACATACTTACTGTAATCAAATAACCAAAGCGCCTGGTGAATGAGGTCCTCCCACAACTATGACCTTTTGCTTGGAGACTTCAGATGTGGGAACATTGCTGGTTTACTAATGTAAGATCCATCTCTGTGATCTCAGTTCAGATGCAACTGGCTGCAGTTCATCCACAAGCACACAACCATTGAACCAACTCCATGGGCAGTGGCAGAATTTAAATAATAAATGGGATCGGAGGTCAGATTGGGGTTTTATTAACAGTCAATGTCAATACTGGGACAACGGTCTAATAAACAAGCTAATGAAGTGAAACTTAAATCGTAAAAAAGAACATAGCAGGGGAGTCAAAAACCAAAATAATTTCACATAGAGAGAGATAAAACATAACACCAAAGACGTAGCCAATTCACAAAAGAATTGATTACCAGAAATTGGATCATTTTTGTTTCATCCACAAACTCGGACAAACCTGTAAGTACAAGAAGCTGACATTTGCAGTATACCCTTGACCAATCCAGGTGGTTGGACGTGTGGTGGGTGGCCATGCTCCCAACCGCTCTCTTGACCAGATGGTGCCATATGCCACACACTTCCACACTTTCTTGGTAATCAGAGCACACAGGACGCACAAAATAGGAGTGCACACATCAAAAACAAAGTGACATCACTGCAAAACAATTCTACTTTTAAGGAGTACTAAAAACATATCTAAACAAAAAATTAAAGAACTCATTGCGTCCCTTGGCCTCCCAAACCTCACGATACTTTGATCATTTTAAACGCCAAGGAACAACTGTTAAAAAGTAAAAGTAAAGTGACACAGATCATGGCATCCTTATCTTGTTGGTCTTTCTCACTTATGTGCTGGTGTAGTGAAGAACTGAAAAATGAAGCTATTTGGGTTAGGGGATGAAGAAAAGAAGAGCATTTGGAGAATATAAGCTGAGGACAGGCAACTGTGTTGTCTAAACTCAGACACCAGTTAGTGAGCAGCACTGAACTGTTGACCCGGTGACATCACAGGTCATGATGTCTGGGCACCCCATGGTGACAACCACCCTAGCAACCGTAAACAAAAGAAACCAGAAAAACACGTAAACACCAATCAACATTACCAAAAAATGAATTTCACGGGACTTTCAAGTGCAGAAATGAATTCTGCAGTGTTTAAAGCATGTAATCAGTGGTTTGAAGTTAATCATAATGGCACCTTAATCGTTCTAGTTAGCCAATAAAAGGTATCATTTTGCTTAACTTCTCACCACATCCATAATGGCAAACATGGTACAACACCCCAGTACTATAAGCCTCTAATCAGAAAAAGAAAATTTGACAATGAGGCATAACAAAGACAGAAAAACTTCAACTCATGACAAACTTGTTGCACTTTGCAGCACTGGTCCCTTTCTATCCCTAGGGACAGTTCTTCTAATTAAGTGACTTTTCTTTGTTACATAAGTAACGATGAGAAAATCCTGCTGAATTCACTTAACCTCGAGTTCAGCAAAAACACAGAAAAGTTTCCGAATTTCACCAGACTCAGTGGTATGTATTGAAGTCAGTGGGGAAGGAGAAACTAATCCAGCTCTGAGTGGACTACAATGGTGTAATGGTCTTCTAAGTGTCCTTGAGGGCTACGTAAATGTCTGCCAGCTTTGCAGGAATGATTATTGCGACCACAAATGTGACCTGAGCTGTGAGACAGCAGTGCTAAGCACTGCGCCTCCCTGAGACTAAATTATTAGAATTAAATATCAGAACAGTAAAAATTTCTTACAGACAGTGGCAGAGCAGAAAGGTCAAACCAACAAAAAAGTCTTCAGGTGATTTGCCAAACTCAATGGTGCAAGCAAGGTGGAAGTATGAATTCACTAAGGCTTCAGCAGCGGGTACTCACCTCTCTTGACCCAAAAATGTGTTTTTTTCGCTGAGGCTTTGCTCTCTCACCGCCACTGCTATTAAGTAAGTGTAACACTAAAAGTAAGGCCCTTAACCTGCAATTGCTCCGTCCTGGGTATGACGTTAATCTGCATCAAGCCCTGCAAGCAGGCCCTCCATCTAATAGGGAAAACTTGGGGGTTGGTGGCAGGATTGGCACTCCAGCCACTGTAAAAAAAAACAAACCTCCCACTGTTCAGTGCGGTGCTGAGTGTCACCCGCTGCACTCGGATCTCAATCCATGTGGTTTGTTGTGTGGTGGGTGCGGCATACTACCAAAACAACAACACTAAAGCTTAACGTGAATTCTTCACTCCTTCCTGTCTGCACCAACTGCACAGCATTCTGGGTAATACTATTAAAGAAGTAGACTCCCGTATTACACGTTGGTCATGCGCCTTTTGTGTTTATGTATCTTCACAGGTTTTCCAGTCATTTTTAGCCCACTAGTAGGATCAGCGTTATATATTGGTGGGGGGGGGGGGTAGTTAGAACATTAGAATATTAGAACAATCGAGACGAGAACCGGCCATTGAGCCCAACAAAGCTCGCCAGTCCTATCCACTTATTTCTTCCAAAAAAAACATCAAGTCGAGTTTTGAAAATCCCTAAAGTTTTACTGTCCACCACACTACTTGGTAGCTTACTCCAAGTGTCCATCATTCTTTGTGTAAAGAAAACATCTGTTGTGATGTGAAATTTTGCATACAAGTTGATAAAAATTTTGTATGTCTTTATTTGTAACATAGGCAAAGCAATGTAATATTAATGTTACATTAGTGAGACGCATTCATGTTTGCCCCCCTAGGACTAAGTCAGGAAAGTGAATTTTACGACAGGGTTGAGGGAAGTGCCTCAAACAAGTTTAGCTAATATTTCTCTGCAGAACTCCCAGTCAACCCACACAGGAAAGTCAGACTGCATAACTGCCAAGCTTAACCTTAACATATGGTTTGGGCGGCAGGTGTGAAGATGTTCTGTCCCCCCATTGGTCTGAAGTATGGCGGTTTGGAATTGGCTTGTATCAGAAGCCTTTAACTACCATGACGCCCTATTGGCTGTAGGGGTTGGACAGGAAAATCTATAAATTTGCTCGCTTTACCCCTCTCTCTCTCTCTCTTACCAAACTGATGACTGACCATCTCACACACCATGAAGTGAAAAGAACAACACAATGAAGAGCACAGCTCGGCAGCCATACTGAGACAGGCATGTGGCCTGTTCTGAAGAAAGCTGAACACAAATGATGCCTTAACTACAGACATTTAAAGTAACTAACAGGTCTGTGTGCCGCCTGAAGCTACACATCACCATTTATCAGGTTGTATGGTTGCCAATATTCAAATGTACTTTGCTTATTGTTATTATTTATGAATATTATCAATAATACATTGTTTAAAATGTAACTTAACTCCTGCTTGTCTTTTACTACACCTAATTGCCTGAGGTTATAAATGTAGAAGGGAAGGTGAGGAGAAGTTATATGGTACAACACCTTATAAACAGTGGTAAGTCTGGGAGATTTGAGGCATTCTGACAAAGGCTACATATTAATAATGCAGAAGGGGAAAGTAGAGCAATATATTATAACAATATATTATAATAGTATAATATAATACTCTACCAAGACAAAACAACATCCTAACGTTTGTGCAAAATCTACCCTTAACAAGTTATCAACTGTGTCCACGTGTTCTTGATAAACTCATTTCAAAATAAAAGTGTCGATCCACTGGACTAATTCCCTTTATATTTTTAAACACTTCAATCAGGTCTCCTCTTAATCTTTGTTTTCTTTGTTAATGAGTTTTATTTTATGTTACTTCTTACTTTGTCTTTTTTTCTCTTTTCTTCATCATGTAAAGCACTTTGAGCTACATTATTTGTATGAAAATGTGCTATAGAAATAAATGTTGTTGTTGTTGTTGTTAATCTTCTGGTTATTTGGCTGTCCCTTCCAACATTGGCTGTGACAGCTCTGTGACATGATGCTGGCCTCACAAAGTATCATGGGGAGCTGGGAAATAAAAGTTTGTCTAAGCCAGCCGCACAGCGAACTTCCAGGAAAATACTAAGATCACCGGCAAACCAGGAATATTCGTTGCAAAAAATGCTTTGGCGAATTTAGTCAATGTACCGTATATTAGAATTCAGAGTTATGGATTCTAGCTTACTGTTTTGAGTTTTTACTTTTTCATGAATGAAGAAATACCAGAGTTCTGATTTTCATTTTTTTTTAAGAGTATGGATTTTCTTTTGGTTACAACTCTCTTCTCCTGCAGCCAGCTTTATTTATTTTGTATTCTTATTTTCTTCCTTTTCATTGTCCCCTCCTCAGATTTTTTGTTAATTCGCCATTTTACTTTCCTTTCTTTAGTTCAACACTGTCTAATGTTAATTATTAATCCGATTATTCTTATGGAAATCTTAATTTTTTTCTTTTTATTGGATTTTTTGCAGGCTCTTCTTTGGTTCTGGCCTTGCCCTCTCATTTTCGATGATGTTGCAGCAGTCTGCGAGCTTCAGACGTCAATTCAGGCCACCGCGACTGCAGCAAATTCTAATTACCTTCCCAATGCAATCACTCTTCTCTTTGTTATTAAAAAATAAATAAAAAAGTCAGCTCAGCGTTTTATGGTGATGAGGCCCTCAAGCAAGTGGCATTTCTTTAAATCTGCCAACCTATATGCATGTATATTTTAGCATTTCTTGCGTGATGCTTCTCTGCTTTTGTTATAACATTAAGTTTTATTTTTTGCTGTATTTAATTTTTCATATTATGTTTGTAATTACTGTATAGTGCACTGGACTCACAAGTGGGCACACACATAATAAGAATAAATAGGACAGAGAAAACAAATGGCTTTTTTTATCACAACAGTGTCATAACAATGTACAGGAAAAAAAGACAACCATTTGTTTATATAGCGCCTTTTAAGAGTGAACACTATCCCAAGATGCAATACACATACAAAACTGCAGTAGAATTGCTTGCATATACACTCATTGGGCAAATTGTTAGGACCACCCATACCCCTGTGTGCCCATGCAGTGATCTAATCAGCCAATCATGTGGCAGTAGTGCAGTGCATACAATCCTGCAGATGCAGGTCAGGAGCTTCAGTTAATGTTTAAATCAAACAGCAGAATGAGGGAACAAGTGTGACCTCAGTGATTTTGACTGTGACATAATACTAATAATAATAATAATAATAATAATAATAATAATAATAATAATAATTCATTACATTTATATAGCGCTTTTCTCAGTACTCAAAGCGCTATCCACACAGGGAGGAACCAGGAAGCGAACCCACAATCTTCTACAGTCTCCATACTGCAAAGCAGCAGCACTACCACCTGTGAGGACATGACTGTTGGTGCCAGATGCACTGGTCTGAGTATTTCTGTAACTGCTGAACTCCAAGGATTTTCACACACATCAGTCTCTGGAGTTTACTCTGAATGGTGTGAGAAACAAAAAACATGCAGAGAGCAGCGATTCTGCAGACTGATGTGCCTCATTGATGAGAGAGATTTCAGAGGAGAATGGCCTGACAGGTTCAAGATGACAAAAAGGCTGCAGTAACTCAGATAACCACTCGGTACAACTGTGGTGAGCCCAGAAGAATCTCAGAATGCACAGCACGTCAAACAAACCCTAGGGTGGGTGGGCTACAACAGCAGGAGACCACGTCGAGTTCCACTCCTGTCTGACAAGAACATAAAGCTGAGGTTGCAGAGGGCACAGGCTCACCACAAGTAGACAGCTGAAGACTGGAAAAGCATAGCCTGGTGAGATGAAGACACACAGATAGTGGGGTCACAGTTTGTTGCCAGCGGCACATATCCAGGAACCAAACCTGCCTTGTGTCACCAGTCCTGGTTGGCGGTGGAGGTGGTGGTGTAACGGTGTGAGGAATGTTTTCATGGCACATTTTGGACCCATTCATACCAATCAATCATCGCTTGAATGCCACGGCCTATCTGAGTATTGTTGCTAAGCATACGCATCCTTTCATGGTCACAGTTTACCTACGTTCTAATTGCTACTTCCATGTCACAAAGCAAATGTCACGTGAACATGACAATGAGGTCAGTGTTCTTCAGTGGCCTTCACAATCGCCTGATCAGAATCCAGCTGAACACCTTTGGGTTATGGGAGAACGGGAAAGTCGCAGCATGAATGTGCCGCTGACTAATGTGCAGAACTTGTGTGATGCAATCATGTCAGACTGGGCGAAAATCTCAAAGGAATGTTTCCATCATCTTGTGGAATCCATGCCTTGAAGAACTTGAGGCTGTTTTGAGGGCACAAGGAGGCCAGACCCAGTATGAGTATAGTGCTCCTAATAACTTGCTCCTTGAGTGTAAGTGAATAGTTTAGCAATATGCACTTACTGTTCCACCATTCTTCATAGAAAACACCCATTTAAGTGTAGCTGAAGTACGCCAACTATCAGGGACTTCACCTGGTCTCTCCAGCGATAAAACACTAATGTTTAGAGGGGCACAGAAAATAAAACATGGAGCTTGGACGGTGGCATTGCTCTAGCCCTGTGTGCCTTTGTACGCTCTGCACCAGCCACCATTTTGAAGTTGTCTGTGTTCTTTTGTGTGCTCGACCCATTTTTGGATTCTGCTCTTGTCTTGTGCTTTCTGAAGAACGTTTGCACAATCTGTGTGTGACCATCTGCCCATTCTTTGGATCAAAGAGTTGCTAATGAGCAGTCTTGTTTCACTTCTTCACTGCGCCCCTTTTGAGGTCTTCTTGACTGCGTGGCATTTTACAGGGCAGCATACCGTGCTGCAGTCCTCCTCACTTTCACACACCCTTAGATTTGCAGACAAACAGCCTGCCTTAGAGAGCTTGGACCATTTATCATGAGCGACGCGATCTGCTCATAAAGAGCACCAAGTAGGTCACAAGACTTTGACAAGTGAAGCAGAGATCTAAATTTAGGACACTTTAGGAAGAACCATCTGCACAGTGCAGGGGTCAATTCATTAATATCTGCCAAATCAGCAGCCCAAACCAATGAGCTCAAAGGTGAAAACAAACCCCAGAAGTGTAAAAGCCTTAAAAAAACTGCCAGATGAGCAGTTGTTGATGAGCTAACAAATGGTCCAAAACAACGTTCAGATGGTGGTGGCGCATGCAGCTCGATCTTAAATGAGACGGTCACAAAAAAAAACGTGACAGCAAAGACATACAGTCACACCACCAGTGACACAGCAGGGTACAACTGATATGTTCACATCTACCTACACGAACTGGCCTTTGGGGGAAATCGAAAAACCGGCAATAGGTGCGAAAAGACCATCAATTTCTTTGGTTCATGGACACATCATGGTGGCACCTCACCTGAAAACAGGGGGCTTAAGACCCTTGTCTTGTTCAGCAGGCTGACAAATAAACACCTGATCCTGTACAAAGCAATCAAACAGTATCAAATGGCAAATCATTTGATCATGGGTGCATCCCTGCAGTCATTTAGTCATTTCCGAACCCAAAACCCTTCTTAATGCAATGTAGGTGAGTGGGAATTACTGAGAAGTGTTAGAGAGTACCTTGAAGAACACACACACGGACACTGAGAGAAGGTGCAAGTGCCATTCCAGGTATGATTTCTACACTGTTCGGGTATTTAGTAGGAGGTTCACATACACTGTATTGCCAAAAGTATTGAGACCCCCCTCCAAATCATTAAATTCAGGTGTTCCAATCACATCCATGACCACAGGTGTGTAGAATCGAGCACCTAGGCATGCAGACGGCTTCTACAAACATTTGTGAAAGAATGGGTCGCGCTCAGGGGCTCAGTGAATTCAAGTGTGGTACTGTGATGGGATGCCACCTGTGCAATAAGTCCATTCGTGAAATTTCCTTGCTACTAAATAATCCACGGCCAACTGTTAGTGGTATTACAACAAAGTGGAAGCAAATGGGAACAACACCAACTCAGCCACAAAGTGGTGGGCCATGTAAAATCACAGAGCAAGGACAGTACATGCTGAGGTGTGCAGAAGTTGCCAACTTTCTGCAGAGTCCATAGCTACAGATCTCCAGATTAGCTCAAGAACAGTGTGTAGAGAGCTTCATGGAGTGGGATTCCATGGCTGAGCAGCGGCACCCAAATCTTACATTTCCAAGTGCAATGCAAACTGTCAGATGCAGTGGACTCTAGAGCAGTGGAGACGTGTCTACTGGAGATGGGCGAGTCTGCGTTTGTCGGCTGCCAGGAGAATGGTACTTGCCTGACTGCACTGTGCCAAGTGTAAAGTTTGGTGGAGTGGGGGGATTATGGTGTGGGGTTGTTTTTCAGGGGCCGAGCTTGAATCCCTTAGTTCCAGTGAAAGGAAGCCTTAACACTTCAGCATACAAAGCCATTTTGGACAATTTCATGCTCCCAACTTTGTGGGAATGGCCCCTTCCTGTTCCACCATGACTGCGCACCAGTGCACAAAGCAAGGTCTACAAAGAAATGGATGAGCGAGTTTGGTGGCCTGCACATAGCCCTGACCTCAACCCGACAGAACACCTTTGGGATGAATTCGAGTGGAGACTGCGAGCGAGCCAAGCCTTCTCATCCAACATCGGCACTTGACCTCACAAATGTTCTCCTGGTCACAAATTCCCATAAACACACACTCCCCAGAAGCCTTCCCGGAAGAGCTGAAGCTGTTAGAGCTGCAAAGGGTGGATCATCTCCATATTAAAGAATATGTATTAAGAATGGGATGTCATTAAAGTTCATGTGTGTGTAAAGGCAGGCGTCCCAATACTTTTGGCAATACAGTGTATGTTTTGTCCTGTTTTTACCTGCTTTATTTGATTTAAATTAATATTTTTAGTTTTACATAACACCTTTTCATGTATTTTCGTAGCTGCTGTGACTTGTTTCCTTAAGGATGGTGTGGAATGGCAGCCATGAGATCCCTACATTCATCCTGTTGCGACATCATCTTCAATTGTCTATATTGTGATTGTTGCCACACGAGCTGTTGGACAAACTCTAGGAATCATGCAAATAGATATCTAGTGTGCCTTGTTCTCCATTAAAGGCTCTTTGCTACAAACCCCTCTGTTATCAGAATCGAACATCTTTACTGTCATTGTAACAAATACAATAAAATTAGGTGCAGTCCCTGCATGATCTTTGATTAACATTTAGGCTCTGTCACTTTGGTTATTTGGATTTAGATGCTCCTGTCTTCAGACTAGGTTGCTCAGATCCAGAGAAGAGCAACTAGGCTGATTCCAGGACTACAGGGGTTGAATTATGAGGAAAGATTAAAAGAGCTGAGCCTTTACAGTTTAAGTAAAAGAAGATTAAGAGGTGACATGATTGAAGTGTTTAAAATTATGAAGGGAATTAGTCCAGTGGATCAAGACTTGTATTTTAAAATGAGTTCATCAAGAACACGGGGACACAGTTGGAAACTTGTTAAGGGTAAATTTCGCACAAACATTAGGAAGTTTTTCTTTACACAAAGAACGATAGACACTTGGAATAAGCTACCAAGTAGTGTGGTAGACAGTAAGACGTTAGGGACTTTCAAAACTCGACTTGATGTTTTCTTGGAGGAAACAAGTGGATAGGACTGGCGAGCTTTGTTGGGCTGAATGGCCTGTTCTCGTCTAGAATGTTCTAATGTTCTAATGTCCACCTTCTGATCATCTTGTCTACTAAACTTAAGTAGGAAGAAAAAATGTTAGATTTGAATACACAATAGGAGGTCAGAAAATCAAAAGCACACTTTATGAGAAGGATTTAGGAGTCTCAGTGAACTTGACGCTGTCAACTGTCAGACCGTGTTCAGAAGCCATTAAGCAGGCTAACAGAGTGTGAGGTTATATAGCGCCTTGATATGTTGAGTACAAGTCCAAGGAGGGTCTGCTCAAGCTTTATAACACACTGGTGAGGCCTCATCTGGAGTACTGGGTGCAGGTTGGGTCTTCAATGTATGAAATGGACATAGCAGAGCTAGAAAAGAGCAACCAGGCTGACTCTGGATCTACAGAGGATGAGTTATGAAGAAAGATTAAAAGAGCTGAGCCTTTACAGTTTAAGCAAAAGAAGATAAAGAGGAGACAGGACTGAAGTGGTTAAAAGTGTGAATGGAATTAGGGCAGTGGATCGAGACGGTGACTTTAAAATGAGTTTATCAAGAACACAAGTACACAGTTGGAGACTTATGAGGGTAAATTTCGCACAAACGTTAGGAAGTTTTTCTTTACTCAGATATCCACAGACACTTGGAATGAGTGACCGGGCAGTGTGGAGGACAGTGGGACTTTACGGACTTTTAAAACTCGACTTGATGTTATTTTAAAAGAATTACGTGGATAGGACTGGTGAGCTTTGTTGGGCTGAATGACTCGTTCTCTTCTAGAATGTTCCAATGTTCTAAACTGAGGCCATTTCCTGCATGGAGTGCAATACCAGGCAGGGATTCCAAGCCAGGCTCCTGTGCTTGACACACATTTTAAGTTTTGCCTTTTCTTGTTTTGTCCTCCTACCCATTGATGGACTATAAGCTCCTTGTGCATCATACATTTTGATTGTTTTTTTTAAACCGCTCTGTGTTCTTTGTTAAAAGACACTATATAATGTGAGGGTAATTGCCTCAATGATTGGTCTGAACTGATAAGGCACATAAAGTCGAAATATTAATTTATCTGAAGGAAAATGCAAAATGAATTTGGCCACTTGTCTCGTCTTCCTCATACAAAGCCACTGACAGACTACCTGATGCATTAAGAGAGCATGGAAGGCGTCGCTCTGCTTAATTTTGTTCTAATTGAATTGACCTTAATATTGCACAATTGTTTGCAGGGTTGCTTTTAGCAGTCGGAGATACAGATGCGGATTTCCACATGCTGACTTGTGATCCCAGAGGAGCTGACTTTACTTTCAATAATTAAAATGTTTCTCTCCAGACTCATGCAATTAAAACTTAGCCATGGACAAAAGAAAAAAAAATTGTGGTACTCGACCAAACCTCCGCTGCAGAAGGCTTTACAGATAAAGGGCGAAACAAAGGCAGGGCTGCTGTCTCAGTTCAACTCGTATGTGTTCCATTTTAAAGAATTTTTTTCTCCAGCCGTCTGGAGTTTTTTTTTTGTTTTTTCTGTCCCCCCTAGCCATTGAACCTTTACTCTTATTTGATGTTAATTAATGCTGATTTATTTTGTTTTCTTATTGTGTTTTTCATTTTGCTATTCTTTATTATGTAAAGCACTTTGAGCTACTGTTTGTATGAATATGTGCTATATAAATAAATGTTGTTGTTGTTGTTGTAGAGCAGCTGAGTATCAGCAAAGTGAGAAGTTTAAGACGCCCTATGAATGGAGAACATCCCCTAAATGTCAATTAAAACATCAACGAAAGGGTCAAAGAGTTATGATACCAAAACAAAAGAATGAAATGGACAGCACGCCCTAGACAACAACGATACAATCAGAGAGATATTAAAAAGGAAGGGATGATTACAGGGAGAACACCAAGTTAAAAAATAAAAGACGTAACTGGCTTTTCCATTCAGTCCTTTGGTTCTGAGTATTAGATGGAGGGGCTTTCAAATTCCCCACCTCCCCGAAATACATCAGCCCTTCAGACTTGGGACACCGCCTGGCCAGGCCGCTCTCACACGTCACTAAATGAGAGGATCCCGAGTTAGTTCAGTTGAGGTCATGGTACCCGCTTACAGATGAACTTCACCACAGTGTTGTGTTTCAGAGTCTCAGACATGGCCAAAGAGCTATGAGCCACAAAGCAGGCCAGAACCTTCAGCAGCCTGTCCAAAAGAGGCTCACCACAAGTCAGTGATCTGACGAAAAAGTCAGTTAGACCAGAAAAAAAAGTGATGAGCAAGGCTGAAGGGAATTAACACAGTCACAAGGCAACAAAAGACTCAAAAGTGGAGAAAGAGTCGTCAAAACCAAACTGTAAACCAAGACATAACTGTGTGGAAGTGAAGTCCAAGGAGGTTATGCTGAAGCTTTATAACACACTGGTGAGGCCTTATCTGGAGTCCTGTGTGCAGTTTTGGTCTTCAAGCTATAAAATAGACATAGCAGAGCTGGAAATGTCCAATGAAGAGCAACCAGGCTGACTCTGGGGCTACAGAGGATGAGTTATGAAGAAAGATTAAAAGAGATGAGCCTTTACAGTTTAAGCAAAAGAAGATAAAGGGGAGACAGGACTGAAGTGGTTAAAAGTGTGAATGGAATTAGGGCAGTGGATCGAGACTTATTTTTTGTTTCAATAACCAGTAACCAGAATATCAATGGAAATAAGTTGCTAAGTTTGGTCCAATTTTGGATAAAAGTGGAGAATCTTTGGGGATTCTTTACACCAGCACACCGATGGCATCATTCATGGAAGAATCAATTTAAACAGATTGTTATTTTCATGGGAATTGTTACATATGCATAATACACCTATTTTACATTACAGTGAGTACTTAACCATAGTAAAAAATAGTAAAACGTAATAAATTGAAACAAAATTGTTTCATGTTGCTTACCGTTATACGTTTTCGTTCTGTTTGGTTTTGAAATTAACACGCAAATACTTTTTAAATTTACACTTTTACTGTAAAACTTCAGTAAAAACAATATTTGGAATTAACTTTATGTCAATATCGCTTTGAATTTTGATTCCATGTTTGGACTTTCATCGTGACAACGCAACGTATAACTGCCATGAGTGAATAACGCTTCTTTCTCTCTAATAAATAAACTGACTTTTTTGAATGTTTGTCCTTGTGATTTGTTAATTGTCATAGCAAAAGCTATTCTAATGGGAAACTGTAAAAGTGTTTAATACAAATGGAATATCAAGATCTCCTTTGGTGTCTAATGTTTTCTGCGGAAGATGTACTACATTACCTTAATTGGCGCCTGTTAAAATTTTACATTTCAGAATTGTTTGACCAATTTTGAATACAACTAATCTTGTCCTATTTCATAGCCCATCACTCATACATAAATTACACAATAACATTACGATACATCCTTCTTTGAACAGTAGTTCGGCCGGTGGAAGACCGACAGTGTTAATGGTTGTAGATATTCTGTGGGATATTGTAAGATGATGTTTTCACCTTCCACACAAACACCAAACTGTTTCAGAATAGTCTATTGATACACATTTAACCAATTTGCCGTATAACCATTTGACTTCATCGATTCTCGGTGATAGGATTGACCATGTACTCATTTCTTCTGTTGATAAACCTTCGGGATGAAATTCTTCATTAAGATTTGGACATAATAAGTATTCTTAAATTGGGAACTTAAAGTGAGGAAAATGTTAAAACTTATAAGAGCTGAGAGTGCAGGAACTGTGTCTGACAAAAGCATTCATACGAATGAGAGGTGAGAGGGCCGTGGGTGTGGGCCGTTAACCGCAAATAGTTGAGAGGATGGCGGGACTTGAAAAAATCTCTTGGAAATAGTCTCATCTCATCTCGACTCAAGATTTGTTTTTCTAATCAAGAGACATACACACCACGGAAAAAAATCCTGGTTATAATACAACACACCGAGCCTAGAGGCACCTTTAAAGGAATGGATTGAAATCTGTTGGTGAACTCGATATGGGGCCTTAATGAGAAATATGGGAAGCGGCAGAAAAATGTTCAATTCTGACAGGATACCATGGATTAAAAATTCTAGCAGCTACTCTCACTATGATGGGATGCAGCGAGTCAAACTTTATAATACAGTGAATTCCCACGCATTCACGGCACCTACTTAATCTAATTCAAGTTCGAAGGCAGTTGAGCATTTGCCTATAGCAAAACTTGCATTACAGGGCACCTTCAACCACTGTGGGACAGTTTAAAGTCATCAGTTGAGTTATCACACAAGCATTTCGGACATGGATAGAAAACTGGACTACCAGGAGAAAAACCTAGCGAGAAACAAGAAGAACGTGCAAACTTCACAAAGACCAGGACACTGGAGGTGAAAGGCAATGATTAGAATCACTGTGCCAAAACCTCTTCTCCAAACTCTGTCCATGACTAATTGTATGGCCAACTGGGGAAATTATGAGGAACACCTGTACACCTGCGAATCCATGCAATTCTCTAATCAGCCAATTATGTGGCAGCAGTGCAAAGCATACAATCATGTAGATGCAGGTCAGGAGTTTCAGTTAATGTTCACAGCAAACACCAGAAAAGATGGGGGAAAAATGTTATCTCAGTGATTTCAACCATGGCATGATTGTTGTTTGAACGATATACTGGTTTGGGTATTTCTATAACTGCTGATCTCCTGGGATTGTCACAAACAACAGCCTCTGGAGTTTACTGAGAATGGCACTAAAAACTAAAAAAACATCCAGTGAGGCGCTAAGCTATGGATGGAAACACCTTGCTGATGAGAAATGTCAGAGGAGAATGGCCAGGTTGTTTCAAGCAGACAGAAAGACAACTATAATTCAGATAGTCACTCTGTAAAACTGTGGAGAACAGAAATGTATCTCAGAATGCACAACATGATGGATCCTGAGGTGGATGGACTACAACATCTGAAGACCATGTCGAGCTCCATTCCAGTCAGCCAAGATCAGAGAGCTGAGGCTCACCAAAACTGGACAGAAGCAAACTGAAAACACATAGCCTGGTCTGATGAAGCTCAGTTTCTGCTGAGGCACACAGATTGTAGGGTCAGAATCTGGCACCCACAACAGGACTCCATGCACCCACCCTGCCTGTTGTCTGCTGACGATATCAGTACATGCTTGAGAATACCAATTAATCATTGCTTGAATGCTATGGCCTATCCGAGTATTGTTGCTGACCATATGTATCCCTTTATGGCCACAATTTACCCATCTTCTAACACCAACTTCCAGGTTGATGATGCACCATGTCACAAAACAAAAGTCTTCTCAAACTGGCTGTATGAACATGACAATGAGTTGAGAGTTCTTCAGTGGCCCTCCCAGTCGCCGGATCTGAATCCATAAAAACACTTTTAGGATGTGGTGGAATGGGAGAGTCACAGCATGAGTGTGCAGCAGACAAATCTGCAGAAATTGTGTGATGCAGTCATGTCAACATGGACCAGAACCTCAAAGGAATGTTTCTAGCATCTTGTGGAATGCATGCCATGATGAATTGTGGCTGTTTTGAGACAAGAGGAGGCCCTTACCCTGTAGACCTAATAATCTGCCAAGTGAGTATAGTCAAACTAGTGAGGATGGACTGACACAGAACTCTTCAGAAGCAGCTCACGTCTAAAACGTTACCCTTCAGCTGATGTGTTTTGGCTTTTGCATGTTAAGGTTGGCAGTCAACTGAACAACGGGTGCCGCCACATGTCACCCAGGTATCACTCACTGAGGCTCCTTTGCTCTGCCTCACTTGTTTCTGATTTGCTTGACTAATCTCTCAATGGCAGGCAAGTTCTCTTTCCGTCGCCCCTCGTTTCCATTCAGCAATCTGCATGTTTTGCTATTTCCATGAATGGCTCCTGTCAAGCGTTTTGAAAATTGAAAGCAGAGCTGTCAATACAGCAGGAAAAGGGGAAATTGATTTGAAGATAGTTAAGCAGGCGATGTGAAAGAGTGGCACATTTAGCGTCTCCACTGCCGTACACTCGCATCCGCTGAACAAGTAAGAGCAACTACGGTGCATTTGTCCAAATTTATCATAAATGGTGTGCAATGATTGTGAATAATAAGAGAAGACCAACTTTTTGATTTAATGAATCCATTAGTTTCCCTGACCTGCTTTCCCATTTCAGGCTTGGTGAGCACAGGAGACTATCCATATTAGCAGAGAAACAAATCAATGAACACAGCAGCACTGGCATTCTGTCATTCTACATGAGTTGTTAGCCATCATTAAATATTGATAAGAATGTCAGCAGTGAAAGCAGTGGCCACTCTGTGAACTGGCTGCCTCCGGGAGCAGGTGACATGGTGGCACAGAGGTTAGCATAGCTACATCACAGCTACAAGGCCCTAGGAACACTAATGGTCTGATACAAAAAAGCACAATCTTCTTATAATACACTGCTGTGGCTGTTTGTTTGTCTGTCCAGGATTTTAAATCACCTGTAGCTCGCAAACTGTTTGACCTATTAGACCAGATATTTGGTACACATATACTACGTGACCTCTACTGTCCTGTTTCGGGGTGGTGATTTTAATTACTCTTTTAACTTTTATTTTATTTTATTCTATTGTAGAATCAACTCATGGGTGACGCAGTGGTAGCGCTGCTGCCTCGCAGTTAGGAGACCCGGGTTCGCTTCCCGGGTCCTCCCTGCATAGAGTTTGCTTGTGTCTGCGTGGGTTTCCTCTGGGTGCTCTGGTTTCCTCCCACAGTCCAAAGACATGCAGGTTAGGTGCATTGGCAATCCTAAATTGTCCCTGGTGTGTGTGTGGGCTGGCGCCCTGCCTGGGGTTTGTTTCCTGCCTTGCGCCCTGTGTTGGCTGGGATTGGCTCCAGCAGACCCCCATGACCCTGTAGTTAGGATATAGTGGGTTGGATACAATTGGATAGAATCAACTCTCGGCAGCGGCCAGCAGGGCAGCCGTGTGGCGCATGTGCACGGGCGCCGTTCTCCTCCCTTCCATCTTCGCCATCATTTCTCCTACCTCTTCATATCTTAAATCATTCTTGAGGCAGATTGAAGACTTAAGTGCCAGTTTAAGTGAAAAATTAAGGAAAACGTACTAAGCAGTTGCAACACAAACACTGACTTAATCAGTTTTAACGTGAAAAGATGTCGACAGAAGATGAAAAGAAGCGGGCCACTAAGGGTGGAGAAAAGAAGAGCTGCTCAGGAAGCAGCAAGTGCATCAACGTCTGAGCAAACGAATGCTAAATGTCCAGAGAAAGAGAAGGAAAAGTACAGTAGCAATGCTCGAGTCAAGTGTATTCACTGCACGTTATCGTGCAGTGCGCCGCTACTGGTCATAAGATAAAACATCACAAAAACCCTTAAAAATAACAAAACGAGGTCCTGTTTGTTATCTGTAAGCTCTGATTTACGTGTAAATTCCTTTTATATGTCCATTCTGTTCATTTTTGATTCTTTGATTATTGTTACTTACAGTATGTTAATTTTTCTTTTTATTATTTGCCTAATTTAGGTCAGTTTTGTTTATTATGCGGTTTCTATGTGCTTAAATTGTCCTGCCATGTCCTTTGTGTTTTGTAGACAGTTCCTCAGGAGGCAGGGCCACCTGTCAATTTCTGTTTGTGCTCATTGGATTTGAAGTCCCACTGCGGTACATTATGTGCGCTTCATGTTAGTCGGTGGGCTCTCTACTCACTGTTTATTATTGTTTCTTTGGTTTTTTTTTTTGCTTTTTGACATTTTTAGGGTTTCAACTTTGAAATATGCATTGGGACTTGGTTACTGTGAATTCACTTTTTAAGCAACTTCTTTTTTGCCCTTTAAAACATTTTGCTGTGTTTGTCTATCTTGTTAACCAAATCTTTTATTTATAAAGATACTTGATTTTGCCTTTTTGTGATTAAGCTGGAGGTTTACGGAAACCCTCCTCTCCTTATGATGCTTTTGCTGTATTTTATATGATATTTATAGTATTTTATGTCAGCTTCCCATTTTTTGGCCTGATCCAGCTGAAGCTGTCATATAGTATTTGATGCCTGGCAGGTCTAGTGAGCCTCTACTGGGCAGACCAGTGACGATCCTGGCCTGCTTCCTGGCTGAATTTTGGATGCCTCACCTACGTTGCTTAAAGGAAACTTCAATCAGAACACCCATGAAACATGGAACAGTGGTGCAATGATCAGTGAGGTATTCTCAGATCTCCAGGACACTGGTTTCAAATGCTGTCCTGGTCGCTGTTGTGTAGAGTTTGGACATACTCCTGATATCTGCTCGAGGATACTCTTCAGTTACACTCCCATATCCCAAAGATGTGTGGGTTGACTGGCGACTCTAAATTTGGCACGTAGAAGTGTGTCTGATTGGGTGCTCAGGTTAGTTTGTCCATCGCGCCCGGTGAGTCATGACAGACTCAGCATTGATATGCAATGTTGTCCTCCCAATGTTGTGCACAGGGTTGCAGAAGTTTAGAAAAGGAAATGGAGTCCAAAAGTATAAATAAACTAGTCAAGGTCTACTACAAGGACATTGAGCATCTTGAAAACAATCATAGTGCCCAAAACTAAAATCGCAGTTGGGGGTATAGCAAGAGAGTCGAAAACCTCAGATATTCATATAAACTGAGCCGAAGCATAAACCAAAAGATGTGGTCAAGAAGACAGAAAAGATTTCCTAACCAGGGATCCAAATGATGCACAAAACAGACTTTTTAAGCTGATATAACACTAACCTGTACAAACCAGGAAGTGCACAACGCGGACTTTTCACACCATCTCAGTTAATGACATCACATGCCGCTCACTCCTAGCTGTCCTGTGTGAGTGTAAGAGTGCTGGTTTGTGGGGCTGGTGATCCAGCACTGTGTTCAAGGATTAAGGGTGACAGGAACGGGCACTTCAGCACTGTGGTTGTGGTGGCGTGTGTCAGTCTGTGATGCTATCACAGCCTTTACAGGGCAACCTGAAGACAATATTTGTCATGATGATCAGTTTTTTTTATTGCTCTTCATTTATTTTTACAGCCTTTTCCTTGGCATCTAAAAATAATGGAGGTAAGGAAGTTAATGCTCTGTGTTTGATTTTGAACATTTTGAAGACATTAATTTTGAAGTACGTTTGTAATGCAGGGTTGCCAGGCTGTTGCTAGTCAAGACGTCCAGAAGTGTACGATGCATGACGTAATTACCATGACGGTCTAAGGATGAATGTCATACACTTGTTTACTGTCCAAGTTTACGACTAATTCAAAGCTTAAAACTCTAGCCCCATTGATGTTAAAGATCTCTCTGATTACAAATTGTTTTCTGTTCTTAGACTTTGATTTACATCTTGCATTTTGGTTTAAGCTGCGTGAAATATTGGTTTTTGACTCTCTCATTATGTCTTTCATCATGCTGCCAATATAAAAGATGGCGGAATCCTGTGACTGGTGTCCAAGCCTTGGATTTGCCACTTAAACACAATGATTGTAGGAGTGTTTAGCAAGGAAAAAGACAACAGCTAATGTTAGTGTTCCTATCAATTAAATTCATCCTTCTTTCCTATCTATTCTTCCTGGATCCTCCTCAGAGTAGGACCTTCATTTCTCAATCAGTTCTCACTAAAATTACTCCAAATTCACCTTGGTCACCGGCATCTGTACATTATGCCTGGTAGATTCCTCCATGTTTTTTCCTGATCCCGTTTCTTTATTCTGTTCAGTTTGGTTTTGTTTTTTTCATTCTTCATCTTGCTCTTGTTCTTCATGAGACAGGTAATTTAGGTAGTGTGGCAAACGGCTGGGGGTGGTACCCAGCCGGGACGCCCAGAAGGACCGGAGGATGGATTACGTCTCCTCCAAACCACGAGGGGGTGACCACTCTGGTGTCTTTGGGGACCACGGGAACAGAGCTTAGAAGCTCAACCCTATAGGGGCCCGTGGTCACCGCCAGGGGGCACCCGAATGCCTAAGGAACCCTGGCCCTCAGCAATTCCACCACACCCGGAAGTGCTGGGGGGAAGAAGACCAGGGACACCCAGAGTGCTTCTGGTTGCACAGCTGGCACTTCCGCCACACCAGGGTGCTTATTGGGAGGCACCTGGAGCACATCCGGGTGATTACAAAAGGGGCCACCTCCCTCCATTCGATGGCTGGAGTCGGAAGAGTAGAAGGACAGAGCTCGGAGGAGAGGAGTGGAGGCGGACCTGAAGAAAAGGCATTGAGGAACAAGGCCTTTACTTTGGGGTGAAGTGGGTTGTGTGTGCACTGCATATAGTAGGGCATTGTAAATAAAGCGTGTGTGGTGACTTAAACGATGTCTACCTGTCTGTGTCCGGGCCATGCTCCACAGTAGGCACTCATGTGTGACCACATAAGATCAAGTGAGCAAGGCAAGGCCTTACAGCTTCTATAATAATATTTCCATTTAGCTCACCTTTAAGAAAACTTTTTTTTTTTTTTTTTAACTTAATCCTGGCCGAGTCGTGACACAACTCATTTGTGACAAGAAAAAAAAACCAAAAACAGTCCTCAGCCCGTAATACCTGAACTGTGTGCTTCCATCTGCACCTTTATAATTACACTTGGAATATTACAATCCAAATACTGCAAGGTGGAAAAAATAATTGTTAGAAACCCATTTGCTCTATCCAAAAATAGAAAATGGACATACTGCCTTGTGCGGTTCACATGACATTATTCTAATCAAACAGGTTTTGTGTGAAAAAAGATGAAATGGCTGCAAAAGAGACATTAAGTATGACAGAGCATCTTTTAATTTCCTGCTTCCTATCTCTGCAGCCACCGTCTTCCTAAGAGCTGAGCTGCTGACTTCTTTGAATTTCAAATCCGCTCGTCTATTGATCTGTAGCAATGCAGCTGACTCTCACTTATGCCTCTTGGGAGACAAATGAGAGATGATATGTAAGGAATCCAGCAGTCCGGCGTGGTGTAATGTCATTTGTAACTGACAAGCGATTATGATTCAGGAGACACACACGCAGTCCCCGATTTAACTGTTTAATCGAATTTAATGGTGAAGGGAGGCTGGGGTTGAGTCAATCAATTTATCAAACCCTGATTTACAGCTTAAGATAGATTTTTTGGTATTGTTACAAATAAGCAGAAATAATTCTTATAAAAGACATAAAGAAACACATAATAAAATAAAGAGGTGCAGTACAAGGCAGTCGCACCGTGAGCTCCTCTGTGTATCTCGGGATTCTGTTGTCGGCTGATGACTACGATTTGGATATCAAAGAGGACTTAACGCTCCTCCTACTATTTCAATCATCTATTATCTATTTTAGAACATTTTATACTTTTCAAGGCTTTATGTTATTCAAGTCACATAAGATGCATCCTCCACAAATATCAGGATTTAAAACAAAATAACCACTCAAAAATACTGAAATATCCAAATGTTATCACTGGTTCTGCATGTTCAGCTAATTAAATCAACATTTTAATACCATTTTGCCAGATTTAAAAAAAAACTATGGATTACTTCAAATAAAATTTTTTTTTTTCTCCTTTTGTAAGTAATACAAAGTATCGTTTGCCCACTATGCAGTTGTAGGTGGGTTGGCATCCTTCAAGCTGAGCAGCATGAGATGGCGTGATTGCAGTGAAGTCTAAGTTACCACAACAGACTGTTCATTACGCAGTGGGGGTCACCTCAAACAGAGCTGTTAGGGGATTAGACATTACTCTGAATCCAATATTGTGACTAGAATTAATATTTATATGTGAAATGTATTCAAATAAGGTAATGATTCACCAAGATGGCTCCTGCCTTGTGTCCGATACTGATGGGATGGCACCCATCTTTCCCTGACCTTAACTTAGGTTAAATGGTTTCATGATGATGGTGTAATAATATCAGGATAAACATATATACCTAGAAAAAATGACAAACCAATTGTTGTACTTACTGCAGGTTAGAACTTGTATAGATTTAAATCTCAGGAACTGAATGGTCAGCTAGCCGGTTGAAATATAGGTGGGCTTAGATGAAAGGCCCAATTGGCATAGTCTAGAATGGAAGGCATAAGTAGAATTTATGGCAACCCCCTTACCTTCCAGGAGTAAAGGATGGGTTGGAATTGCCATTGAATCTGCTTGAGCTTAGTCGTTCGGAACTACACACTCCCCACGTGTGTAAGAGGTATGTCAAGGACCATTAGAATTAGATAAATGAGGCATGCAAAGGCATACTCTCTGCCATTTTCCATTCTTAGGAGAGGAGGCCATTCTGCCTCTTCCTGACACTCCTTTTAAAGGCCATGCAGGAGCAAAGTGCAAGTCAGACCAGAGGCTAACTAACATAAGACAGACAGCCACCCGGTAGTAAGCAAATGGACACAAGATGAACTCCTAATCAGGTTGTAATTCCATTCTTGTCGCACTCTATTTACTGTGTTTATTATTGTAGGAATATCATCTATAATACATTTGTAATTTTTTCTCCTGTCTGTTCTTGTACTCAATCTCTATCAGAACGTCAAAGAAACAGGGAAGTCTTGAACTAAAGTGGCAATCAACCCTGTGAATGTGCTAATAGTAGAGCATGTGCGGCATTCTGTTAAGGTCTATGTAATAAAGAATATATAACGAAGAATAGAGTCACCACAGGACCATACCATAATGAAAACACTTGTCGTAGTCGGCAGCATGTGCGCTGTGGACAGGTGGAGTGTATGGGCGGTGCTGTGCAAAAGGTGGGGGCGGAGTTAGAGAGAAAGCTCAGCTGATGTCACCAGGAAGTGGCCCTGCCCACGCGCAGTGCTTAGAGGTGGTCCCTGCTCTCACAGACATCACAGTCCTCTTACTGTTCACAGCATAAAGGAGCTGATTCTGAGGATCTTTGCAATCCAGATGTCACCGGTTTTCAGCTGGCCACTGGCAGTTACCACAGTGCAAATGTCTGGACTAGAACACATCCAAAGCAAAACAAATGGGTTTTAATATAAACTATTAAAAAGAAGTTTTAATATAAAAAAATGGTAAAAAAAAAGGAATAGATAGACATATGACCACCTCCGCCCCCCCCCCATCCTCCCAGTGTGCCCCTTTGTCTTCAGTGCAGGGCAGAGCAGACATAAAAGGCTGAGCATCAACTGTCAAAAGCTTTCTGAGTTATCATGTCTGACATTATTAAGACACAGCAATTCCCTTGTGGATTTCATTATCATTTTTATTGACTCAAAAATTGAACCTATACTTATTAAGTTATGTATTTCTGTGTTTCTGTGTCAATTCTAGTTGTGTGAATTATAACTAAAGTGAATAATGTTTCATTTTATTTGGAAGGCAGGATCACCGCTTTCAGTAGCTTTTAAAGTCCTTCACATAATCTGCCATATCCAAACACAATTCATTACTGGGGATGAAATTAAAACAAAAAACATCACATTAGACTGTAAATTCTAAATCAAGTGTTTGGGCTGGACAATTGGGAAATAGTCATTAGTGCATGGTGGTGCCATGGAAGCACTTCTGCATCGCAATATGCGTGGAGTCTGCATGTTCTCCCCATATCCACATCGGTTTCCTCCCACCATGCAAAGACATGCAGGTTAGAAGGATTGACGATACTCCATTGGTCCTAATGTGTTTGTGTGTGTGTGTGTGTGTTCTAAGAAAAGTCCCTAAAATTCTTGTGCATCAGTTCGCCAAACTTTACATGTCTGATTATCGTTCTCCCCTAAAGTCTGAAGTTCTTTGTCTCCTGCCTTGCTTCTGTAAGCTCGGTCCATTCAATTCACCACCATTCTGCATCCTTGCTTAACCTTTGACTGAGCCACTGTTCTCCTCTGAACAAAAACTCCTACGGAGTTTGTGTAAAAAAGAGATGAACTTGAATACAGTAATCCCTCCTCGATCGTGGGGGTTGCGTTCCAGAACCCCCCGCGATAGGTGAAAATCCGCGAAGTAGAAACCATATGTTTGTATGGTTATTTTTATATATTTTAAGCCCTTATAAACTCTCCCACACTGTTAACATTATTAGAGCCCTCTAGACATGAAATAACACCCTGTAGTCAAAAGTTTAAACTGTGCTCCATGACAAGACAAAAATGACAGTTCTTTCTCACAATTAAAAGAATGCAAACATATCTTCTCTTCAAAGGAGCGCCGTCAGGAGCAGAGAATGTCAGAGAGACAGAGCGAGATAAAAGCAAACAATCAAAAAATCAATACGTGCTTTTGTGCTTTTAAGTATGCCGACGCACCGCGATAAAGTGGCATTTTGTAGAGGAGCGTCCGTATCCTCTAGGCAAACAGCCTCTGTGCGAACAGCCCCTCTGCTCACACCCCCTCCGTCAGGCAGAGAGAGAGAGAGAGACAGAAAAAAGCAAACAATCAAGCACCGTGCGGGAAGCATATCGTATATCATTGAGGAGTTTTAGTTAACACGTAATACATGCTCTGATTGGGTAGCTTCTAAGCCATCCGCCAATAGCGTCCCTTGTATGAAATCAACTGGGCAAACAAACTGAGGAAGCATGTACCATAAATTAAAAGACCCATTGTTCGCAGAAATTCGCGAACCAGCGAAAAATCCATGATATATATTTAGATATGCTTACATTTAAAATCCGCGATAGAGTGAAGCCGCGAAAGTCGAAGCGCGATATAGCGAGGGATTACTGTATGTGACATGGACAACTACAAGACTCCGTTAATACCGTATTATATAAACAAAAGCAAAACAATGAATATAAGTAAAGTCAACATTATAAGAAGATGACATTGTCAACATATTGATAGTGAAAATAAATATAAACAAATTAAACTACCTACTCAGCAAAAGTATAAAAGATCAAGGAAATCAAGAACAGGAAGAAACTAGAAAAACAAAAACTAAACTAAGGCATGAAAATTAAAAGGCAAATCAGCAGAAAGAAGAGGCCACTTAAAATTTAAAGCCATTTGACTTTCAACAGCCAAAAAGTGACTATCGAGTAATTGCCATTGACAAGCAACAGTAAATAAGGTCTGGGATGTGGTAAAGGGGTAGGCATGGCAGCCATCACTTCAGAGCTACAGGAGCCATTTGTCAACTACTATCACTTGTAGAGAGTACAGTGAAACGAGTCGACTTGCAACACGTCGCCACTCTCCGGCGCCATGATGAGAGAGTATAATGCTGCATTCATGTACTGTCGGAGATCTCAGAGTTCTGCCTTGTAACACTGCACTTTTCCACTTTACTGTGTTTACATGAGTTTTCAGAATTTTGGGAAATTCTTGATTTGTTACTTGGTCTAGAAAAAAAGCAATTAAAGATGATCTATAAGTTTTTAACTTTGTTATCTTATTTTTTGAAACCAAAAAAAATTAAAAAAAAATGATCAGATGATCTATATTTTTTTGTTCATTAACATAAGCAAGCAAAATGTATTAAACATGTATCGCTTTGCTCCAAATACAATTCAACCACAAAAATGCCATTCTGGCTGACCAGGTTAAATTTTTTTATTTTATAAAATTGGTTGTTATTAAGTCACAACTCAAAAAGTCTGGATAACTTTGTTTTCTCTGAAATTTCTGATTTAGAGCTTGGATTTCGTAGGGCATTCATGTGAAATTTCCAACTTGGGAACTTGAATGTCCCTTCTGTATGATAGCACGTGAAAGCAGAATAACCACCTGTCAGCTGTGGACCACCAGGGCACTCCAGCTGCCCCAACCTCAACACAGACAGACAGAGACATGAATTTCTGCACAGCACACACTTTATTTCTATTGGAAAACACTTTTGTCTCATCTCCGCAACAGCAACACAGTACAAAGACAGCACCAAAGCACAGTTCTCTTCTTCTTCCTCTTCTCTTTCTCTCTCTTAATCCTTCCGCCTCCTCTCCTCCACCTCTTCCCAACTCTCTGAGTAGTGGCAACTGGCTCCTTTTATAGGACACCCGGAAGCCCTCCAGGTGTCCAACGACCTTCTTCTGGTAGCATTTCTGGGTGTGGCGGAAGTGCTGCCAAACAGGGCAAAACAAACGTCCAGGCACCCCCTGGTGGTGGCCATGGGCCCCAGCAGGGTTGAGCTTCCATGCTCCAAACCTGTGGTCCCACCGTAAGCCAGGGGGCTGCCCTCTAGTATTGTGGGGGAGATAATGTCTTGGACAAGCTCTCTCCCCCGGTCCTTCCATTGTTGAGGCACCCTGGCCAGGTAAGGGCCCTGTCCATCCGCCATACCGCTTATAAAAGAACTTCGCAAATGCTTTCTTTTTAATTAACTTGTTATTTTTCTTGCACCACTTAATAGGCTTACCTATTAAACAATGTTTACTAGGCTGATGCTCCAATCCCTTGAAGTGTCTCTGCCTTAGCTCTTACAGTGGCGTAGTCAGCAGGATTTTGGAGCAAATTATCATGGAATCAATGGATCTATCAATCCTGATACAATCCGTGAATAAACAGCTTCAACAGCTCACATACTGGTTGCTATGAAACAAACAAACATTGCGGAGTCTAAGGTCTGCAGCACGGTGCAGGAAGTACTATGTGCAGAGGGGGTACATGAAAATTGCAAACCAGGAGAGAAACGTGAAACATAAAAAGGTCAAAACCAGGAGATCAAAAAGAACTGAAACAAGGTAGCCAAAGAGATTGAGGAAAATCGAGGTCAGAAGAACAAAGCGAGAGCTCAGATAAAGAAACAGTGAAATGGACAACCTAAAGTTTTAAACCCGCTGCTGCATTTCCCTATGGGTTACGATCTTGGGATACACACCCCCAAATGACAGGAACAACAACCCAGGCAACAGGAACAAACCTGCGGTGTTTCCAAAAACACATTAGATGGCAGACAGAATGGAATACAGCTAAAAAAAAATTACTAAGTCACAGGAACTGTTACCACGTTGTTCCTGTGATGACACAGAAACTTATTTGTTAATATTTAAACGTACCACAGCAAGATGCTATTGGCCCAGGGATGAATGGAAGCATAGAAATGCTCCGCTCCTGACAGGAGAAGCCCAAAAGGGCATATTATAACTCGGAGGAATGAGTTTTGTCCACTTCTTCTCGACTCTGACTCCCCAAGTGACATAAAGCAGCTCCTTTTATGCCACACCTTGGAGTACTTCTACTGCTACAACATTGCATGGAGGAAGCACTTCCAGATCAGGCAGAAGACCCTCAAAGTAGGGATACCTGCACTCAGAAGCTCCCTATGGTGGCACCAATGGCAACCTGCAAGGCTGCCCAATGAGACTACAATTCCTAGCTGGTCCCTCAGGTAAGCACAGGAGCGATATAACAAAGGAACACTGCCACCTAGTGCATTTGGGGAGTATATGGCCCTGACAGGCAGTCTACCCCTGTACTTTCACTATATGTTACTTCCAGCCATGCAAGGGCCCATTTATTGCATTCAGGAAGCCCGTTCTTCCCTGCCTTCCATTACAAACCTTACCTCAAGACAACAGGTAAGAAAGGACACTTTTGTCTGAATACATTTGTCATTAACAGGCAAACAGAATAAGAAAATGAATATTACAGTTGAAGTACTTAGTCTTTGTCCGTGTGGTGTAAGAATGCTAGGGGTCGCTGTCACCCCGTTAAATCCAACAGATAGATATGCAGACACAGGGTTAAAGTACTAAGAAGATATTTAATATTTTAGTAAATGAATAATAAATTACTACAATTCTGTCCTCCACAACTTCCCACCAAGCTCTGTCCTAATTCTCCGGACTCTGGCTCGCTTGCTGGGTCTCCAACAGTCCTTTACATAGTACTTGACCCAGAAGTGCTTCTGTCTTTCCGCCCACGTGACTTGCTAGCACTTCCAGGTCAGATGGAGAATTGGCTTTTTCTTCAGCCCGAAAGAATTTTGGGGCTCCCGTCCTAGTGAGTTAGGGGTACTTCCAGGCTATGGATGAGGCATGGCTCCTCCGGTCCTCTCACAACTTCTCCTGGCGGCACCCACGGTACCCAAAAGGACTGAGAAACCGCATTCCAAGTCCCAGGATGCACTGCGGGAATCCGGGGCACCGTTATATCACAGGGGAGCTGCCATCTAGCATTTTGAGGGAGGCATCCTCAGGGCGTCCCGACCAGGTTGAGCCGTTTATCACAGTGAATAGAGTTGAGGAGGTTTGTTTCATTTTGTTTCTTGAATGTTACCCACTTTCCATTCTCTATTTGTTCTGTCATTATTGCAGTGATGTCATCACATTGCCATGCTGGGGTGTTGGTTTTCTTACATCTACCACCATTTTGTGTTTTTTGTTGCTTACATGGGTTCCACCATTTTGTGAGCCCGCTTGCTATGATGCTGTGTGGTTGCTAGGAATGACATGATGGACCCTTGTAGAAGAGATTGTGGAAGGCCTGGGCTTGGGGAAACCAGTTGGATAATGAAGAACCAATTGTTGTTTTGGGAAAGCAGACTTTCTGAACTCCCGTGCATCAGACATACTGTAACTTTTGACCCTGTTGACTCCCCTGCCTAGCCCCTAAAAGTCAGCTGAGTTTACTTCTGCCGCTCCCTAATCCTTATTGTACCGATCAGACACGCTTCTTTGTCCGAGTCAAACATATCTGATGGAAAAGACGATACGTAATGGTGGACACCCAGCAAAAGAAGCCGGACAAACTGCCTATTGAAAATAAAAAATACCAAACAAATTTACACAATGGTGCTCCACGGAGGGGCTCAAAGAAATAAGTGCTGAAGCTAAGAGTGACATGACAGACACGTTGGTGTTGTTTAGCTGTGTTTCAGCCCTTCTTCTTCTCCTCCTCCTTCTCTGCTTTATGAAAGCGGCCAGAAGTTTTAAAAATTTCACTGGCCAACACCTCAATTATATTTCTATCAATTTCCATTGAAAAACAGGCTCACCGTCTCATAATTAATGGTATGAAAAGATAAAAACAAAATGCCGGGCTTCTATATTAAAAAAAGCTGAAAACAGAAGAAGGAGCGAGCTATTCAATTAAATCAGGAGAGGACACATGCTGTTCTGCACACTTCTTTAGCATGAAATGATTGTTCTGTCAAATAAAACACACTTCACTCACGTTCTTTGCGTGAAAAGGAGACGACCATCGCTGTCAAGACAGAAGAAGCAAATCAGGCAGATCACATATTTAAAATCATCTGCATAAGACAGGACTTCTGCATATGGAGAAGATCAAGAACTCAGGCTATGTGACAAGAATACCACCAGGGAATTGGGAGAGAAGTTTTAAATCTCCCGACAACCAGGAGAAAGTCATTTAGGTAGACTCACTCTCATCTGGAAAACAAATCTATTAAAGGGCGCAGCTGAGAAAATATTAGGAACAGTGGAGAATGCAGCAGGCAGGCAAATGGACAGCACATTAGGGTCTGGAAGGGTCTCTTTAGATGATCATTTTGGGTGAAAGAGCTGGAACTGGGACAAACTGAACGGCCATTGGCAACAGACGTAACAAGCTGATCATCGGGACTAGCTGGGGCTCTCTGGTGGAGCAGAGACAAGTACGTTGGCTAAGTTGATCCTGTTATGAATGACATCTAATAATGACACCCTGGTCAACGTGTGGAGCACCGCCAAGCAGCTGATTCTACTACAGGGCTCTGGGGGTTTTCTACCAGCTATCATTGGATTTTATATTAAATCCATAGGCAGGGTATGGTTTCATACAAATTTAACATACTGTGAAGATAATTTAACATTCTCAAAAACATTTAACTCAATATCCTGTTACAGCAGGTGCAGCCTAGTCCAGCAGCATTAGCTGCAAGGCAGGAAACAGCCCTGGCTAGGGTGCCAGTCCATCGCAGGGCCCACTCACAATCCTAAAAGTTAAATCAACATGAGCATATTCATTTATTTATACTTCTTCTTAAGTCTATTTTGCGTGACAGTTGCTTTAATGCTACCGTATCTGTCACCTGCCTATCTGTTTTATATAGTACCATAATGTCTGATATATAGTGCTTTATCTGTCTATCTATCCATCCATCTGCCTTTTTGATAATCTATTTCTTTTATATAGCATCTTAATCTATCTAATTATCTCAGTTAGACAGCACCTAAATCTAATCTTTTAGATATCGCCTTAACATAACTATCTTTTTAACATAGCACCTTGATCTATGTATCTCTTTTATATAGTGCCTTAATCTATCGAGTTATCTCTTTAAATAGTGTCCTATTTATCTTTTACGTACTGTCTTAAGCATCTTTTTCTAATATAGCATCTTTATCTATTTCATAGAGCATCTTTATCTGTTAATCTCTTTTATATAGCGTGTTAATATTTTACACAGTGCCTTGATCTGTTGATTTATTTCTATTTTTAGCACTTTAATCTGTTTATTTCTTTTATTTATATAGACCTTATCTATCCATCTTCCTCATACAGCACCTTAATATTTTTATCTCTACTATATAGTATCTTAAACTATTCACTAATCTCTTTTATATAGCGCCTTAATTATTTAACATTTTTAATTTATAAAGTGGTTAAATCTATTTATATTTTATACTAGCAAAATACCCGCGCTTCGCAGTGGAGAAGTAGTGTGTTAAAGAAGTAATGAACAAGAAAAGGAAACATTTTAAAAATAACGTAACATGATTGTCAATGTAATTGTTTTGTCACTGTTATGAGTGTTGCTGTCATATATATATATATGTATATATACACACACACACACACACACACTCATATAAACATATATATACATATACACATATACATACATATCTACATATATACATATACACATATATATATATATATACATGATTGTCAATGTAATTGTTTTGTGACTGTTATGAGTGTTGCTGTCATCAAGGATTTGATTATCATTATTTCTTTCAATCAGGTTCGTATTTGGAGGATGTGTTGTGTTCAACTTACATTCCGTGTTTGTCAACCGTTGTAAAGATAACAGGTTTCATTCATCGAATTGTTCACTACCCAAATCGGTACTCTTATCTGAGACATCACACACTGCATGCATGGGTTTTTTTTACACTGTCTTCCTTTAGCTGGACATTGACTTTTTCCACTGTGTGCTTTGTTTCCGCAGTAGCTGCACTTATGAATATGCTTGTATGCGTATTGTGTTCACAGTCAGTTCACGTGAACCGCTCGGACTGTCTTTCTTTAGCTGGAAATTGACTTTTTCCACCGTGTGCTTTGTTTCCGCAGTAGCTGCACTTATGAATATGCTTGTATGCGTATTGTGTTCACAGTCAGTTCACGTGAGCCGGCTCGGAGTACATGCATCAAAGGTCGTTTGCATAAGCACAGTCCTTCACCCGCGAATATTGACCTTATATGGGCAGGCACTCAATTACGTGGGAGGCATGATGACGTGGGACGCAACCTCTGCGGATAAGGTCTCCTATGGATAAGTCGGAACCTGACTTTATCGCATAATTTCTGGTATTTTATAATGTCAGTTGTATAAGTTGAATGCAGAAAACTCATGCTATTGTGTATATTGTGTGTATATATGTAAACGCCCATCTGAGAGAGTAACCACGGAGCATATTGCCTTTTTTTTCTATGTGGGTGTGTCAGTGCGCTGTACAAGTGCATACTCCTAACCTCTCTCTCTCTCTCTACTGTGCCTACGTGACCACACGGTAATACCCGAACTATTCCGAAGCAACGTTAGCACTGTTTTGTGTTTTTTGTATCTCACACCCTCATACACCTTTATCGTGTCAGTATCCCTTATCTACGATGGAGCATTCAATCAGAAGAAAATATGAAACTGGTTTTAAATTAAAAGTCGCTCAAGTAGCGAAAAAAATTGGTAACTGCACTGCTGCAACAAAATTCAATGTATTTAAGAAACTGATGTAAGATTAGAGGAGGCAAGAAGATGTAAAAAAAAAAATTTAAGCGTTGCATTTTTGAACAGGCGTATAAGTCAGGGTCTACTTTTATGATCAATTTTTTGGGTTTCAAGACCCGACTTATATACGAGTATATATGGTAATGAGATGGAATGATGGATGTGTAGATGCTCTTCATATTTCAATCACAAAGATTAAATCTAAAACTTTGTCACCCACTGTTGTGATGTGAGATTTTACATATAAGTTGATAAATATTTTGCATGTCTTAATTTGTAACTTAGGCAAAGCAATGTAATATTGGTGTTACATTAGTGAGAAGCATTCATGATTACAAACCCAACTATCCCCCACCCCCCACCAGGAATGGGTCTCTTTGAATTTTACGACAGAGTTGGGGGGAAGTGCCTTAAACCAGTTTGGCAAGTGTTTCTCTGCTAAAGTCTTTCAACCCCCATAGGAAAGCCAGGCTGCCAAACTGCCAAGCTTTACCTTAACATATGGTTTTGGGAGATGGCAGGTGTTAAGATGTATTCTGTTCTCCCATTGGTCTGAAGTATGTCTGTTTGGAACTGGCTTGTATCAGAAGCCATTAAGTATCACAACGTCCTATTGGCTCTAGGGTTTGGACAGAACACCTATAAATCTGCTAACTCCCTCACTCTCTCTCTCTTACCAAACTGATCCATGAACTGAAAGGACAACACAATGAAGAGCACAGCTCGGCAGCCATATTGAGACAGGCATGTGGCCTGTTCTGAAGAAAGCAGACCACAAATGATACCTTAACTAGAGACATTTTTAACTAACAGGTCTGTGTGCCACCTGAAACTACACATCACCATTTATCAGGTTGTATGGTTGTCAATATTCAAATGTACTTTGCATATTGTTATTATTTATGAATATTTATCAATAATACATTATTTTATGTGTAACTTAACTCCTTCTTGTCTTTTACTATACCTAATTGCCTGAGGTTGTAGATGTAAAAGGGACGGTGGGGAGAAGTTTTATACTATAATTCCTTATAAACAGTGATAAGTCTGTGAGATATGAGGCATTCTGACAAAGGCTACATATCAATAATAGAAAAGAATAAAGTAGAGCAATATATTACTCTACCAAGACAAAACACCCACAATGAACACAGAACCTACCAGACGAGGTACACAGTGCCATTCACTGTGACAAATTCAGAGGATTAAAGAAGATCATCTATGGAAAGAACTGGCACTAAACAGACACAAGTGAACAGAGAAGCCCGGCCTTGGGAATCCACTAAAGGTCCAAGCTTCATGGGCCTTGTGCCTGTAGGTACCCAGCTATCCATTTTGTCCTTTGTAAGCCAACACAGGTTCTCCTGACAGCATCAAACATAAGGCAGCAGCCAACACTGGACACTGACAATGAACTTAAACAAACACATCTTTGGGATATGGAGGACAGGACCTTAAGTAAAAGGAGAAAAACTGAAAGGGACACGAAGAGAGCATACAAGCACCACACAGTCAAAAACACACAATATGCTGGTGTATTACATATAAATATGATATGTTTTACTGCTCCTTAATGTCATGTATTGATCACTTGAGCCTAAGCAATGTAGAAAACAAGAGTTCCTGAGGCTTCCATTCATTCATTCACTCACACACTAGCATACACCTGCCTTTACACTTTCAATAGAGGCTCATCAGACTTTCACTTCATTGAAAAGCCTTCCTTAAAATCAGCTTACAGTCTGTACTGCAGCTGCCTCGACAAACAGAGAGAAGGAGATGCTGCTAACTGCAAAAGATTATGAATGAATGAAACATAAATCTGCATCACATTGCTAACAAGGTAACAAAAACAGGTGTGCAATTAATTTTGAAGTGTTGCTTTGGGTGAAAATGTAGCTGTAACCACACAAAGAGCGTTTCTTAAATATTACTGCTACAAACTGGTGATTAGACGTTCTCAGGAAACAAATGAAGTTTCTGGAAAACTGCATAAAACAGTCACGCTGGGTTTGCAGACGCAGTGCTCAAGCTGTAAAGAGCCTCCTGCACCCTCCAGCATGCCAGCGCGTAGGCTGTAAAAACCCGTCTCCTGGTAGGCATCATTATGCAACTGATGAGAGGGAATGCCAACAGGAAAGCCCTCCTCGCAATGCACACAATCCACAAACCTCATAGTCCAATAAATGTGTATGAGCACGACCAAGTAACAGTTTGAGACGTCTGTGCCAGGTTACCAGTGCCACGCAAAATGAAACAAACATGGATTTGTTACTCAAGCTATGGATTTTATTTCGGATGAAGCTGATTGACAAATTCTCAGTGAAATGCATACACATCTAAAATACAGGGCATGCTTAAAATCAAGGTGAATTATCTGTATTAAATCAAAAAGGAAATGTACTATTTACAACTTATTCATGTATTCATCTTCAAATGTGTCGTATCCCAGTTTACAAGCTTCTTAATGCCATCTCACAAACGACTTTTATTCATCAGTGGCATTTAGTGTGATCTTCGACGACGGTGCCCTCAGAAAGCATTCAGGCCCTTTCACCTATTTTACATTTTGTTATGTGGCACCCTTGTGCTAAAATCTTTTAATTAATTTTTTCCTCTCATCAAACAACATGCAATATCCCAGAATGACAAAGCAAAAGTTTTGCAAATGTATTAAAGTAAAATCTGAAATACCACATTAACACAAATTTTCAGACTCTTTGCTATGACACTTGAAATCAAGCTCGGGTACATCCTATTCTATCGCTCATCTTTGGACTGATGCTCCCTCTTTCAAGTTCATTCCCGTAAGGCCTGCTTCTCACACTCTGTCATTTTGAGGCATCCTTGCTCACCTCCTGTCCGCTTTGATACTTTCCATTTTTGAAGATGACTCTCAGAGAGCCTCCTACACCTTTATGCCTTCTCGTGTGTCTCACATTGGCATTTCCTCTTTCTGTCGCATCACCAAAGCTAAACTGCCCAATCAGCTTGTTTGGAGGAACTGAACCCAAGCACACAGACTTTAGCATTTTATTATACAGTAGATCATTTTAAGTGAGAAACAGTAATAGCAAGAATTGAGAGGCAAGGTGCCACGATGGTTACCAATCCTGCGTCAATGACCCATCATTCTGGGTTTGAATCCTTGATAAAGGCAAGGACTACGATGGACAAGGAATAATTTGTGTGTTTCGCATCTCTTTTGCATGTACTGATCAGACACATAATACATTTATCCATCCATCAATCCATTATCCAACCCGCTATATCCTAACTACAGGGTCACAGGGGACTGCTGGAGCCAATCCCAGCCAACACAGGGCGCAAGTCAGGAAACAAACCCCGGGCGGGGCGCCAGCCCACCACAGCACATAATACAGTAGTGCATGTACTAGAAAAATGAAAATTGTAGGGTTAATTGTACATTGCCTTGCAGTTACTCATCTCTCTATATATAAAAACCAATGTTTGTCTGTCTGTCTGTGATTCTGTCCGCTTTTCACGAGAACACTACATTACGGAATTAAATCTTGTTTTTTTCTAGAATTTGCTTGAACATTCTGGCTGATTTTGCGACTTCTCTCATCGCGCGAAGTATCACAGTTTGCTTGCGGAACCGATTTATTTGCACAAATCCAAAAGAGACGCAGTGGGCCGAGGGGAGTGGAGGGCAGGGCCCTCATTACACACGTGTCAGCCTCAGGGTGTATCTCACATCCGCTTAGCTAGCAAACAAGAGAACTACTACACGGATTTAGATCGGGCTTTTTTCTAGAATTTGCTTGAACATTCCGGTTGACTTTGTGACTTATCTCATCGCACTAAAAGTTGGCTTGTGGTACCGATTTATTTGCGCACATCCGAGAGATTCGCAGTGGGCTGAGGGGAAGGGGGGCGGGGCCCCCTCCTTACACACGTGTCAGCCTCGGGGCGTATCTTACATCCACTTAGCTAGCAAACGAGAGAACTACTTAATGGATTTAGATCAGGCTTTTTTCTAGAATTTGCTTAAACATTCCGGTTGATTTTGCGACTTATCTCATTGCGCTAAGAATCATAGTTTGCTTGCAGGAGTGATATATTCACGCTAATCCAAGACACAGGCTGTGGGCCAAGGGGAGGGGGAAGAGTGACGTCAGGAGTAGGGAGCTGGACGGGGCCCTCCTCACAGTCTTGTTTAACTTCTGTGCTGGCGAAGCTGAGGGGGACAGCTAGTATATTATAAGATTTGCTGAGTTGCTTTGGCTTGCCGCATGACTGACTAGAATTGATAAAGAGAGGTGTTTGAGGTCAGTGTGAACCAAAGGTGTAAAAGAAGGAGATGCATCCTCTTGTTGTCATAGGTAAAACATTAACTAATGGGGGAGTTGAGAAGAAATGTAGGAACTGGACAGGATTAGTCAAGAGGCCATAGGCCACAATGGGAAGGGTGTCAGCCTCTACTCTCCAATGCCCCATTAGCCCAGAAATGCAGCAGGCAAGTGCGAAAAAGACATAAATACAAGGGCAAATCAATGGTTTGGGTTTCACCCCTGCTACTGCAGCCAAAAAGACTGACCTGCTCAATATTTGACACAAAAAGAGGTTCCATCTGAGCATTAGACACACTAGATGTCTAGCCTTCAACCCAAAGTGCTACTCTCCATCCAGGTTGTATTTGGGGTAAATGCCACACTCATACGTAATCGCTTTACTTCTGCTTTAGACACATTTTAGGAATTAAGGACCCATGGCTACGACTTGTAAAGAATGAATGAATAAAAGTTGTATCCGCTACTCTTCTTGATTACCGTACTCTCTGATTAATCCCCTGAGTAACTTAATGATAAATGACACCTGTAGTCAATCTTGGTTTGGTCTGTCTGATCAAACATTTGCAGCCTGACACCTAACTAACAGATAAATGGAAAGGGATATTGTTGGTGTAGTGGGGTCCCTCTGTGGCAACCCACAACAAAGCAACCCTGCACCCAGTATGTGTCTGTGAGGAGTCTGCATGCTCACCCTGTGCCTGTGTGGTTATTCTTCTGAGTTCTACGGCTTTCTGCCCACAACATCACAGAAGCACAGGTTCACACAGGGTGCGTTTGTGATCTCCCTCTCTGCACTTCCTGTCTTATGCTCAATGCTTCTGGGACAGGCGTGACCCAACCATCCCTTAACTGGATTAAGCAGGTTTGAGCATAATATCCATCCATCCATTATGCAACCCGTTATATCCTAACTACAGGGTCACAGGGGTCTGCAGGAGCAAATCCCAGCCAACACAGGGCACAAAGCAGGAAACAAACCCCGGGCAGAGTGCCAGCCCACCGCAGAGGTGATATATCAGAAGTATGTAAATATTGTAAGGTTCTGAAGTTTAAGTCAGAGAATTTCAAAAACTGGGTTTACCTCACATGCATATATTGGTTACTTTGCAAAAAAAATGATTAACTGCTGATGATGTCAATCGTTTTGTCTGTGCAGAAATTCCAAACAGAGAAACCTATCCTGAATTATAGTACAAAGTCTTTAAACAGAAGTCTCACTGACCTCATTTATAAGATTCAGCATAATATGTGAATAGTAATAATTAACAAATTTTAAACATACGTTGCCTTTTTTACCACTTTGTATGCTTTAATCCTGCCACACATATACCACATTCACATAAAGACCCTCCATTACTAAACATCAGCTTCATTAATCTCACTGATTATAAGAAAGAAAGCAAAGCAGTTCCAGGTTAGGTTTGTATCACAAGAAGCTTTGGTTTGTGTGCTGATGAGCACACTGGGGGGACATTAAAGCCGCCTCCTGTATCAGCAACTGTGGTCCACACATGCCGAGCTGACACCTGCTCTCTGTGACGCACAAATCTCCACCTACAATGGACTGCACAGGCTAACTCATGTTATAAACGAGTGTTTCCTCATCATTTTTTACCTAATAATCTATTCGGTTACCCTAACAAATAAGGGGTCAAAGAGAACTGAAACCTCAAAGTATCTGGAGGGAGCTTCACTGTGGTCGGGTCTCCAGCCTGTGGGCAGGGCACACAAATTCATCTCTCGAAACAAGAATGAGGGGCTACATGTGTGATCACAGATACGTCAAGCCACAGACCCCGGGGCAGTGGAGGAAGGGGCTTTAGATTGGGATTAGCTAGTTGAAGATGAAATGTGTTTAGCATTGACTGAAGAACTAAGCAAGCAAGGGGTGATTGGAAGAAATGTTGTGAAGATGGAAGCTTTATCACTTGTACTGCAAAACAGACTTTAGAAATTATGAAAAAAAAAGATGAGTAATAAAAAAATAATGCAGTGCTTTACTACCGGGCTTGTCAAACCAAACCCCAGACTGTGCCTGTTTGCTGTGGGTTTGCTTTTGGCTGCATTATTTAAACAGAAGTCTTTCTTTCTTTCTCTTTCTTTCTCTCTCTCTGTCTTTCTTTCCATACATGACCACGCATATTTTAGCATCCTATCAATTCAAAAGGATGACTGCTGCAATCATAATATGTAACTTACCCGACTTGGATTGTTTAAGTGGAAGAGAAACGTTTTTTATCTTACATTTTCATGGAGAACACAAACAACAAAGCTTCTTCTATAACAGGCATCTATGGTGACCAATGCTGGGCAAGAGAAAACAATATCAGAAACATCCATGAAAAAACATCTCGCATTACTTACACCACATAATCCACAGGAAAGTCGCCCAGTGTTGTGCTCACAACAGGCAACATGGATTCATTGGTCAGGAGTCCTCTCTTCAGTTCAAGAGCTTGATCTCGGATGAAGGCGTTTCTTCTGAATGCACTGCTTTGATTTTCTGCAGTGATTTATCGATTTATCGTTTTTTTAGCAAAAAAATGCATGCCATTTGCAAGTTGTCAGGATACAACTGGATGACATGAAACGTGGATTATGTGACACGAAAAATTTAAGATTTTTTCATGGATGTTATTACGTTGCTTGCCGTGGTCCATTTTTGGTCTCCACTGATGTCTATTCTACCAGAAAGTGCGTTATCTCCGTTCTCCATGAAAACATAAACATTAAACATTTTAAGTAACGTTAAAAAAAAGCAATTTTATGTGGACTATTCCTTTTAAGTATTTTTAAATCTTAATTTTAAACAGCAATATAGTCATGACATGTTGGGTTAATAGTTGATTCTAAACTGGCCCCCTGTGGATGTCTGTGTGAGTGGGCCCTGCAATGGACTGCCGCCCTGCCTGCCTTGTGCCCGATATGTTGAGGTAGGCACCTCCATCGTGAATTAGATAGATAGATAGATAGATAGATAGATAGATAGATAGATAGATAGATAGATAGATA
>JANRMT010062825.1:1797968-1813991 GCA_026402145.1 Polypterus bichir lapradei | reverse complement strand
TGGCTTCTCCGCTGTTTTATTGTTCATTTATTACGATTATAGTTATTGTGTAGGTATTTTAGACTTACTTTACATTGCTCAGGTACCCATTTCCTTTATCATTCCAACCGTACCCCCATTACCATGTCTATCGAGGTGATCACCATCGATCAAAGAACTGTCACTTACCGAGTGGTTTCCATGCCCGGAGATGGCACCTACCTTTTCCATTCTCTTTGTCACATATTGCACGGCCATATCAGGCTGACTCTTGATATCCGAAGGAACATTGTGTCTTATGTATTGAATGACTGTAGCAGGTTCAAGGTGTGGACTGATGACGGTACAGGAGATAATTATACTACACAGGAGCACTAGAAGAGTGAAATGCTTAAGCCCTTCACCTATGGTTCTGCATGTGATTTGATGGCTGCCGCTGAATTGTTCAGTGGTCGCTTTCAAGTGTACCGAAATGGCCAAATATTTTACACCTTTGGACAACCGCCAATGCCTCTTAAACATCTTAGATTCAGAGGTGACGATTTCAGTAGTGGACACTTTGATGTTTATGAATGTTTAAACTCTCAAAAGCTGGATGTGAAGTTATCGATGAAACCGGTTGTATGCTTACGACGCTTGACAGATGCCGAATGTGACTTCAACACAAGTCCTGCAAATACTGTCGTAATTGAAACAAACCATGAAACTCAAACCGATTATGACAGCAGCAATCCAAGCTGTGAGATTTGAAGCAAGATTACTGTTCACATGGCCAACTGTACGTTACATACTCAAGAGTAGGCTCAGCGCACAGCTTGGTCATATTACAACCAGAGGGCCGAATTCACAATGTGGTATACAAAGAGATCCTTAACAAATAATTATTGACATATTTTCCCTTAGTTTAAAAAGGTTTAATTTTCTTCTTAATAAAAATTTTAATGCAGTACTTCGCCGCTGCGAAGCGCGGGTATTTTGCTAGTTTTAAAATAAGTCTCAATCCACTGGACTAATTCCCTTCATAATTTTAAACACTTCAGTTATGTCACCTCTTAATCTTCTTTTGCTTAAACTGTAAAGGCTCAGCTCTTTTAATCTTTCCTCATAATTCAACCCCTGTAGCCCTGGAATCAGCCTAGTCGCTCTTCTCTGGACCTTTTCTTGTGCTGCTATGTCCTTTTTGTAGCCTGGAGACCAAAACTGCACACAGGACTCCAGATGAGGCCTCACCAGTGCATTATAAAGGATGAGCAGAACCTCCTGTGACTTGTACTCCACACATCAAGGCGCTATATAACCTAACATTCTGTTAGCCTTCTTAATGGCTTCTGAACACTGTCGGGAAGTCGATAGCTTAGAGTCCACTATGTCTCCTAAATCCTTTTCGTAAGGTGTACTCTCGATTTTACGACCGCCCATTGTGTATTCAAACCTAACATTTTTACTTCCAATGTGTAATACTTTACATTTACTGACATTAAATTTCATCTGCCACAAATCTGCCCAAGCCTGTATGCTATCCAAGTCCTTCTGTAATGATATAACGGATTCCAAATTATCTGCTAATCCACCTATCTTGGTATCATCTGCAAAATTAACCAGCTTGTTTCTTATATTCCTATCTAAATCATTTATATATATTTAAAAAAGCAGCAGCCCTAGCACTGCCCCCTGCTGGTCACCACTCTTAACGTCGGCCAGTTCTGATGAGGTTCCTCGCACCATCACCCTCTACTTCCTGTGTCTGAGCCAATTCTGCACCCATCTAAAAACATCACCCTGAACTCCCACTTCTTTTAATTTGATGCCCAACCTCTCATGTGGCACCTTATCAAATGCTTTCTGAAAGTCCAGATAAATAATATCCTAAGCTCCACTTTGATCGTATCCTTTTGTTGCCTCCTCATAGAATTCCAGCATGTTAGTAAAGCACAACCTCCCTCTTCTGAACCCATGCTGACTGTTACTAATAACTCCTGTCCTTGCCATGTGTTGCTCAATCTTATCTTTAATAATTCCTTCCATTAACTTTCCTGTGATTCATGTTAAGCTTACTGGCCTATAGTTGCTTGGATCTGCCCTGTCACCCTTTTTATATAATGGGATGATATTTGCCATATTCCAGTCCTTTGGAATCTCTCCAGTGCGCAATGACTTCCTAAAAATATGTGTCAAGGGTTTATATATGTGCTCACTAGCCTCCTTAAGAACACGAGGATAAATGGAGAAAGTCATCCCAGACTTAGATAACTGTTATCTTATGGTGGGAAGAAATTAGGCCTAAAATGATAATAAAGAATAAAAAGTCCATAATGTCCAAAATTGTCTAACAATGATATTTTTTTTTGAAGATAAAATATCTTGGACAAAAAACAGAGCCAGAGGGACACATCCTCTGTTGTTCCTTTTCCAAAAAAGGCAGGCGCTTCTTCACCTAATGACTAGAAGACCAGTGGTCCTTAACTCCCACATCATGAAGACCTTTGAGAGACTGGTCCTGGACTATATGAGTCCTCTTGTGAAAGACCACTGCAGTTTGCTTATCGGAACAAAGACTGGCGAGGAAGATGCATTTATTTATCTGCTTAAAAAGGCTAGACAAAGCTGGCAACACTGTGACCATTTTATTGTTTGACTTCTTCAGCACCCTCAATACCATACAGCCACCTCTGTTGAGGTCTATGCTCAGGGATATGTAGAAGGACAAGCCTATGGAGTCCTGGATAATGGACCATCTGTCAGGCAGACCGCAGTTTGTGAGACTCAAGGACTGTGTGAGCAACACAGAGAACAGTCCTGTCTCCTTTTCTCTCCACCCTGTACACCTCCGACTACAAATTTAACCCCAGGTCTTTTCACTTGCAGAAATTCTCATATGATTCTGCACTTATGGAGTTTACCAATAAGGGGGATGAGACAGAGTCAGGTGGAGAACTTTGCTTCTTGGTGCAGAAAGAGAATTGTCTGCATCTTAACATCAGCAAAACCAAGGAACTGCTTATTGACTTTGGCCACACCAAAGATCCTATACATCCTGTCACTACTCAGGGAGTGGATGAGGAGGTGGTGCATTGTTACAGGGGGGTCCACATCAATCACAGGCTGGACTGGTGCCGTAACACAGAGGAAGTATAGAAGGAGGGGCAGATCAGGCTCTTTTCTTAGGAAACTGCACTTCTTTAATGTGAGTAGTGACATCCTTCACATCTCCTACATCTCTGTGATGGTCAGTATGATTTTCTACACTGTGGTATGCCGGGTCAGTAACATCACTTCAAGAAAGGCCCATTAAATCAACAAGATCAGCTATGAGACACCTCTGGACCCCCTGGAAGTAGCAGCAAAGGAGAGTGCCCTTATGAACAATGCTGCACATACACGTTTGATAACTGTTTGTAAATTGTCATTTAAGAATTAAACAGCTTTCTCTAAACAAGTCACTGTAAACTCAAAAAAGTATTAGGAATGCTATCACTGATTAGAACCTTTTGCTATGAAGTGCTTTCGGAAATGTAATTTGTGGTAGGAGGGTTGGAGGCATTCAGTCATCTACCTGTAACCATTAGGACCTTCAATGAGCCATCTCACCAGGAAAGAACGAGTAAGGCTTTGAAACTGGCCAGCTAGCCTGAGACGAAAAGGGCAACAAGGAGGCAGAATGGGGTCATGGTGAAACAAAAAGTGGTATGAAGTAGGGAGTCCGTTTATTGCATTGATCATTGGAGTACAGGGATGTAGTCGATTAGGACAGGTCATTGAATCAGGAGAGGCACTCTGCACCACAGCAGCCCATTGGTCACGAACATGTGACAGGAAACCAAGGGACTGGCATAAGTTTGGTCTCTGACTCTCTCTCTGTTATTTTTGATCCATGGACTGATCCATGGAGGAGGAGAAGACCACCTCTCTTGTTGGCCATATTCAAAGGCCATGCAGGAGCAAAGACCAAGACCAAGACACCTGACTGCCTAAGCAAGATTATGACACAGGAAGTTTTAATATTATTTTACCAGCACTCACATTTGAACTTTACTTATATACTGGACATATTATCTATAATGCATTAATAAATGTGACAGTTAATCAGTGCAGCCTGTTCTGGTGTCCTTGCTGGTTGGCCGATTTTATAGTAACATATGAGGGCCATAAGAGGAACTTGAGGACATTTTGTTAAGATATACATAATAATGAGTATAAAACGGAGTATAAAGGAGTCACCCTAGGACCCCAACACTAAAAAACAGTGGTCTTTTATCATTTGCCATGTATTTTTTGTAATTCTTTTTATGTGCTTGAGGTAGGTTGCTGTTGTTTGCTACAGAATTTCTTGAGTTTCTATAAAAAGCTACATCTATCTATCTATCTATCTTATCCTGCCTACTACACTAAATTAAAATCTATCTATTATATAGTACCTTTCACATATATCTATGTATCTATCTATCTAATCCTGCCTTCTACACTAAATTAAAATCTATCTATTATATAGTGACTTTCACATATATGTATGTATGTATCTATCTATCTTATCCTGCCTACTACACTAAATTAAAATCTATCTATCTATTATATCGTGCCTTTCACATCTATCTATCTATCTACCTATCTATCTATCTAATCCTGCCTTCTACACTAAATTAAAATCTATCTATTATATAGTGCCTTTCACATATATCCTGTATATCCTGTCTACTACACTAAATTAAAATCTATTATATAGTGTTTTTCACATCTATCTATCTATCTATCTACTGTATCTATCTAATCCTGCCTTCTACACTAAATTAAAATCTATCTATCTATCTATCTATCTGTCCACTTTCAAGTAAGCTGGGTATTTTCTCAGATACAACAGACCTTCTAAAATGATTTTAGTTCATAGACAGCACTATTTCCAGTTCTCCCTTGCTGAGGAATCACTTGGTTTACAAACTTTTAAAAAAGAAAAATAAGTTTATAGCTCCCTCTTCTTCAAAGATAATGTGCTGCCCCACCCTGTAAAGCAGATTTGTGCATTTGGCTGCGGATGCTCTGTTATTTCTAGATTATCTGGTGACCTCATGGCTGTAAGGATTCAACATTACAGAGGAGAGCCTGAGGACGTCAGCTCATCTTCTTTCTTCAAATGTAGTCCATGGGCTCAAACAAACATATTCAATTGAAATTTTATGAACAGAAACTTTCTAAATTCTGTAAATTAGCACATCTCTATAATTAAAAGAAACAGGCTTTTGGATGGATATCACAGTGCCAAGCAATCCTTTAGTAGAGCAGAAATGCTGAGAAAATGTAAGCATTTAATCTGGAATTGCATCCCTTGAGGTTCGCCTCTTCCAGACGATTATATCTCCTTTCTCCCCCAGCCGACCGAGTGTATCAGAACTGATAGAAAAGCAGAGTCGGCCATCACAAGCAGAGTCTGCCCACACAACGTTGCCGGCAGGGAATCATCTCCTACTGCTGCAGATAACTGCAGTCCTTTTGATCAAAGTTTCAACAAAAGCAGAGCCACCTTCAAAGGCCAACTGTAAAGGTCTGATTTTGAGCAGCAAATATTTCTCTAGGTAGACACCTTCAGCCAAAGTGTTATTTGGCCCTTTATATTCTACAGTAAGCATGTTCCAAGCCGGTTTTATTTAACACAACTTCTACAGTGACCTAGATTTTACCCTGCAGTTGCACTTTACTGAAAAACCCCTTTGTCACATGGAGCATACGGTCCATAAATGTGCTCCAGCACAAGCAACTAACAAGCAATGAACAAGTCTTCCAAAGAAACCGCGCTTTACATAAACAAGAGCACGACGGCCCCGTAGCTCCAAGGACCCGAGTTCAATTTCTGGCCTTATTACATCTCACTCAAATTATGTTCACTTAACTGATGACTCTAATGTGAAGTGCAGTATTTTTAAACTCTAAAAATGATCTCCGTCCACACTAAAACAACCGAAAACACATACGACGTATATGATCACTTACACTGGGCAGGTGCCATCAGCAGAAACAAGAAAGGAACTCTCCTTGAAGGGATAGTTATGCCAGCGACAACGTAATTTAACACTAAACTGTAGTGATCAAGAAATGATTTGCATTTTGTGCATGTATGCAACATTCAAACTGTAAAAAAATACAATTTAGAAGCATACAGGTGAGCAACACAACAAGCGCCAAGGGAAGCAACTCCTCAATGCACACTATGCTGGAATATGGTTGTCTTCTGCAAAGGGTAACCAATCAGGGAATGACATGTTGGAAAGTGAATGATCCATTCGGGGACGGGCTACATAATAAGCACAAACAAATCACAGTGCGATTACAGTGTCTGCATTTCTGGACCCTCCACACTACAATGCTAAGGCAGTGTGTTCAGAAATATATGGCTCTGGAGAGCATTTTCATTTTTGGGGTTTACAAATTCTGGTTTATTGTCGTCAAAAGAGTGAAAATGGAGACTAATGTATGTGTTTTTTAAATGAAAATGTAGCCTAAACTGAACCTGTATGAGTGAGTGAATGGCACCCAATTCAGGGATGATCCGTGCTTTGTGTCTGATGCTGCTCAGATTGGCTACAGCCCCCAGTGACCTGAAATAGCAAATTGATAAATGAATACAAACAGCAGTGATGTCAAAATTATAGCTGGAGTACAGGTATGTTTGTTAACAAAATGTTATGATCTACAGTGCATCCAGAAAGTATTCACAGCGCATCACTTTTTCCACATTTTGTTATGTTACAGCCTTATTCCAAAATGGACTAAATTAATTTTTTTCCTCAGAATTCTACACACAACACCCCATAATGACAATGTGAAAAAAGTTTACTTAAGGTTTTTGCAAATTTATTCAAAATAAAAAAATTGAGAAAGCACATGTACATAAGTATTCACTACCTTTGCCATGAAGCTCAAAATTGAGTTCAGGTGCATCCTGTTTCCCCTGATCATCCTTGAGATGTTTCTGCAGCTTAATTGGAGTCCACCTGTGGTAAATTAGGTTGATTGGACATGATTTGGAAAGGCACACACCTGTCTATATAAGGTCCCACAGTTGACAGTTCATGTCAGAGCACAAACCAAGCATGAAGTCAAAGGAATTGTCTGTAGACCTCCGAAACAGGATTGTCTCGAGGCACAAATCTGGGGAAGGTTACAGAAAAATTTCTGCTGCTTTGAAGGTCCCAATGAGCACAGTGGCCTCCATCATCCATAAGTGGAAGAAGTTCGAAACCACCAGGACTCCTCCTAGAGCTGGCCGACCATCTAAACTGAGCGATCGGGGGAGAAGGGCCTTAGTCAGGGAGGTGACCAAGAACTCGATGGTCACTCTGTCAGAGCTCCAGAGGTCCTCTGTGGAGAGAGGAGAACCTTCCAGAAGGACAACCATCTCTGCAGCAATCCACCAATCAGGCCTGTATGGTAGAGTGGCCAGACGGAAGCCACTCCTTAGTAAAAGGCACATGGCAGCCCGCCTGGAGTTTGCCAAAAGGCACCTGAAGGACTCTCAGACCATGAGAAATAAAATTCTCTGGTCTGATGAGACAAAGATTGAACTCTTTGGTGTGAATGCCAGGCGTCACGTTTGGAGGAAACCAGGCACCGCTCATCACCAGACCAATACCATCCCTACAGTGAAGCATGGTCGTGGCAGCATCATGCTGTGGCAGGAACTGGGAGACTAGTCAGGATAAAGGGAAAGATGACTGCAGCAATGTACAGAGACATCCTGGATGAAAACCTGCTCCAGAGCGCTCTTGACCTCAGACTGGGGCGACGGTTCATCTTTCAGCAGGGCAACAACCCTAAGCACACAGCCAAGATATCAAAGGAGTGGCTTCAGGACAACTCTGTGAATGTCCTTGAGTGGCCCAGCCAGAGCCCAGACTTGAATCTGATTGAACATCTCTGGAGAGATCTTAAAATGGCTGTGCACCGACGCTTCCCATCCAACCTGATGGAGCTCGAGAGGTGCTGCAAAGAGGAATGGGCAAAACTGGCCAAGGATAGGTGTGCCAAGCTTGTGGCATCATATTCAAAAAGACTTGAGGCTGTAATTGCTGCCAAAGGTGCATCGACAAAGTATTGAGCAAAGGCTGTGAATACTTATGTACATGTGATTTCTCAGTTTTTTTATTTTTAATAAATTTGCAAAAACCTCAAGTAAAATTTTTTCACGTTGTCATTATCAGTTGTTGTGTGTAGAATTCTGAGGAAAAAAATGAATTTAATCAATTTTGGAATAAGGCTGTAACATAACAAAATGTGGAAAAAGTGATGCGCTGTGAATACTTTCCGGATGCACCGTATGATTTGTAAATGTTTATTTATGGAATATCATAATTATCCTTGCACGAAAAGGTCAAAGACACATATCTAAGCACGGCGAAATACGGCAGATTGTTCTCAGCATTAAAGTTTTACTTCAGAGAGGTGCTGTTGATTCCAGTATGCTGGGCTCACAGTCTGCACCTCCTAAATCTTCAAAGATGTGCATGTTAAGTGATGATTCTAAACTGACGTTGTGTAAATCCTTGTGTCTCAGCCAGGAGGTATTCCCTGGCATATATTTATTTACCCATCCATTTTCCAACCCCCTGAATCTGAACACAGGGTCACGGGGGTCTGCTGGAGCCAATCCCAGCCATCACAGGGCACAAGGCAGGAACCAATCCCGAGCAGGGTGCCAACACACCGCAGGACACACACAAACACACCCACACACCAAGCACACACTAGGGCCAATTTAGAATCGCCAATCCACCTAACCTGCATGTCTTTGGACTGTGGGAGGAAACCCACGCAGACACAGGGAGAACATGCAAACTCCACACAGGGAGGACCCGGGAAGTGAGCCCGGGTCTCCTAACTGCGAGGCGCCACCGTGCTGCCCTATATTTATTTTTTGTTAATTTGAATCTGTATACTGTATATAAAATGATAAGGCCTGTCTATCACATAATTACAGTATTCCCAATCTAATAAGGCTAGAAGCTTGCTCATAGACTTGGAAAAAGTACCCCCATGACATCTGCCGAACATCAAGCAGATTGTAGAGTCCAAAGACATGATGAAGAACACCATAGTAGGAAAAGGAAGAAACAGTGCGGCAACCAACTGCTGAAAATCAAGTATGGGATACAGAATGCAGGAATGACAAAGACAGATTAATGTGATCATCAAATGCATAAGGGGCAGAATACAAAATGCAAGAACGACAAAGAGAGATAAAGGCACGTTATCATCACACACATGTTCAGAACTCAGGAAGAAGTGTGAGTTCTCACGAATGTAACTGGTGTCAAAATTATAGCTGGAGTACAGGTATGTTTGTTAACAAAATGTTATGATCTACAATTTATAAATGTTTATATATGGAATATTGCAATTATCCTTACACGAAAAGGTCAAAGACACATATCTAAGCAAGATGAAATATGGAAGATTGTTCTCAGCATTAAAATTTTGCTTCAGGGAGGTGCTGTTGATTCCAGTATCCTGGGCTCACATTCTGCACCTCCTAAATCTTCAAAGGTGTGCACATTACGTGATGATTCTAACCTGGCACTATGTGTGTTTGCCAGTGTTGGCATGTGTAGAAACAGGCCCTCCAGGGACTTATGCCCAGTCCAGAGCTGTTGGTGCCTCGTCCGTAGTTCAGGATTGATTCTGCTCCCGTAACACCTTGGGTTGGATTAAACAGTTTTAAAAATGCTATTGTTATGATCTTGAAGGTTTTTATTTAGTGTTATGGTTTTTTTCCATTTCTTTTTTATTTTCATATTGATTTTGATGCTGGGATCGCATTTCATCTTTACGGACTACAGTTTAAGGAGCTGCCATTTTGTTTATCATTATGTTTTTATAGGCTACTCCATTTTGTGGGGCTTTGTCGTTAGTAAAGGTCCACCGTTACTATTCTGTGATGACGAGAAGTTGTTGTAGATGATGTCAGACATGTGCTGGTATTGATGGTGACATTTACATTTGTGGACACCAAAGTGTGTTTGATTTTATTTTTTAGTATTGGTCATTCTTGTCATGTTTCAGCCAGGAGGTATTCCCTGGTGTATATTTATTTTTCATTGTTAATTTTCATTTTTCACGTGTTTTTATTATCTGTATACTGTAAATAAAATGCTAGGTCCTGTCTGTCTATCTCGCAATTATTCACAATCTAATAAGGTTAGAAATTTGATCTTAGACTTGGAAAAAATACCCCAGCGACATCTGCTGAGCATCAAGCAGATTGTAGAGGCTGAAGACATGATGAAGAACACCATAATAGGAAGAAGAAGAAAAAGTGCAGCGCCATCTACTGAAAGTCAAGTATGGGATACAGAATGCAGGAATGACAAAGACAGATACATGTGATCGTCAAATGTATCAAGTGCAGAATACAAAATGCAAGAACGACAAAGAGAGATAAACGCACGTTATCGTCACATACATGTTCAGAATCCAGGCAGAAGTGTGAGTTCTCACGAGTGTAAACAAGTTTTACTGTCATTTAAATCTAGATTTTTGTGTCACACAGCCCGCTCTCTAATGTGAAAGGTTTCTTACATTATCGTCTGAAAACGTGTTTAGCTTAAAACTTGGTTTATACACACAGATATGTACAGTGATAACTGAAAACATTGTCAAATGGTCGAAACTTCCAACCATACAAAAGCAGTGCTTTTACAAACTTACACAGGAAAACAAACATTTCAGTTTCGTACTGTGAAATTTAGTGAAAATTCTCAAGCTAGTTACAAATTTAAATGAGTTATTATCCAAGCTTTTCACGCTTTATTAATTCAGACACCAAAATATCACCATGTCCTACATCAAACTGTTCTGACATACACAATGACTGACCCAGTAATTTTCCAGCTTTATTCACACATACATAAGTTAGGGTGATTGATTCCCACTGATCTCTCTAGGCCTTGACCTGACCTGTGATCCACTGTTTTTCAGAACAATGAAACGGGAAAACTTTCAAGGAGGTGAGCACTTTTTATCGGCACTGCAGGGGTTTGTAAATGGCACCTAAACTGGTACAACTATCAGACCATTAAGAAAGTGCGGCAGCAAGCTGTTCTGTTCACTTGAAAAAGATGTGCAGGTCTCATAAAGGCAGGCAACACTTGCTTGTCTTTCACATTACACTTACATGAAGACCCTGGACAAATGACAGGCATCTGACACTTGCAGACAAACAGGACTAGAGATTTCTTTTTAGAACATTAGAACAATTGTGCCAGGAATTCTGCTCTGTACTTCTAAAATTTTTATTATTATGCTGTATTAAGGATTTGTTCTGTTCTGTGTATTGTATTGTATTCATCCCCTTCTTTTGACACCCACTGCACGCCCAACATACCTGGTAAGGGGTCTCTCTTTGAACTGCCTTTCCCAAGGTTTCTTCCATTTTTCCCTACAAGGTTTTTTTGGGAGTTTTTCCTTGTCTTCTTAGAGAGTCAAGGCTGGGGGGCTGTCAAGAGGAAGGGCCTGTTAAAGCCCATTGTGGCACTTCCTGTGTGAATTTGGGCTATACAAAAATAAACTGTATATTGATGAAAACAGGCCATTCGGTCCAACACGCACATCCATCCTATTCATTTAGATTGTCCAAAATAACATCAAATCGAGATCTGAAAGTTTCTACAGTCCTTCTCTCCAATTCACTATTTGGTTATTTATTCCATGCCTCTATGGTTCTTTGCATGAAGAAAAACTTTCTAACATTTGTGCAAAATTCACAAATTTCCAACCATGTCTCCAATTTTTTATTGCAGAATATATTTTAAAGTAAAAGCTGGGATCTACTTCATTCATCAGAGTACATCAGAACAATCTTGATGAGAATAGGCCATTCGGCCCAATAAAGATCACCAGTCCTATCCACAAAATAACAAGAAGTCGAATTTTGAAAGACCCTAAAGTCCCACCGTCTACCACACTACTTGGCACAGAACTAATCCTCTTGATAATTTTAAACACTGTAATCATGCTCTCTTTTTGTGTTTCTTGTGCTCTCCTTTAAAAGACAATGCATGGAAAATTTATCACGTCTCCCCGAACCTAAAAAAAAACTGACAAGTATCAGTCTACCTAAATTGGTAAGAAAAAATACTCTCAAAGCGAGTACTGACTGCTGGCTGAATGGTCTCATGTTCCATTATAGGTGAGGACTTCATGGCTATAACAACTTGGTTGTTTTTTGTGGGGGTGTTATGGTTTTTTTTTATATATATATATATATATATATATATAATATATATTGTGGCAGAAGTGCTGAGGTCCAGGGCTCCAAAGGCATGGGGGCAGCCCCTGGCAGTGACCACGGGCCCCTACAGGGTGGAGCTTCAAAGCTCTGTACCTGTGGCCCCCAAAGGAACCAGGGCAGTCGCCCTCAGATGGTCTGGGGAAGGCGCAAGCCCTCCTCCGGTCCTCCTGGGCATCCCGGCCGGGTCACCACCCCAGCCACCTCTGACAATATATTGTCACACACGTGCGAGTAGGGGGACATTGCATAGACCAAGCAAAGGTAATTCCATGCCAGGCCGGGGGTGGCAGGGGGCACTAAACCTTCTCCTGTTACCTCTACAGACCAGCCGCGGGAAAACTAAATCTAATTCAGTGCTGATGATGCCGGTTCTGGCACCAAGAAGAACGTCACTTACGGCTCAAAGGCTGACATCAGAAGGACATCACTTCCAGTTCTCCTGCATCACTTCCGGTCTGATCCCTTAAAGCCGCCATCTTTTCCAACCCTCGTCAGTTTTGATTTGGACTCAGTATTGTGAACAGCTCTGTGCTATTTCAAAAAACCATTTGCAGCCAGAAATATTATATGGGTGGCTGCCCCAAACCTTTTTACGTGTGTCGAGTCTGTTCCTTTTTTACAATATATATATATATATATCTATACATATAAAGGAGAGTTGGTATCCGAGAGACTTTGTTTGTGTGTTTGTGGAGGGATGGAGAGTGAAGGCGGGTGGGGGAGTCACATGATCATCTCCCCTCCCATTCACGTCATTTCACTCCGAGCTGAGCTCCGCTGAGCTCTGCAGCTGACCGGTCTTGCCGTTCTTTTTCCTTAGTGTTTAGTCCTCTCTCCTTTACTGATTTACTGTTTACTAGACGCAGTACTTACTGAATAGTATTTTTTTCCTTTAGTGTTTCTACTTAGTGTTTCTTAGTGTTTAGCAGATGCGGTGTGCCAGTTTTTCCTGGCGGTGTTTACTGTTACTTTCTACTTAATTTTTGTACTTTAGTGTTTAGTAGACTTTTACTTTATTTCATTCATTGTTGTTTTTTACTGTTGTTCCCGGCAGTGTTGCCGTTTTTCCTGTTTCTATTTTTTATGTAGCATGTTCACGAATTAGTCATAGAGAAAATTTATATATTTTGGCTCCAAGAGGACAAACCAAAAATGTTATATATAAAGAAGCTCTATAAGTCGCATGTAGATACATAATTATTCCAACTACAGCGACTGCAGCGAAGTGCACGTGGTTTGCTAGTATATATATATATATAAGATGATAGAGGTTGCTGTTGCCTCTTTAAACTCATCAGACAGACATACTGGACACACGTTAAAAGCACCAAGAAGTATTCTTTTTAATTATTTCTTCTTTTCAGGTGCCTCCTCAGTGACCACAGTCACAATAACCCACAACTCTAACAATAACCACGATATTCTCTCTCCTGCACACTTCCCAGCAAGAGTTGTCCACCTCCTCCCAACTCAGGCTTGCCTACTGGGTCTCCACCAGTCCTTTATATAGTTTTTGACCCGGAACTGCTTCTGTCCTTCTGTCCCCGTGAATCGTCAACACTTCTGGGTCAGATGGAGAACTTTTTCTTCAGCCCGGAAGTAGGTCTGTGCCTCCGTCCTCATGACTTTGGAGTACTTCTGAGCTATGTACACAGTAGGAACTCTCCAGTCTTCCTGCAGCGTCTCCTGGCGGCACCCACGGTACCCAGCAGGGATGTATTGAGGAACTCCCAGTCCTATAGGCCCTGCGGGCATCTGGGGCACCACTGCAGTCCAGAGAAGCTGCCATCTATCATCCTGGGGAAGGCAGTGTCCCTGATATGCTGCCCCCTCTCCCATCCTTCCGTTACTGGAGAGTCCCAGCCAGGATAAACTGCTGACCGTCCCTTACTATATATATATGTGTATTAGGAAAGATGCCCAGACACAGACAGACACTAAGACAGCCAGATGTCCAAAACACACACGTTTTTATTCACAGTTCTTCCTTCTCACAGCACAGTCCACAAAACAGTACTTAAACTCACAAGTCTCCTGCCACCTCCACTCCTCCACTTGCAAGTTCCGTCCTTCTTCCACCCGATTCCGGCTCCTCGAATGGAGTGAGGCGGCCACTTTCATAATGTACGCGGATGTGCTCCAGGTGCTCCGTGATGACCTTCACCTGATGGTACTCTGGTAGACTCCAAACTCCCACTAAGTGGGTTTGAATGATGAATGGATGGCTTGTAGTAGAGTAATGGTCTAACTTTCTCTTTTCTCCTCCCCATTTTGTCAAATTGCCGTGACACTCAGACAGGCACAATAGAGCTGAAGTGATCAGGCGCCCCTCTAGTCCTCTGATCAGTCACTTCATCTTCGTATTTCATGCCCGTTCACATGTCTCAGCCTCTTGGTGAGTGGGAGTGCTGCTATTTAGAAAGGCTACTGTTTCTCAGGAAGTGATGACAACCCTGTTATTAGTCAGGGAGAAGAAGTCCTCCCATATCCAAAATATGCCCGTAATTAAAGGTCCCAGATCTTGTGTTTTCAGTGGCTGACAGAAGTGAGGCGGCTCCACTCGAGAATAGACACAAGACCCGGGGTCACGTGCATAATGTTGCATCAATGGATCAATTATCCATAAATATCTTCCAGGGCCTCATTCTACTGCGTAGGCTCTCACTGAGTAAAGACAAGTATCGAACACGTGTTATCTTTTCAGGAGGGCTGAACTGCTAACGCCTTCGGCCACCATTGTTTTCTGATGTTCTTTTCTGGTAAATCTATTGCTCTTTAATTCAACTCACCTATCACGCTGCAGCACCTCATGTCTGCTTTGCATTTTGAAGCTACATCAGTAAAAAAACAATTATACAACATAGCAGCCAAAGAAAAGATTTAGTTTTGGTAAGAAAAAGATGTATATGTTCCAAAAAGCCTACTGCCACAGGGACAAAGCCAACATCACACGCAGAATCATTTTGTTTGATTTCTCCCGCATCTCTAACACCATCCTGCCTCTTAGACTAGGGAACAAGCTGAGGATTATGCATTTTGATGCCCCTTCAGTCTCCTAGAACATGGACTACCTGACCAACAGACTGCAGTATGTGAGACTTAAGGGCGGTGTGTCAGACATGGTGGTGTCTAACAGTGGGGTACCCTCAGGAAACTGTGCCCTCTCCCTTCCTGTTTACCCACTGCACAAACGACTTCCACTATAGTAACAGCTCTTGAAATCCACAGAAGTTCTCAGATTATTCCCGCATCATAGGTTGCATTGGTAATGGAGACAAGTTGGAGTACAGGAGACTGGTGGAGGACGTTGTCTTGTGGTACAAGTAGAACCATCTGCAGTTCGACATCAACAAGAAAAAAGAGCTGGTGGTGGACTTCTGGTGTGTTAAGGTGCGCCTAAGACCAGTCACCATCCAATCAGAGGAAGTGGAGGTGGTGCCCTGCGACAAGTACTTAGGGGTCCATATGAGCAGCAAACTGAACTGGTCTGGCAACATAATGGCACTGTGTAAGAAGGCCCAGATCGGACTCGACTGCATGAGGAGACTCATTTTGATTTATCCAGCAAGTGACTGGAAATGTTTTATCAGTCTATTGTAGCCATTGTGTTGTTCTACACTGTGGTTTCCTCTGGCAGCAACTTGAGATCAGGTGATACAAAACGCCTGAACAAACTTATCAGCTAAGCCAGCACCATCACAGGACTGGCAAGATAGATAGATAAATAGATAGATAGATAGATAGATAGATAGATAGATAGATAGATAGATAGA
>JANRMT010062825.1:1761961-1797958 GCA_026402145.1 Polypterus bichir lapradei | reverse complement strand
AGATAGATAGATAGATAGATAGATAGATAGATAGATAGATAGATAGAACAAACTCCAGGGAAATCTGACATTTTATAGAAGCTTTTTAAATAAATAAGTTTAAAAAAAAAAGCAAAATGCTGGAAAAATTGGATGCCATCATGAACAATTTGGCCACCCCTTCCAGGGTAGTATTTTCCTGGACTACTTTTGTCCACAGGCTTAAACCTCCATGGTGTAATAAGAATCACTTCTGGGGATCTTTCTGCCTGCTGCCATGAGGCTATTCAATACTTCCTCCTGATGTCCCTTACTTTACTCCAGTCAGAAGCTGTAAGAAGTTAGTAAAGGTGTCTGTCAACCTACGTCTGGGTTACGTTCTGGCAACAGGGACACAAGTCAATACGGGCGAATCTCCATAATTATAGGGGAGTCGTCAGATATACTTATATTCAGGTCCTCCTTTTTAAACAAACCTAGCACTTTTACTGTGCTGGTCATGATGTTTAGGGGCATATTCTTCCAATTCTGGTCCTCAATCAATATGGTAAGCAGCTTCTCCATTTCAGATATAGTTCCCCTTTGCTGCATAGCTAAAACTGTGATGTCCTGGGGGCTGCGAAACTCACCGGCAGCTACAAATCATGGCCAAAGGATTCTGGCAACTGAGAGAATTACACAATTATTCTGAATTTCATTGTTGCAGATCCTCTACAACTCCAACAAACCCCGGGCAGGGCGCCAGCCCACCGCAGGGCACACCCACACCCACACACCAAGCACACACTAGGGATCGCCAATGCACCTAACCTGCATGTCTTAGGACTGTGGGAGGAAACTGCAGCACCCGAAGGAAACCCACGCAGACACGGGGAGAACATGCAAACTCCACAGAGGAAGGACCCAGGAAGCAAACCCAGGTCTCCTTACTGAGAGGCAGCAGCGCTACCCCTGTGCCACCGTGCCGCCCTAAAGTATATCTAATCTAATAAAAAAATACCTTTATGTAATATCATGGGATACACCACTCAGCTCTAGTGTCCTGGGTTCAAATCTCAGAGATTGCACGTCGCCATTATGATTTCTCCATCATTCCAGGGAGTGGCAACTCTGAATCTGTCCAGTGTTTGTCCTTGACGTGTGTGTATAAGGAGACGCTGGTGAGGTGCAATTCTCTTCTCGCCCACTCAAATCTGCTGGTGAACACCGTCTGCTGATGCCACCTATGGGTGGTATCCAATCTCAACCCAGACTCTTCTCCTATGCAGCTCCTAGCTGGTGGAATGAGCCACCCACCTCCACTCAAACTGCTGACTCCCTCAATGTGTTTAAGAAGTGACTGATGTTCTGTGAATATCCGTCAAACAGTTAATGAATGCTCTTGCTCTGTGGATATCTGTCATAATGTTAATTGATCACTTTTTGTGATGTTAGCTTTATAGCTCTTCATTTGTGGTGATCAACATTTATAACCTGTCCTGCTACACTTATTCAAAACTGTCCCTGGACCGACATTACTTGATTATGCTGACTTCCTTTATAGGTTTCTTTGGATAAAAGCGTCCACTAAGCACGTAAACGTAAATGTTAGTGGTCTCCCCTCAGGAACTTGTTCCTGCCTTGTGATTGATCTTGCTGCATTTGATAATGTCTTAGAACAAGCAGGTTTAAAAAAATAATGAATAATGTCATGAGATACCGTATATCAAGAGTGTAACCAGAATCCACAGTGTGATCCCATAAAGGAGAAGGAAAACCACAAGAACTGTCCTGAGCTGGAAACCAACTCCAAACTGGCACCAGACCTACAGACTGGCCGCGGACACTTTACAGGAATACACCACCTAAAAATAATATTCTTTTAATATGTTACTTGTCCCCTGTAGTTTGTAGTGATGGCCGATGTTTTCATGCAGAATGGAAATAGCAAAATTTGTGATGGAATAGGCATCCATGGTGACTAACGCTGGATGACAGCAAACCACATCAAAAACATCCGTGAAAAAATCTCATGTTGCTCATGTCGCATAATCGCCATGTCAAGTCATTAAGTCGAATGCTCACAGCGTCCCAAACACTTGATTTTTATACTAAAGCTAGCAAAATACCCGCATTTCGCAGTGGAGAAGTAGTGTGTTAAAGAAGTTATGAAAAAGAAAAGGAAACATTTTCAAAATAACGTAACATGATTGTCAATGTAATTGTCGTAGGCTTACTTTAGCATTGAGATTGAATTTGATGATTGTAAAGAGTTTATGATTGTAAATGTTGTGTATGAGAAATGCACATTTTTAGGATGTAAGGATCTCGTTGTAAACGACGTTTGCAGTTCTGCCCTCGGGCTGTAAAATGACCAAGCTGTCTGCTGAGCTTACTCTTGAGCATGCAACGTACAGTTGGCCATGTGAGAAGCAATCTTGTGTCAAGTCAATGGCGACCTTTTTTAGACTCTGGCCCTGTGACTTATTTATTGTCATAGCGAAGAAGACCTTTACTGGAAATTGGAGGCATTTGAATTGGAATCAGTATGGGCGAGGTTTAGTGGTAGCCTGAAAGAAGAATGAGCAGGCCTTCTACCCTTGAAGCGGTGGAGTAAAGAAGAAGGGAGCAGTGAGCACGACGAACAGCTGAGGAAAGTAAGGAAGCGAGTGAGGAGGCACATGAGCGCCTTATGTCGTTAATGTATATGGGCAGGGAGCAAAACCACGTGGTAGGTGGAGAAAAAGGAAGGGGGACCGGGGCGGCTGTTGTGTGTCTCTGCCGTGAAATACATCCTCTGTTAACAAAAATAAGGAATGAAACCGCCAAAAGGAGAGGTCAGTTCCGAAAATTCCTTACAGCATAATGGTGAGAACCACCAAAAAGAAGACGTTATTTTCGAAAGTTCATTACGGAGCACGGCACAAAATGAAACGTTTCTAAGTACGGTATAAAAGATGAGCATGGGAAATTTGGGCTTCCCACGTTTTTTTGAAAGTCGCAGAAATAGCGAGGAGGGGTTTCCCTTATCTATGTATACAGTTTAGGGGGTACACCTGTCCACCCCCCCACCTTGGGCGTTGCAATAGGACATGACACATACCTAATTTTTGTAAGTACAATGCAAGGAATGAGCACACAAAATTTCAGCTTCCCACCTAAATGGAAAGTGGGAGAATTAGTGAGGAGTCAGTGAGGGCTTTGCCTTTTATACTTGTATAGATATTGTTAAATAAATCACTTCCAGAAAAACGTTCTTGTGAACAAATACGGAAAGTGCTCAAATGTGAACGAGCATTTAAATTGAAGGCCCGCCCCTTCCCCTCCTCATTCATTGGTCAGGAGTCCAGCTCAGTAACAGCTTATTCTTCAGCTAACACTGCACTTCACGTTACAAAAGCGAGAAGCATGACTTAAAGACGCGTAAAAACTAAAGATCAACGGTTAAAGAAAAGCACGTGAAAACAGTATGAGGAAGACATACGCCTCAGACCTCCGACATGTTTCAACAAGCAGACGGTCAATTCACCTGTGCAGTTCAAGGACTGGTGCTAATTAATCCTAAAATACTCCAGTGGTGGCTCAGCACGATGAATACCAATGTTAAGATGGCAGGCGGGTCTTTGATTCCAATGCACAGGCGGGTGCGAGAGTGTCACGTTTTTCTGGAAGTGGTTTATTTAGCGATATGTGAGTACAAATACATTTGTTTGGGGCATTGAGAGCATCAGACTGGATGCTTTCACATGTGGATTATGCAACACGAGTAACGTGAGAGTTTTTCATATTTGATATTGTATACTGTTGTTCAGCTCTGGTGTCTATAGACTTCTATGCTATCAGAAACTTTGTTATCTCTGTTCTGCAGGAAAACATGACATTCACTACAAACTACATACTCAATCCAAATTAATCCTTTTTTAAGATAGAAGGCTTCATAAAGTGGGGAGAGTATAGAGAGGGTCTTGTAGGAGGCCACAATATGGTAGTAAGTACATCATAAGGCCCTGATCAGGAACCGGGAGCACAGTTATGGAGTCCATCAGGTAACCTGATTTGTGTCTTCTATTAAACAGAATGAAGTTTCTATTGTACTCCATTCTGACCATTCTGCTATATTATTTTCCACCTATTAATTTTTAAGAGCCTACTGCAGTAACACTGGGCATAAGCCAGTAAACCACCCTGGATGAGAAGCCAGTCCATCACAGGACACACATGCTCACATATCCAAGCTCTTTCACGCAGGCCTTTTTAGACATTTTAAAATGAACCCACCCTGAAAATCTTTAGGATGTGGAAAGAAAGTGAAACACCAAAAGAAAATTCATACAGACACTGGGGGAACGATCAGCGCCCACACAGAACGTGACTGGCCTGAGAGTGGAGCTTGAGTCCCTGGTGTTGAAAGGGCGGCAGCAGCAGCAGCCCTGGGATTACGTGGGCAAACCTCAGCATTGTGATACTAATCATGGCTTCTTCTCCGCCACTAGAAATGCAGCAAGTCTTCCAATAAATAAAGCAAATGAAAATGTCCACCCCCACAAGAGCCTTACATAAAACACGCCACGCTGGCTTCTCCTTTCATTCCCACATAAAAGGTAGAAATCCTTGACATTCTGCTCCTTGTTGCCCGCTCTAGAAACTCAATTGCTGAATTTAATTAGGCATTTTTGCTGCCTGCACCAGATATGCACGCTGAACCGCAAATTGCTTAATGGAGCTTTAGCCAAATAAAGACGGCTGGCCTTGAAAACAGGCGCTAGGAGAATTCGGCATATTGTCATTGAGCACACACATTATGGACGACTGGAACAAAGGGAAAGGGTGAGCAACCAAAGCAGAGCACTTGCTCACACTCGCTCACATTCAGTCAGTCATTCTCTCACTTCTTTTCACACATTTTTATTCACTCTCTCACTTGTCTTCACTTTTATTCACTCACTCGTTCATTCGAAGACTCATATTCAGTCAGTAATCTATTAATTCTCTCACTCGTCTTCACTCACTCACTCATGCATATTTATCCATTCACTCATATTCATCTCTAATTGTGTCATTCATTCATTGGCTTACTTATTGACTCACATTCATTTATTGACTCATTCATTAAAACATACACTCATTCACTCACTCACTCCATATTCACCAATTCACTTACTTACATTCATTCTTTCTCTCACTCACTAATTCTCATACACTCACTTATGCATATTCATAAAGTACACTCGCTCATATTCATTCAGTCTAGCCGCTAACAGAATTTTACATAACGTCATTGAGCAAAAACAAGCCTCAGTCTGCATTACGGACAACGAGAAGAAAGGAAAAGCAGCGAGCAACCAAAGGATATTCATTCACTCATATAGTTATTCATTCACCTAGATCTCATATTCAGTCAGTAATTTATTCACTTTCTCATTTTCACTCACTCACTAATATTCATGTGGGCAGCATGGTGGCGCAGTGATAGCGCTGCTGCCTCGCAGAAAGGAGACCTGGGTTTGCATGTTCTCCCCACGTCTGCATGGGTTTCCTTCGGTTTCCTCCCGCAGTCCAAAGACATGCAGGTTAGGTGAATTGGCGATCCCAAATTGTCCCTAGTGTGTGCTTGGTGTGTGTGCCCTGCCGTGGGATGGCACCCTGCCCGGGATTTGTTTCTGCCTTGCGCCCTGTGTTGGCTGGGATTGGCTCGAGCAGACCCCCGTGACCCTGTGTCAGGATATAACGGGTTGGACAATGACTGACTGACTGACTGACTGATATTCATTCATTCATTCTCTCACTCGTTTTCACTCACTCATGCATATTCATCTATTTACTCATATTTATTCAATCAATCACTCCTGTTATATTCATTCATTCATTCATTCATCCGCTTACTTATTGACTTCCGTTCATTTATTAAGTCATTATCTAAAACATGCACTCACTGACTCATGTTCATTTGATACTCCAGTCCATCCATCCATCCATTATCCAACCTGCTAGATCCTAACTACAGGGTCACGGGGGTTTGCTGGAGCCAATACCAGCCAACACAGGGCGCAAGGCAGGAAACAAATCCCGGGCAGGGCGCCAGCCCACCGCAGGGCACACACGCACACACATACACACACACACACACACACACACACACACACCACGCAAACAATACGGACAATTTAGAATCACCAGTGCACCTAACCTGCATGTCTTTGGACTGTGGGAGGAAACCCACGCAGACACGGGGAGAACATCCAAACTCCACAAAGGGAGGACCCGGAAAGCGAACCCGGGTCTCCTCCAGTCCATTCATATACTTATGTAGTGATTTACTCACATTAACTCAGTCATTCATCAGTTCACTCACTTAACTGCACACTTATCCACTACATATTCAATGATTCACTTACGTGCGTCCATTTGTTCATTCACTTTCTGTCATTTTCAGTCTTACTCATGCATTTTCATTCCTTCACTCATATTCATTCACAATCCACTACTCCCTCCATACTTATTCCCTGATTCACTTTCTCATTCACTCACATTCATTTACTACTTGCCGTGCTCCACGGCTCCGCCTGTGTAGTAGTGACACAGGACAGTGAGGAGGGCCCTGCCTGGCTCATTCATCAATTCACTCACTCACACACTCACTCCATATTCAGTTTGAATGCTGCATATTTTGATGCCATTTCACACAGAACGACACCAGTAGTGGCGCCAGGATTTCATATTAGGGTGAGCCTAAATTTGTCACTGGTGGGCCTAATGTTATTTTTATTACTATTACTGTAAATATACATTTATTTTAAAAAATTTAAAATACAGACATACTAACATAAAAGACTTTTTTAGTTTATATGCACTTCTAGTTTTAATTATTTTTGTTAATAGTAAGTGAAATCCACTTCCAAATGATGAGGATAAATTGCCGGCCCCCTTTTTCGTTGATACGTAAGACACACCAGCCAACAGCAAGGCATAAACAGCCAAATAACAACCGTTATAATGTCGATCAGTGTAGCATCATACAACAGCAAACGGTCCAATTACCTTTTGAAATTCCTTGCAATTTGTGTGCGCACAACAGATTTGTGTGTTTCCAGTCTCCTGAACAAGATTATTATGAAAAGGCCAAAAATCTCATCTTGCGATATCCTTTATCTATTGTTATGATTAAAGGAGTCCGTATAGCAGTGAAAATGAACAGTTTAGCAAAACGCGCTGTGGTTTTGCAAGTCGCGTTGAGAATGTAGTGATTATTTTGACCATTTTGTTTATGCAACTGAAAAAACTCTAATAATAATAATAATAATATGTTTAAAATAATAATAATGAATAACAGCAGTTTCATTATCTACTCCCAGTAGCTTATTTATATGTAGCACATTTGTTGCACGTGATTACTGTCGTTTTATTTATTATTAGGTGCTATTACTATTTGTTTATTTATTACTATCTGTATGAAATTCACTTACCTATTATTTATTATTATTCATTTGTTTATCTATCTATGTATAGTAGAGTATTGTCCAGCGTTGATGTATATGTTGCACTGCGGCCTTGTTGATTGTTATTTTGTGCCACTGTATGCTGCAATATGGTGTATGGATAACATGAGAATAAAGCCACTTGACTTGACTTCATTAGTGAAATACAATCACTTCAGATCAATAAAACACCCGCCCCATTGGAATCCCCTAAGTAATAGTAAGTGCCACTGTTCTACCCCACAATCCCTTCCTACTCTTTGGACAACTGTTACTTTCCACAGTAATAATAATTCTTTACACTTAAAATAGCGCTTTTGTCACTACTCAAAGCGCTCTCCATGCAGGGAGGACCCCCCGGGACATGAACGTGTGATCTCCTTACTGCGAGGCAGCAGTGCTACTTGGCTACTTTCACACAACCATGTGTCCCATCCAGATGTATTGTTTGAGTTTATTTGACTTTGCATAGTTCTTTGTCCATTTCATCAAATGTTCACCATTTCCCCCATAGGCCTTCTCATTTTTTTCCATCATACTTTTAGAGAGTGAGACTTCTCCATGGCTGGCTCTTCACACTCTTGTGACGGCCATGTCTTTAACAGCCAGGTCACTCCATTTACATGACAGGCAATCAGCAAACCAGTGAGCTTTAATTACACGGCAAGTCATGAACAGCAGGCGTCCGTCCTCTAGTCACCTCGCTCACAAACAAAGCCAGCCTTATCACCAGACACACGAGCCCATCATCATTCCCTTCAAATAAACACTCTGTAAAAAAGGCAATTAGGTTGAGATAAAGCATCAGCCTGGAAAGTGGAGGCTGATAAAGGAAGACGGTGGTCATCCCGACCACCACACTGGTGCTTATCTCTCACTTTCAAATTCCTCACATGAGCTTAGCCCTTCTGCCTTGCAGTTCCTGAGTCTTCCATTGTCCATGTTAGATTTGCACCATCTCACAGTGTCTGTGTGGATTTTTACCCACAATCCAAAGAATTGTGTTTTAAGCTAACTGGCTGATTCTTTCCTTACATCCTCAATTGGATTTAAGAAGGCCTCGAGATGGATGGGTGGACATGGCCAAGCAGTATGGAAGCATAACATATTACTCCGTGCGCGACATACACTTCACACTCCACGTCCAATACAGGTGCACATCACCTCCCACCAGCCAGTGTTACATCCAGCGCTGCACCTTCTTCAGCAGACCACTACAGAAAAAGAGGACCATAGCCAAACAAACATCACAGCAGCGGTTCAAGTGTCTGCTCATCTACAACTCTACCATACTGAGCACCCAGATGACCTGTGGCTGAAAATCTTTTCTTTCAAACTAAATGTTGTTGGCTTTCAAAATCCCTCCTTTGCCAAACCTGCATAGTCATCTGTCGGCTACATTGGGATGAAGGAAGTCTCCACTTGACCTGATCTTTGGAACATAAAAAGAAATCCTAGAGAAATGCAGACATGAACAAGGGCAGAATGTACATCTTTACAATGACAGCAACCGAACAGCAACTGAACACTTGTACACTTTCCTTCTTTGACATCTCTGCACCAAATTGTTTTCTTCTAACATACCGACTACAGAAACTGTAAATTTTTCTAGGCCAAGAAGGGCTCACATGATCACAGCAAACATCAATGGCGCTCAAGACTGGCCATAAACTCTCAAGGGGACATGGAAGTGTTAGAGACCCCCTTGTGGGTGTTAAGTAATGCATTTTTGGGTCCTCGGCCACCGCAAATGACAATCACCGTCAGCGAAGCATGTGTGTCCAGTCCTCCCACCTGAGCCTCCAGCTGAAGATCAACAGAGAGTTCTTTGGACGTCATGCCTGGTTTTTGTCAATTTAGTTTGCCAAAGGTGGACTCCAATCACGTTTTAGACGCATCTCAAGGAGAATTGAAGCAAATAGGATGGGCCTGATCACACTCTGGAGTGCCATAGTAAAGGGTCTGAAAAGTTACAAGAAATGACAGTGTTCAGTTTCCATCCATCTATTATCCAACCTGCTATTTCTGCTGGAGCCAATCCCTGCCAACACAGGGCACAAGGCAGAAACAAACCCCGGGCAAGGTGCCAGCCCACCACAGGTGTTCGGTTTTGAATCTATAATTATATAGGTTTGTGGTCCCCTTGGACCATATAGCCTAATGAAACCCTAAAGAGTAGGGGGGTCCGATCGCACAACCATTTAGTTCTGGTACCAAAATGAGCTTCATGCTGGTACCGTAACATTTTAAAATGTTGGCTTTTTTGGTATTTTCCCAGTACTCGTATTCCACACAACCCTGGTGTGAGACACTTAGCTTTTTGGACATCTCTGGATTCTGCCTTTTCTTCTACCAGCTCATGCCTTGAACGCCTAACTCTGATTACATAATTCACTACAATACATTTTCCACGGCTTCATCCCATGTCTCTACTCATCAGAAAGCACTGCAGGTCTCAGGTCTGCTCTGATTTCCACACTCCTGAAGCTGACACTGGGCAGCCATGCTGAGTGAGTACGGCCTCACAGGGGGAATAACAAGGATGCACGTGTGTGTTGCGTCATTCATGAAAGACCATATCAGTGAAAAACGGCAAGAGGGTACAACTTGGACATCCTGCCTGCGTGCTGATCCCCTTTGCAGTTGAAAGCTCTCAGATCACTGGTAGCTCTGAGCCGTAACTGAGGGCTATGACTACGCATATTGATTTTCAGTTAATGAAGTAATATAATAAAAGATCACATGATCCTACTAAACACTTCAGTATCTCCATAATACACGAGGCACTACACATATGTAGCTCTATCAGTATCTCTGCTAAAAATCTAGCACTCCATTTAGTGTTCTTACAGCTTACAGGCTCCATTAACGCTATATTTTTTATTATATTTTGCACAAATAGCATTACTTAACATAACATTCTCAATCTCCTTTAATCCGGTTTGGGATCCTGGTAACCAACCCTGGATGGGGTGTCAGTCCATCAGACTTGACGTGACTATCTATTCAGCTGTGGCCAGCTTTCAGAGATATTATGGGCCAGCTCCCTTCAAGCCTGTCGATCTTTAATGGCTTCTTTCTGTTCTTTCATATTCATTCCAGTGTCACTCTTGATGGTGGTCTTTGCCAGCCTCTTTTCCTTTTTCTGCTGACCACCCCTAGCTTTACCCCCTTTTCCAGTGAATTGGATTGTATTATATGGCCAAGAGAGGTCAGTGTCAGTCTGGCGATCTTAGCTTCTGAATTAGAATCACTTTTATTCACCAGAACTTAACGTATAGGAGTTTAAATTGGTACAGTGGGATGCAAAAGCTTGGGCAACCTTGTTAATAGTCATTATTTTCCTGTATAAATCGTTGGTTGTTACGATAAAAAATGTCAGTTAAATATATCATATAGGAGACACACACAGTGATATTTGAGAAGTGAAATGAAGTTTATTGGATTTACAGAAAGTGTGCAATAATTGTTCAAACAAAATCAGGCAGGTGCATAAATTTGGGCACCGTTGTCATTTTATTGATTCCAAAACTTTTAGAACTAATTATTGGAACTCAAATTGGCTTGGTAAGCTCAGTGACCCCTGACCTACATACACAGGTGAATCCTATAATGAGAAAGAGTATTTAAGGGGGTCAATTGTAAGTTTCCCTCCTCCTTTAATTTTCTCTGAAGAGTAGCAACATGGGGGTCACAAAACAACTCTCAAATGACCTGAAGACAAAGATAACAAGGTTGCCCAAACTTTTGCATCCCACTGTAGATCTGGAACTGCTTATAACAGAACACAACATCACTTACTAATAACATAAATAGCATAAGTTAAAAAGAAATTCTTCATCCAAAGTTACAGAATAGTATGATTATAAAAGAGATGTGCAAGTGAAAGTGCGAGTGTAGTGCAGGGGTGGGCAATGTCGGTCCTGGAGGGCCGCAGTGGCTGCAGAATTTCTTTCCAACCCAGTTGCTTAATTAGAAACCAATCCTTGCCAGTTTCAGACCTTATTTAATTTTATGGCTTGTTAGTCTACAATGTTAGGTTCTTATATCGTAGATTTTTTTCCTTTCCAAGGACATCATCTAAATGATTTGAAGCCTAACGGATATTTTTCAGTCTGTCCAATATTTCTCTTAAGTGTTTTATTAAACTAAATGGTGCCTGATGAATCCATTCAAGTGTAAATGGAAACCAGTTAGATAGAGAACTGCTGGCTCCTTTGTCACTTGCAGGTTATCTCTCTATTATAAAAGGAAATCTTGAGGAGAGACTTTTTCAAAGTGATAATTTCAAGTCCCGCGAGATGAGACTTTGGCCATGAGATTTTTTCAAGTCATGCCCTCCTCTCAACCATATTCAACCACGCACACGGCCCTCTCACCTCTCATTCGTGTGAATGCTTTTGACAGACACAGTTCTTGCTCTAATAGCTCTTATAAATTCCTCACTTTAAGTTCCCAATTAAAGAAGACTTATTATGTCCAAATCTTATTGAATAATTTCATCTTGAAGGGTTATCAACAGGGCGGCATGGTGGTGCAGTGGTAGCACTGCTGCCTCGCAGTTAGGAGACCCGGGTTCGCTTCCCGGGTCCTCCCTGCGTGCAGTTTGCATGTTCTCCCCGTGTCTGCGTGGGTTTCCTCCGGGCACTCTGGTTTCCTCCCACAGTCCAATTTGCAGGTTAGGTGGATTGGTGATTCTAAATTGGCCCTAGTGTGTGCTTGGTGTGTTTGTGTGTGCCCTGCGTTGGGTGCCTGGGATTGGTTCCTGTGTTGGCTGGGATTGTGTTTGGAGTCAGCGGGTTGGATGGATGGGTTATCAACAGAAGAAATGAGTACACAGGCAATCCTAGCACAGAGAAACGATGAAGTGAAACGAATTAACATGAAAATTGTCAATCGGTTACACAGCAAATTGGTTAAATGTGTATCAATATACTATGCTGAAACAGTTGATGCTGACGGTGCGGAAGATGAAAACATGAACTTACAATATCTCAAAGAATATCTACAAATGTTAACACCGTATGGTCTTCCACCGCACAAATTACTGTAGAAAGAAGGATGTATCCATTGAGGCACACGGCTGGGGGTGTACCCAGCCAGGACACCCAGGAGGACCGGCAACCGGTGAGGGGGCAACCGCCCTGGTTGCGCTGGGAAACTCAACCCTGTAGGGGCCCGTGGTCACCGCCAGGGGGCACCCCGGTGCCTGGAGAGCCCTGGACCTCAGCACTTCCACCACTGGGGGGGAAGAAGACCAGGGACACCTGGAATGCTTCCAGGGATGCAGCCAGCACTTCCGCCACACTGGGGCGTGTCGGTGGGAGATGGCTGGAACACACCTGGAGCACATCCGGGTGCTTATAAAAGGGGCCGCCTCCCTTCATTCGATGACTGGAGTCGAGCGAGGAGTGGACGAAGTCTGGCTGGAGAAGAGTGGAGGCGGCCTGAAGAAGAAAAGGCACTGAGAGAGAGGCCTGGACTTTGGGGAATTGGTGCAGAGGCACTGGGTTGTGCACTTAACTGTAAATATTAGTATTAATAAATATGTGTGCAATGGGTGACCAAACGTCCGTCTGTGTCCGGGGCTCGTTCCACACCATGAAAGATAATGTAGTATATCTCCCGCAAATAACATTAGACACCAAAGGCGATCTTGATATGCCATTTGTATTAAACATTTTTACAGTTTCCCATTAGAATAGCTTTTGCAAAGACAATTAACAAATCACAGAGACAAACACTCGAAAAAGTTGGTTCATTTATTAGAGAGAAAGAAATTAAATTCACTCACGGGCAGTTATATGTTGTGTTTTTACGATGCAAGTCCAAACACGGAATCAAAATTCAATGCAATATTGATGAAAATTTAATTCAAAAAATTGTTTTTACTGAAGTTTTACAGTAAAAGTGTAAGTTTAAAAAGTATGTGCATGTTAATCTCAAAGCCAAACAAAACAAAACAAAATCAAGCAACGAATAACTCTAATGCAACATGAAACATAATTTACTTTCAAATGATTACGTTTTACTATTTGTTAATATGGTTAATTACACACTGTAATGTAAAATAGTTAGGTCTATTATGCATATGTAACAATTTCCATGAAAATAATCTGTTTAAATTGTACATTTGCATCCCCATACGCGAGTGCAAAGTGGCTAACACGTAGCGCAAAGCCCCCTAGTCTTATATATAAACGTCTATGCGTGGAAGTGTGTGCGTCTTTCCGGCCTGGAAGTGAGAAGTAGAGTCGGGGTAATAGCTTCACCTGTGAGGAAACAGAAAACTCACTTAGCCGCAAATACACAAGCAAGGCCAGCACATCAGCAAAACAAAACCTCAGAAGAAAGACAAAGTTGCTTAGCCGCTAACATCTGCAAAATGGTATCCCTTTTACTTTTCCTGCCACCGCTAACGCACAAGCGATGCAAGCACGTCGGCAAAAAGAATCCTCCTAGGAGAGAGATGCCCAGAGTAGTTCCTTTCACTTACCTGACATCTCTACATTTCAATTTGTTTCTGACAATTTCAATAGTTTCTTGGACCCCAGGCTTTTTACAGCACAGGCTTACAAAGCTAGTTGTTAATAAGGAGCCATTAAAAACAGTGAACGCAGCTGTTTAAGACTGAAATAAGCAATTAAGGGTGGGGAACCTTAACAAGCGAGACCACTAAAATGAAGCAAAAAAATATCACTTGTGCAATAAGTGCTTAATCAGCCGTAATTGGCTTCTCATTAAGAAACTGGGTTGGAACAAAAACCAGTAGCCACTGCAGCCCTCCAGGATTGAGATTGTTCACAGTTGGTATAGCAGGGGTCCCCAACTCCGGTCCTGGAGGGTCCCAGTGGATGCGGGTTTCCATTCTAACCCTTTTCTTAATTAAGGCACTCTTTCTGCTGCTAATTAACTTCTTTTGCATTCATTTTAATTGACTTGGTTTTTAAGATTTGTTCCCCTGAATCTCCTTAAATGGCACCCAAACAGAAATGAAATCTGAAGTGAGGGAGCCAACAGAAGACCAACTAAGTCAGGGCCTGAAACTCCAACCAATTTCACTCCAACCAGTTGCTTAATGAGGTGCTGATTCTTGTTGTTAATTAAACCCATTTTTTTTAATTCCATGGCTTGTTGCTGCTCTCATTGTGCAATAGAACACATTTCCAAAATTGCTGATTGTCTCTTTTCCAAGAACACCATTAAAATGTTTTGGAGTCCTGAGCAGATCACCATTCCTGAGGCCTTCATCTTTCTTGATTTTCAGATATTGTATGATGGACAATATTGGTCATGTTTTGCTGGTCATGTTTTGGCTCATTTTGTATCTCATTATTGTTTGGCTGCTAATTAAGGAAAAAGAAACAATTAAGAGGTCTGAGTCTTCAAGTGCAGGTCAAATAAAATTAATTCAGAAGAAGTTAATTAGGAGCAAAAACAATTTGCTAATTAAGAAAAGGGTTAGAATGAAAATCTGCTGCCACTGGGGCCCTCCAGGACCAGAGTTGGGGACACCTGTGGTGGAGTCTGTATGCACCTTGTCACACACGTGCGAGTAGGAGGCAGCTAAAAGGCTTGAGTAATTGTAATTCTACACCAGACCAGGGGGGTGGCGTGGTGTGCTGACTGTCTCTCTCAGTTCCTTGCAGACCATTCTGGGGAGACCCCAGGGGGTTCCGGTGTCTCTGATGATGTCACTTCCGGTCCCAGCATCAATGATGTCACTTCCTCCGCCGGTTTTTAAAGCCACCATCTTGCCTCCTCATAGTCAGTTCTGTCTTGGACTCAAACGAGTGAACATCTCTGTTCAATTTTCAACCTGTTTTGCAGCCGTGGAATAATATACGAGCGGCTGCCCCAAATCTTTATGATGTCTGTGTCTCATCCTTATCACAACGTGCACACACATACATGTATATAAACTGTACACACACACACACACACCCTTGCATACAGTATATGACAGAACACAAGACTATACACAGAAGCCAGGCTAAGTTAATGGTTTGAGAGAGCTATGGCTCTGGGAACGAAACAATTGAGATGTCTGTTAATTTTCATTTTAATTGACCTGAAGCGTTTACCAGAGGGGAGTGATAAGTTGGGTGAGCTGAGGCTGTGGTGATCCTTATGACATGGTTAATGACACGAGATGTGTGCGGGTCTGAAACAGGTGGAACAGCACAGCCCATGACCTTCTCAGTAGACCTCACAACACGCTGTAATTTATTTTTGGAGTGAGCTGGTGCTGAACCAAACCAAACAACAATGGAGAATGTGATTACCCTTGCACTTTTGGCTTTGTAAAATTGAACTAGAATTGGCTGGGTAATATTTAATTTCTTTAGTTTTTTTGTAAGACGTACAACTGCTGCTGAGCCTTTTTCATTATGGAAGTGAGTTAATGTGCCAGCTTGAGAGTGCTTGTGATAGCTGTGCCCAAAATTTGAAGGATTCCACCATATTGGCTGCAGATTCACATTCATTTCTAGTGGGAGAGGTTGTAACGGCTGTTTGTGAAAGTCAATGACCATTTCCACTGTCTTGGTGGCATTGAGCACTAGGTTGTTGGAAGCAAACCAAGGAGATGTTCCTGGCTTATTTCAGTTCAGAACCTCTCTGTTCACACCTCTTACCATCCATGGTATGCAGAGCAGCTTTCTCCAGCACCATATTTCAAACGAGTTCATTTTTCTTCTGTCTACTTTCACACTCGTAGATTGACAATAGCACAGACTGTTCTGCATTTGATTATGAAGCTGATGTCTTTGCTTTTCCAGATCTGATCCATGCTGATCCCTGCATATTGACCTGATGTGATTCTTTTTTTTTTTTAATTTTGGGACTGGTTTCTCCACTGTGGTAGAACTTGGATCCCAGAAAAATGAAACAAAATCAGAGGGCACATACGATTATGAATCTCAGTTTGGGAGACAGAAAAACGAACGTAAATCCCATCCATCGGCCAGCCTGTTTCTATCCATCTGTTTCTCCATTACACAGCCTACTCCAGGGGTATCAAACACCAAACAGAGAAGATCTGGGAATCGACACCGGAAGGGGTCAGAGTTAAATTAAGATTATTTAGTTCTATTTATTGTCATAAAATCCCGTGTTTGATATTTGCTCACTACAGTGTAGCTAAGCCCTTATTTGTGCCAGCAGGGTTATAGGGTCAATATAAAAATTGCAGTGACCTTTCCTTTGACACAGTTTTCTTATCTCTTTTGAGCCACTATTAGTTTACTTTTAAAATCTGAAAATATCTGAGGTTAGCTGTTTTATCCTAACAGACATTATGGAATAGAAGACAAAAAAAAGGTGCTTTATAGGGCAGACTATGAGTCATCATCGGCTTCACTCATTTTGTGTTTAAAGAGCCCGTTATCTCCACAGAGCATGACTGTACTTTAGAAAGATCAAGGTGACAAACAAGAAGGTCATCGGCCCTTCAATTGACACAAAAGTTCATATTACCAAATATTGTTTTAACACTTTCTGAGAAAAAGAAAGAGAGTCACGCTGGCAGGACCAGGAGGAAGACCTACAAATCAATGCCATTGTGAGGGCATAGGAGCTACCAGGGGACAGTAAACTCTATACGTGTACCACTTGATTAGGCGAGTCCTCAGTAGGAGAACAAGAGAAGAGCCAGAACCATAAGATATTCTTAGAGGACACTGGAGGTCAGCACTTGGGATGGGATACCTGGCCCTCCAACATGTCTTAGCCATTTGAGGGCACACAGTCCCAGGAGGTATAGTATGGGATTGTGCTGTCCTACCTCTAAAAGAGCAGGTAGCAAGGGAGGACATCTTTGACTCCTAAAGCCTCAGGGTTGCTGGGACACCAGAAGCCATAAAAGGAAGTTCTAGCCTGGTGCCCTCCTCAGAGTAAATTTAGGGCTGCTGATGACCCAGAAGCAATTCTGGGGCTTGGCCAGAAGGGAAAGCTCTCTCATGGTCAGGTCAGAAGACATCGGAGTCTTGAATTGGAGGAAGACTTTGTGGGGCAGGCTCAACTGGAGTGAGGCAGGGAGGTCAGGGCCAGAGGAGAGAGTGAGTCCTTGGGTGGAATGTAAGGTAAGCAAGTGAGACAGAATCAGATCCTATTTAGTCAGGCCAGGAGTGTTTTAACTCAAAGGAGACGTCGGGAGATGAGACGTAATTGTGATTTGTATTAAATTCATAAACCGGAATTCTGACCTGTCTTTCGTCAAACCTAAAACACTAACCAAGAATCAAAGTCTAACTATCAGAAGTTGAAGTCTTTTTTATACAAGGAAAAAACACAACAAAAATGAGTTTGCCATCACACAAAATTATCCTAATCTCGGGTGATGCCGAAGTACACATGATGACGTTTATATGGTCATTCTGATGACGTTACTCATTGATCACAGCTGATGCATTCTGGCTAAAATTGTTATAGCAATCAAAATGGCAGCATTCATAGTAAAATAAAAACAGCATTGTGGCAAAACAAAGAAACATTTCCATTTTCTTAGCACATCACATTCAGTAAAACAACTACCAAAACTGAATTCCTTGAGTTGAAAAATCCCAGACCCAATAAAACACCTCAGGAATGCACAGTATGTATTGTGACTGATTATTTATTTAATTTTCTAGAGCCTCCTTGTAATGATTATGGGGTTTTATTACCCAAGGAATCTATTTTAGACATTTATTTTTGTGATCCAAGTCCTCCCAAGAATGTCTCTAGTTTTCACCATTACGCTGCAAAGCCATTTTGTGTTTCTTGTGGACTCATAACCATATTCTGTCAATGGTACCAATGAGTGAAAGGGCAATGGGTCTCAAAATTCTCTGAGCTTGCACTGTGTGTGACATTGTCAAGGCATCGATATAAATATCATTGTGTCCTTTATGTTGTATCCAAGATTGGATCATTCCTTGGTGGTCTTTTTCTGAACTCTCAACTGCGATCCTTGCTTCACTTTTGTTCTAATGAAAGATCGGTTTGATTCCTGGTTTTCAATCCTTGTGTGTCTCTGGTTTTAGGCCTGTGATGCCCGGGTGGTACCCCCTTGAACCTGGCTTAGTCATACTCTGAGGTGGATTAGGCCGAATGAGAACGCAGAACAACAAGAGTAGGTACAAACGTGCAAATCACAAAATCCAGGTGCAAACAGTGCAGTGCAAGGTTTCTTCTCAGTAAAGAAATACATAAAAGAGTGTTCATGGATGTGGAAATCAGTAATCCTGTATATATAATCCATAAATAGATTAAAATCAAGGTTTAGAATACAATCAGGATCTTCCAAATCACGAGCCACTGTGCCTCCTCTGCTCACCCTTTAAGGTCTCCTCTATAGCAGGAGACTCCCGCCAGCAAGTGCTATCAACCTTTTACAGGCTCACATTCTCATCACCACCCCTCGGCATATGTGGGGACCCCACAAGGCTGCTCACTTCTCCCACCGCCATCCCTTGGAGTCCATGGGATCTCTCAGACTGGTTAGTCGCGTCTGCTCCCTGGATGCTCAGCAACAGCGTCCCTACCCATGTAGCACTTCTGCTCTGCACAGGCATCATCCCCGGTCGTCATGCCTGCACTGTGCTACACCGACTCTGCAAAATTCCTGACTTGTCTTCCTCTCAACTTTACCTCTGTTCTTTCCGTCTTATCTTTCTCTTTCCTTTCTTTTCTTTCCCCTTCTGTCTTACTCAGGGTCCTTCAATTCTCTGTGGGTTCAGGTGAACTCCGCCTAACGACACATGGAGCATAAATGAGAAAACCAACCAGGTCTTTCACACCTTCCCAGACAAATATGGCCAGCCAATTTCCTTAATGATTCCGCAGCCACACTGCTTCAAATCGGCATGCACCTACACCTCCATTTTTATTGAAAAACCTGCACATTGTCACCGACCCCTTCACTCACTTCACAACAAGGCTTTCTCCCAGTCCTTTACAAAAAAACTCCCTTAATGGTCTTTTCGACAGAACAGTATGTATGAATACTGGTCATAGGAAAAGACATATGCGTCACGAGGCTAAGATCAGTTAGGTGATGTTGCTGACCCTCTCAAGAATTTCAGGAGTCCCCCCAATGCTTTAAGTGTGTCTTCTGTGTCTGGATCCTGGCAACGCGGGCTCTGATTCATGCTGTTCTTGTTTTTATCTCACAGGTTCACATTTTGATGTCCCAATTCATTGTTGTTCACATTTGGATTTTCTTTTCTATTGTTAATAATTTTTATTGTTGTTTTCATGACCTCAATACGGCATCATTTTTGAGGGCTGTTTAGAGAGGCACTTCAGTTTCCAGAATTATACCTGTGGGCGACACCATGTCGTGGTCAACAAACACACTCTTTGCTAGCCGAGTGAGCAGACGGCAATGCAATGCGTGATACCATTGTACTTCTGCTATGAAAAACGGCAGTGCACACTGCCCTGTGCCTGAACTTTAAGAAACAACGGCCCATGATAACCCTGACCTAAGAAAAAAGAAACAAGCGAGTAAGCATAGCTTGGTAAAGACTTTGACTGGAATTTTGATATGATCGGCTGTAACGGACATTTTCAAGGGGTTTTCCAGGTTGGCAGATTGCCCCCCTGTTCTCCCTGGTGCTAGGCACGTTTTCCATTTCGGCTCCAACACCCTATTTGATGATTAGAATTTTGAAAGGCAATTTGATTTAACACTAGAATTACCAGAGCCTACGAAAAAAACTCGTAGATCTGTCTCACCTTAAATCGCTTCTCACCTCTCCGTCAGCGTCTTTTGTCTTTTAAATGTGTTGATAAGCAGTCTTTATGTGAAAACAACAGTGCTAAATGGGGGGAGGAGGGAATAGGGTAGGATTGTGAACATGACTGAGAGAATGAAACTGAATAAAAAAAAACAAAACAACAAAGCTAACCTTCACAAGTATCATACATTTACACCGGCTGTTACAGATGGAAATCAAATGTATGTTTTTATTCTAAAATAGTAAGAATAAAAGCAGCTCACTTCTCAAAAAGGACTCATCAGGGTTCGAACCTGTGAAGTTTTGATTACCAGTCAACAGCTAATACCGTTGCACCACCGAAGCAGTCATAGAAAATGCGTGTCAATGTCGCACCCTAACACTTGTTTTTTTCTGCAATTATTTTTTTGAATAGAAGCGCACTTGTTCTGTTATATTTGTACCTTTTGTGAAAGTGTTTCTTTGATATTTGGACTTCAGGCTTCACACATTATAAACTTCATGTCTAAATTTTGTCAATTATTACTAAAACATGAAAAATGTTTCTTTTTCAACGATGTGTTTACATAGATTGTTGTAGACACGGAACACACATGAAATGCATGTGTTCCAAATAACGATATAGTATTTATAAAAACTGACACGCAGGTAAACAGACTTCAGCTGAGAAAATTGTGTGGGGTGGGGGGTGTGATAGCAGACTTCTTGCTGCTTGCTGCTTATCAACACATTTAAAGGACAAAAGACGCTGACGGAGAGGTGAGAAGCGATTTAAGGTGGGATGGATCTACAAGTTTTTTCGTAGGCTATGGTAATTCTAGTGTTAAAAGGGGCTCTCTACATTATATGTATGAGACTTATGACTGTAAAAAGACCACCCTTTCTGATAATCCTAAAAACACCCAAATTCTAAATTTCACAAGATCCATTTAAAGAAAGCAAACTTAATACTGTGCTGCCCTACGGTGTATTTTTTCTAGTATGATGGTGGTAAAGATGTGTCATGATGCACAAGATGGTCCCTGGGATTATCTTGGTCAGCAGTCTTTTTTCCATTCCTCCTCCATCACTGGGGTATCGTCGGGTCTTAGGGTATGCACAAAAAGAGCAAAAATTGAATTTCAGTATCAGTAGCTACTGTCTGTGAAAATGAAGACGAACTAAGTGAGCCATCGAGTTCACCATGATTTATTGACGCTCTCATCTAGAGCCGTGTAGTGTTTTAATAACAAGTGGGAATCATTTATCAGCCGCATCCATATTATTAGCATTCATTGGAAGAGGTGAACCTTCGCAAGAGGTAATGGCAAATGTAATCATAACATTTTGTGCAAAACTATAATGTTTTTTAGAGGTTTAATAAACCTGATATGCTGGTGTGCTTTAGATGAATGAATTTCATTGCAAAATTTATTACACAATCATAAAAACAAAACCCAACCCTTAAACCTGAAGAATACAAAGATCGGATTAGAGATTACAGCCTGGTCAGCGGTAACAGGGAAAACAACATGACTCTCTCAGGAGACACTACTACCAAATAAATGGGGCAAATATAAATCGATCATGAAAGATTACGAGATGATGTACTGTATGAGTGCTGTGTGGTATCCCAGTACTAAAAAAATACCCAACCACCCAGTTTTTAAAACGATACTATTCCAGCATTATGCTAAAGTCGGTACTGGCAGTTAATGATGGCATATCGGCACCCCGCACTTTGACTCGATATTGTTCTTTGAAGCAATATTTGTATATCGGCATCCTCGAAACTTCAAGGGGGGAATCCCCCCTATAACTAACTCCCTCCTACTCTTTGGTAAATGTATATCAGAGTGCTTGAAACTGCTAGGGGGGCACCCCCCTATACCCCACAATCCACCCCCATGCCTTTATATAATATGTACATACAGGTGTGCCAGAAACTCCTAGGGGAACCCCCAACCCCACCATTATAATATGCATACATCATTGCTCTCAAAGCTCCAAGGGGATCTGCCCACTTCTCGTTGTAATTTGCGTGTATCAGTACACTCGAAAGTCTAAGGGATTGAGATTAAGAAATTATAAACCTCGGCCAGAGCATGGTGGAACTAGAGGACAGTATGGAAGTCTAACTCTGGGTGATTGGAGTGTGGCAGAGCTGGGTGCCATGGGTGGTGCGGGTCAAGGGGACGAAACAACTGAGAGTTAGTTTGGAGGGGGGAGGAGGGTTATCAATTATTTCCTTCAGTATTGAGGTGTGAATGATGGTATCAGTGTCGATCCAACACTATATTGTACATAAGTGGAGAATGTAGAACTTGAAGTCCATCTGAAGGCTGGAAAAATAGCTGGGAATTCAGAATTCAGAAACAACAAGATGCAGTAAGACACAACCGAATTACAAACGCCCTGAATGCCAAGGGCTCAGGTTATAAATAAATGGAAAACTCTTAGGACATCGGTAAGTTGTGGACCTTTAGCTTTCAGGACCCCCTGCTCCTGAGACTGACTGTCAACAGGGGAAACTGGAAATTGTCCATATAAGGGAGAACAAACAAATTCTACTTCCCATGGATGGTTCAATCAAGGAAAGTCGGGTCAAGGTGGCTAGTGAATGTCGCTTAACTCTTCATCCATCCATCCATCTAATTTTTTGTAAGGTCATCCTTTATATTTTTCATATATCTCTGTTTATCTTACAACCCCAGAGGTCTTGTGTTTCCATCAGTGCAAGTCAGCACTTGCTTTTCAGATCTGACTGGCCAGTCCAGGGTGGGCTCTGGTCGAACCCACCACCCTGAACTGGATTAAGCAGATGGGTTTGGCTTACAGATTTGTGTCACCGTTGGGAAACATTTTAAAGCAACATTTGCGAAGGTAGGAACAAGTGACAATCACAAACTATGACTATTACAGAAACGTAAGCTCTAAGAAATTATACTTCATTTGAAAATTTTAAGTGTTTTCTGAGAATAATAAAGCAGATTTTGGATTATTTTGTTTTACTTTCTATTATCATAATTATCAAGTCAGCATTATTCATGTTTCTTTTTACTTCATGGTGAGTGAACATAAAAGAGAATTTCTAATAAATATACACTGCTTGAATTAACACATTAAAAAGACAGCACTTGTGCTCCTTCAAACTGGAAGGTGAACAATTATGATTAAAAGGGTTCTGAAAAGGTCGCTCAGATCATAAATCTCAATTTGTCTCAATACATTTTTAATTACAACATTTTTTCTATCGACTTTCCAGATTTTCTCCCAAAGTGACATTTTAGTAAATTATGCAGATTTGGATGATTAGGCGCTTTATGAGAAGTTTAAAGGGCTAATTAAATTTTGCAAATTGACCAAATTGTCAAAATTCTTAGGGGTCGTCCAAGGCAGTTAAGTGTAGGTTTGCACTCTAATGACTGAATCATCCTACTTGAGGATCCTCCAAATGATAAATACTTCTATACACATTTTCTCATTTTTGACTTACTGTGTCTCCCATTTTGAGCTTCACGCTCCATGAAATGACCTTCTGATTGTGAGTCTAATGATACAAATAGGACATGATGCATGACACACTAACCCCACAACTCCAGGGGGGCTCCCAGACCGAAAACGGCCACCTCATCAGATTGACATAAAGCCAGCAACAAAATATATATACACCATATTAAAGCTGAAAACACAGATACATGTTTTATGAATTTTTAAGCTAAACAAAACAGTGGGAAAAGGATGCATTGCATTATGTGTGTTACAAAGTACTCAGTGCCCTTTACTGAGTTTGCAGGGAAATGTTGAAACAGAGCAGATGAAGCTCCTTACAGGCAGGACAGAAAGATGGGGATCTGTGAACACCTCACACTCTAAAGAGGCGAAGGGGAGTGGCTGGGAGCAGACTGGGCGGGGCAAGGTGCTTGAATGGCAGCAGTCAAATCCTTGCTATGAGGAAGAGGGCGGGGACTTTTTGGGGGAACAAATAAATCAGAACCTCATGCAGGTGTTGCAGTGTTGCTGTGTTTAGTTGTTTAATAAACAAGCCCGTTGTTAAGAGGACTCTGCGGACATTGTTCCAAGAGGACTTCAGTTCCCAGCATTCACTGGGAGTGCGCAGAGGCCAATGAGAGATCGGTTTACACTTTAAAAAAAAGATGGCAGTTAACTTTAGACTTCAGTGGGAAACTATATAGTCCAGGCGAGGCAGCAGCAGTTTTTACAGATATTGTATATAGGAAAAGACATATATAATTCATATTTGCACATTTTGACCATACAAATGAATAATGGACATGTGGCTTATGAAACACAAGTTACGCAAGAATTTTTTTCTCTTTTTTTCCATGGAGATTTTACATATCATTTTGCTTTGTCCAGAACTGGTCACGCAGGGTTCCATTGAGTTTGCTTCATCAATATGAAACCATGAGATAAAACATTTTTCTCAGCCACTACTACAAACTACATGGAGTAAGTCTTCTTCTTCTTTTGGCTGCCCCCGTTAGGGGTTGCCACAGTGGATCATCTTCTTCCATATCTTTCTGTCCTCTGCATCTTGTTCTGTCACACCCATCACCTGCATGTCCTCTCTCGCCACATCCATAAACCTTCTCTTAGGCCTTCCTCTTTTCCTTTTCCTTGGCAGCTCTACCTTTAGCATCCTTCTCCCAATACACCAGCATCTCTCCTCTGCACATGTCCAAACCAACGCAATCTCGCCTCTCTGACTTTGAGCTGTCCAACTTGAGCTGACCCTCTAATGTCCTCATTTCTAATCCTGTCCATCCTCGTCACGACCAGTGCAAATCTTAGCATCTTTAACTCTGCCACCTCCAGCTCTGTCTCCTGCTTTCTGGTCAGTGCCACCGTCTCCAACCCATATAACATAGCTGGTAAGTGATGGAGTAAGTAACACATATAAAATACTATTTTTGTGTGGAGTATTCCTTTAAAGGCTACTTTTGCATGATTTTGTATTTTCTGCTGTTTTATTTGAGGATTAGTGATGAGCAAACCTCACTGAATTCACTTCACCTCAAGTCCGACGAAATTGAGGAAATGTTCAGGAACTTCATTGAACTCCGTGAAATGCATTGAAGTCAATGGGGAAGGAGAATGTGAACTAGTGTTGAGTGGAATATAATGATATAATGGTCTTTTAAGTGACCCTGGGGGTAAAGGAAGTGTCTGCCCACCATGCTGGGCAGATTATCGTGGATGGAAATTTGAACTGAGCTGTGAGCCAGCAGTGCTAACAGCTTCATCATTATGCCTACCTCAGATAAAACTAATAGAATTAAATATCAGCATGGTAAAATTTCTGTCAGACAGTGGCAAACAGGAAGTATGAATTCCCTAACACTTGCCCCCCACTGATTCGATAGCAGGTGATCACCTCTCTCGAGTTTGTTTCAAGAACACTGCCTCCCCCAAAATGCTAGATGGCAGCTCCCCTGGACTGCAGCGTTGTCCCGGATTCCCCCAGTGCACTATGGGACATGTACTTTAATACCACAGCCCTGCTGGGTGCTGTGGGTGCCGCCAGGGGACACTGCATGAGGACCGGAGGAGTTAAATCTCATCCATAGTCTGGAAGCACACCCAAGTCACGAGGACAGAAGCTGCGAAATACTTCTGGAATGAAGACAAATTCAAGTCCTCCATCTGACCCGGAAGTGCTGGCATCCTGTGGTCTGCCCAGCAGGGAAGATGCTTTGGAGTTCTGAGAGGAACACTTGCTCACCTTGTAGGTGCAGCTGGGCATTGTGAATGTTAGCTACCAGTAAATGTGTCCAGAGGATGTCTCAGACATTCTTATTTTCAGTTCGCTTTAGGAAGACTGATTGACCAAGTGAAAAAAGTGAACAAGCAAGACCCCTCCAAGGCCACTGTTCTATACTTTATGGTAGTTGTGCCGTCCTTTTCATTTGTGTGCTGTGTCAGGAATGCCATGCTACCTCTTCACCCAAGTTCACATTCCCATCCTAGATCTTCTGTAATCACCCCAACACTTTTCTTCCTTTTTCACTTGTATTTCTTCAGTTCTGCTCTACCCTCCAGCTCTTTCAGTCTCTCCCCTCTAGATAAACACATAAACAGGGTGTCTCTCTTCCCTTTGTCTTCGCATCTGAAGAAGGCCTCATATATTGTGTCTACTAACCAGTTGTTTTTTACTTTCCAGCAATGAAGTAGCCTTTCCATTTTCCCTCTTATTCTGTGCTCATCGCTGCTGGTCTCCACATAAGTGCACTCTACACAATAAAGACTGATTGATTTAGTGATTGGTTTAAAAAAAAATGAAGAGAGTCTGCAATTTGATTTCTGGTCATCACCTAGCAACAGAGTCATCTGAGCATCAGATCGAGATTGTTATGCAGTGCAAGCAGGAGCTGTCAAAATGCTGTGAAAGTCATCCACCAGCCGTGAAGAAGATCAAGAAAAGACCTGAGCCTCAGTGCATCTGTGGTGACATTAAGGGAAACATGGAGCATCCAGATCTACCAGGGAAATTGGGAAGAATCAGACATGCTGCATCAACATAGTGAACAGAACTGTCCTCCTTGACAGGGTACAAGGACCAGAGTCTGACATTCAGAGAAGACTACATTTACGCTGATTTTATACCAATCACATCTCAAAAACTTCAGATTGGAGTTTTGTGGTGAGTCTGCTGTAATGGTGTTTGCAGTGGGATTTCCTTTAATTGTGCCATTTTAAACTTTGGAGAGTCAAGCAGATTTATGAAATGAACCTACTACTCACAATGCAATGATGGCACCATATCACTTTTGAGAATACTAGCATATTCCTTATGTCACTAAACTAACCGCCCATTTTCCTATGCCTTCACATAACCAGAAAATCTAATAGTGGTGCAACGGATCACTGTTGATCCGTGATCCGAACCGATTCCTGTCCACGGTTCGGTACGCACGTGATCCGAAGATCCGAGAAAAAAAAAGTTCCACTTTATTGTGCGCGTGTCTCTCACGTACTAACTCTGTCTCTCTCTCGCGCTAACTCGGTAGCTCTCGCGCACTAAACTGCAATTAAACTTCTCTCACGCACTCTCTCTCTCGCGCACTAACTCTGTCTCTCTCGCGCATTTTCGCTCGACTTTTGTCCGGTTTGCCACTTCATATGCGTGGTCATGGCCAGCGGTAGCAGTTCAAGCAGAGGAGCAGAGGAGCTCGACAAACCTCCAGCATAATTTAAGTTTCATGTGTGGGAGCATTTTGGCTTACCTGTTAAATATGTTGATGGGAAAAGGGTCGTGGATAAAACCACCACAGTTTGTCGACTGTGTGCCACGAGGAAGCCCTATGAGACTGGCAACACGTCGGGCATGGCCACTCATTTAAAACGACACCACCCTGATGTGACATGACCCAAGACGATGGCTGCGCAACAACCAAAGATATCCATGGCATTTAAGCAGCCCTTTGCTGCCCAATCAGACCGGGCTAAAGCTATTACAAAAGCTATTGGGGTGTTTGTTGCTGCAGACATGAGGCCATATTCCATTGTGCAAAACAAGGGGTTTAAACATATGATACACGTGCTTGAGCCACGCTATGATATTCCGGGGAAAAGCAACGAATGTAAATACCCTCACCTTGCCACAATGGCAAGACACCATCTTGCTGTGCCTGGCACTTCAGTGCCTAGCAAGAGGGTGTTCTCAACAGCAGGGGACATAGTTACAGCAAAGAGATCTACACTTTCCCCAGAAAATGTAGACTTCCTCATGTTTTTGAAAAAAAAATTGAAACTATAAGCTCAGGCCTGCTTTGCTTTCTTTCTTCTTTTTTTGATGATGTGGACATAAGCTAGTTTTTATTTCTCTCTCCATGTTCAAAGTAAGAAGCAGTGATGCCTTAAATTGCACTTAAAGTTGTTTTTTATTGTGTCCACATTAAAGGAAATAGTTATCATGCCCTATATTGCACCTTAATTTGTATTTATATAATTGAGTGGAATGAGTCTTGAGTTGAATGTTTTTTAATGGGCAAAAAATACTTAACTAAATAAATGGAGAGTTAAATTTGTCTTGTTTTTTTTTTTTTTTTTGCTGATCCGAAAATTGATCCGATCCGTGACTTAAAACCGTGATCCGATCCGAACCTTGAGTTTTTTGATCCGTTGCACCGCTAAAATCTAAGATGGCACATTCCAGCCCTAAAAGAGTCAGACACATCAGAAACTGTTGTATTGTTGTAAGTGTTATGTTTCAGCCAGAGTGGGCTCTGTGGCTTTGGTTCATTTTCCATAATACTTATTTTCTTTTAAATGTTTTTGTTAAATATGTAAATTTTGTTAACATCATTCTTTTTATTTATTATATACTATCTGTGTCCTTGTATTTTGTGGGTGGGACCCTGACATCAAAGCTGAAGCCTGGAGGCTGGGGAGAGGATCCTTCAGGGGTTCACTGACGCTGAAAGAGTTTATGTAATTGTGAGGAGCAATCTTCTAGTTTTTGAATGTAATCCTTAAGTTATCGGCTACTGATTATTTGATTACATTTGGGAGTTGTATGCTCTGGGTTGCCATTTTAGGCAAACCCTTTCTACTTTCTTTTAAGCCTATCTTAAGTATTTTGAACTTTTGAATCCAGAGCTCCTGTGGGTCCTGTGTAGGCCAAAGCCCCCCTGTGCAGTTTGGGATTAAGCTGCTTTGGGTGAGACCAATCTTCAGACAGGCCAGTGAAGATCTGGGCATGATTCGAACTTTTAGACACCTCACAAAATTTTTGCCTTTCAAGTGCACTCATATCATAACAGTAGTAAGTGGGATTTTCTTTACTGTAAATGGTGCTGGTGGATAATGTGACAGAATTAATGAATAAAACTTTTAACACTGCGGTGTGGGGACATCAACACATTGCACAGAACCAGAAAAATAGTAGCGCTCCGTGCTATCAGAGCACTCCTAAATTGATCATTGTGGTGCACTCTGACAGGGCTGGTAATTTCAAGTTTGTGGGTTCATATTCAGAAGAAGGCTGGCATGAGGTGGCACACCTTGGATATGCTACACTGCTGTCAGAGGTGGGATTTCATTTTCTGGGGATAGATAGATAGATAGATAGATAGATAGATAGACAGATAGATAGATAGATAGATAGATAGATAGATAGATAGATCACTATCTCTATGTTGTATAAGGACTTTATTTGTCCCAAAAAGGTATCAATAGTAAAAGTGTTAAAAAATATTTAAAATTGAGTACTATCATTATTAAAAACATCAAGTGGGTAAAAATGTAACAGAGTTAAGGACTGAGCCCATTTCAAAAAAGCACAGTGTTGTCACCAGGCCTTCCTGAAGAACAACAATGGTAAGTTCCCAGGCGAAGAGAATGCTACTTTAGCTTTACAGGCTAAGTTGGTCATTTGTAAGCCTTTTGGTAGGTTTAGAAAATTCAAGGTTGTGAGTTTAACTGCATAAGAGGGCTAGTGTGAGGAAGCATGAATCCACTACATTGGTGTTAGAAGTGGGATCTGACTTGATGTGGGTGGCAATATCAATTGGGAAACAACGTGAGTTAGCTAGGCAGACAATCGATCACAAAAGCAATAAGGTGATGTAACCAGCTCACCTAAAAAAGAGCGATGATAGAGTTCCAAGCTACAGGTAGCTGTTTTAGACTCATAAACATTGTCCTATTCCATGTAAGGTGGTGAGTTTATAAATTATAGCCTAGAACAGGACCCAGCTGAAGCAGACATAGATTGTGCAAATATTTACAACATCATACACAGAATGTCTGGTGCTAATTCTAACACATAAAACATACCATTAAACTCTCATTAACAATAGCCTAGTCAAGATATCGTGATAACTTAGCTACCTGCTAAACAAACACGCTCAATGGAATGAACGGTCTCTTATTATTTGTCAGATGTCTTATGTTCTTATATTAAATTAATTTCTCATGCTTTTTTCTCTTTATATTGTACTCCTGTCTACTGTAGTTAAAGAATGTGTAATAATATATTGGAAAATGACACTCCAATAGTTGACCCCACTTTTAATTAGCATATATTAACTGCCCTTGAGTTGTGAACATCTCAAAGAGAATCCCCCAGGGAAGAGAATAAAACACTCTGACCGATCGCTGCTAATTAACATAAAGTCAACCATCTTTTGTCAGCAAAATTCCTCAAAGAGGACAATGAAGCAGAGAAAATGACGCCCGTGTGGAATGTGTCAACTCTGAGGGTATCACTGCTAAAGCCTCGAGGTCCAAAGCAGCTCGTCTCTGGAGAGACCACCAGCATGTGCACTGAGAAGCTGAGAAAGCTAAAAAAACACCAAGCTACAGCTTCAACTCGCCTTACGTAAATGGCGTAAGGGGGCCGAGTCGCACCTCATTTTCAGTAGAACTGAGTAATATCGTTTGGATAACAGGACCACACACATATTTTAATTGGTTGTTGAAAGGAGAGGTTCAAGAGGGACAAGGATCCACAACCTAAATGTGGCAAATTCCTCTTTAGTGTGTGAGAGTGAGCCCATCCAAGGACTAGTGTTGGCTCCTGCCGCGCGCGCAGTGCTGCCAAGGTAGACTCCCAACAAACCTTAACTGGATGAAGTAGATTTGAAAATGTTAAACTATGTAAATCTCTCTCTGTGTCCATTTACCATACATGCCCTCAATCCATCCTTCATACACAACTTCAACAGCAGAGTGGAAAGAGAACGGTGGCAATGGCCAGCCAACAGGGGTTGACACACATGACACTCTTTCTATATCTATCCCAATATCTTTCTGTCGTCACCATCTTGATCTTACTGAAGCCAATCGACATATTAAAGATGGTAAGAGGTCGATAGGCTAAGGTCAGAGCCAAATCTAAGAACAAAACCAAACTTGTGGTCACTAAAACGGTCAGCTCAAAGCCAAAATCTCTTTTCTTTTTTCATTCTGTGAAGGATCAAGTTCAGACAGCTATTATTTTAAATAGCCAGCTACCATGATTGTTACATGGCCTTGAGTCTAATGAAACTGCTTCAGGTTCCGACCCCCACTATCTTTCTAAAAATAAATACAAATAAAATGACGGATAGATTAACATCAATGGCAAACAAAATGTCTATACAGTATGATATTCAGATTCCTTTAACAATCTATGTCGTCATCATTGCACAATTTCAACCCCACACTTCCCTGAGTTTGGTAAAAAGGAGCTCTAAGAACAGATGGACATTTGCAACATTTCAGCCTCACCTCTTAAAATATTCTCAAGTTCTATACGTTTTTGATTGGTTCAACATGAGAAAGGTGTTATGTCTGCAAGTAGACAAGGAGGTGCACAAACAGCCAGAAGTGGGTCAAAACCAGATCAAAAAGAACATGCGACAAAGCCAAAATGTAAAGCAAAACTCATGATCAAAATACCATAGACACCAAGTAAGAAACTAATTGTATAGCAATTTGAGAAATAAGTGAAGAATCCGCAGCTTGGACAAGAAAGTGTTTCCATGGATGACCTTTTATTACATTTTATCACAACATCAAAGGACACGCCCCTATCAACCAGTATGTTTATCCAAAATATGGCAATAGTGAAGGCACAAACTGGTGGCGATCATGAAAATACAAAATAGCAGACAAAACAGTCCAAAAAAATATTCACAATCAAAATGAAAAAGAATAACCAAAATAGGATGTTAGAATTAGCCTTAGAGACCCAAATATCCCCAAAATGAGTATAACGTTACAGGCTTTTATAAAAGAAAACCTATAAAAAATATCAGAAAAAGACAGTGAGGAGCTGATGGCACAGCAAACACCAACGACTGCCACTCTGAATTTCTAGTGTCTTTTATAGGACTCTCATGTAACTGCAGTCCCAATGCTGCAGCACCTCAGAGTCCTAACCCAAGACAATGCCACCATCTTATTGACATACTATACAACACAACTGTTTTGCCATCAGAAAAACATTCTGCACAAGGACCAGGAGGAAAAAATCAGGAAAATCCTTAAAGCAAAACATCAAAACTCAATACACAATGCAATAACTAGAATCACAAAATAAAAGTAAAGTATTTTAAAATAGTTTCTGAATAGTTAAAACACGCTGTAAAGATTGATCACAATATCCAAAAACTCGAGGAACACTAAGAGCAGTGCACCGCCATCTTATACAGGCAGGGTGACAACTTAACAGGTGATAAAAAAAATACACAAAATGGTGGCACCTGTGATACAAACAAAAAAAATTAAAATATGGACACAAAAGCTTAAGAAATATAACAGTAAAAAAATATTCACAAGGTGAAAATGTACAGATGCATAAAAAATAACTGTTGTCACACACGTGCGCATGGGAGGCAGCTAAAGGGCTTGAGTAAGGGCAGTTCCGAGGCATACCGGGATGTGGCAGAGTGCACTCACTCTTTTTCTCCCTTTCCTGTAGACCATTCACCTGGCTCTCTTGACGTCACTTCCGGGACCGAGCCTACGGAAGAAGACCTTGCCGGCTCCGGCCCCTGTGATGTCACGTCCGGGCTCGAACCAATGGCCGAAGACCTTCATGAGCCTGACCCCTATGATCTCACTTCCTGTCTTCCCCTTTAAAAGCCTCCACCTTTTCTCCATTCCCTCAGTTCTGTTTTGGACTCGGTTTTGTGCACAGCATTGCTGTATTTACTTGCTCAACTTTGCAGCCAGGAAATCAGTTATACGGATGGCTGCCCCAAACCTTCCCATGACTCTGAGTGAGTTTCTGACACTGTACAACTAAAATCTGCACATGTTCAAACTTCAAATCGTGACAACAGCTGATGATAAAATGCCAAGTAAGAATTTCATTAACTACTCTACGTGCACCAGGACTGTCGAATTATACAAAAATTAGGGTTCAAATACTATTCAAATATATTTAAACGTAGTTTGAAAAGTTCTAAGTGCTATCACTTGTATATTTGTACTTAATGTGCCCCAGTATGCTTCATTATATTAAAATTTTTGTTTTTTTGCTGGTGAGAAAGGAAACCATCTTTTGTTTGCTATGATGAATGCAACAGCAAATCAGAGACTGCAGGTTCACGAGTGAAGCAGAACAGGATCAGGAGCAAAGCAATCATCCTTGGACGATGGAGATGAATGTTTAGCATCTGTCGATAGTACACCCGTTCACCAAACAGTAGAGCAGTGAGGTAGAAAAATCTGTCTGTATTATAAATGACGATACAAACTAACAATTCAAAATTATAAAAACAATGATCATGAAAGTAAAAAATACAGACGTACTGAAGCATGGTGTGTCTGGAGTAACACAAAGCCAAACTTAGTGTGAGGTAAAATAAAGGAACGTTTGTTTACAATCAAATGTCAGAATTTGCCATCGAATAGGACATTTTTACATATAGCCAAGTCAATTTTATTTATAGAACACGTTTAAAAATAACAGACATAGATTCAAATTATGTTTAAATACTGATATTCAGTCTGACAGCCCTAATGTGCACTTGTCGTTGAACTTGACTGGACTCGACTCCGATTTGTCCTTTAATGGATGTTCTCTCCACTGACTGACCCGTATCTGTTCTAAGGTTGCAGCATCCATTACATGTGCTCTAATCTTTTTTTTTTTTTTTAAACGTAATTTAGTGTTTCCATGATGCTCTTTGTTTGTGGCCACTTCCAGTCAGACTTCTCTTCTGTACTGCCAGGTTCCCTCCTACTCAGCAACCCCTGTCACCTCCCAAACTAGATGTGACCTGGCACCCCACTACCACATCTCTGGCATACTCCTCATTTGACAATTACATCTAATCTATCCTTCTATCTTCTATGCCTCCGGCGTGAGTCATCCTCAGATGATTTTCTTTTTCTAGCTGCAGACTACAGATCTTCATGTGGGACTTCCAGGGTAGAGGTAGAACCCACTTTTGCACATTTCTGTTCTGCCTCCTGAGTCTCCCACAAAATGGCAACCTTTGATATGCATGGAATCTGTCCAAGTTACAATAACTCCTATTTAGTTGGGGTAAGTTTGGTCAGGCTTATCTGACACACAACCGACAAATGGAGTCGGCCCCATATCCTGCATCTAATCAGCTGGAAACCATTTAGTGTAATCATTTGACCTTGAGTGCTGTCACTGGCATTCTGAACAGTAGAAATGCACTAAACAATAAGGTGTAAATTAACAGCCTGAGTGTTTCCACCTGCCATTGTGCTTCTGCAGCACAGCGATCATTAATCAACGTCACACTGAACAACAGTCCTCGAATTTGGAAGCATGGCCACCACTGCAGGGTTGTACCTCTTATATAAGCAGCACATTAATGCTTGGAAAAGGTCAGAAATTTAAGTTTTATTTTTATCAGAAACAATGCATATTTAATATCTGAATAGCACCTCTGAAGATCAGGCTATCTAGAAACGACCCACACGTTACTGTTCATGGAGTCAGTTAGGAGGTGCACAGAGGGGACAGTCAATCACACTAACAACACAAAGGCGTCTCCATTTGAAAAGACAAGCGGAAGGTTATTTCTAGTTCTAAATATTCCGGATACACGTCCAGTTGTGAGATAAATATGGAAGGCAAGCACAACTAGCAAAGTGGGAAGAAGTCCAAATATTACTGATGAAGAATTTTCAAAAAATTCAATTATGAAAGAGCATCCATCCATTTCCAGAGTCTGCCTAACTAAGTATTTGGTGCAATGAATTTCTGTGCCAATGTCTAATTAAAATGGGCCACTCTTCAATGAGTACTCATCCTTCTGTTTTAGTACTTGATCTGTTGGGCCTCATAGAAACAGGAACCATGTTTCCCTAGATGAACATACATCTAATTATTTTTACATGTGCCATTCAGACTAGAAGACAGTAGTCGGTAAAGGGTAGTGCAGAAAAAGAGAAGAACAAGAGCAATGTCCTTTAAAGCAGAGGAGAATATATACTGGCAGGGACAACATACATCATCATGCCTATGCACAAGGACACCGGGCACGTCCCAGAATGCCTAAAGACAGATGGACAAATTTCCTCCTGGGGTAAAAAAATGAATAAAATTAAATGTTGGGAGGATTCCTCCTGACCCCTCACAACTCTGAACTAGAATGGTAGGGTATGCTTTGATGGAAAGATGTAATGGCTGGCGGCCTTTTTAAAAATTTCAAAGCAAATGGCAGGCATGGATTTATTACAGCGTTAGTCATCTTGCCTCTCTGTTAACACTCACTATGACAGAATTGATTTTTCACACATTGAAAGATTCGATTTTTGTAAACAAGTGTTGGTTTACAAACTGGTGCTTGATTAGTTGGATACTCATGCCCATCCCAAATTGCTGGCGAACACCCACTTAATGTGCCACTTTTATGTCTACCTTGGCAGAAATGAGCTCAAGGCAGAAACTGGCCCCGGATGGCAGACTAGTCCATGGTACGGCACAATGACAATACCAGGCCTATTGTCACTGGGATGGGCAAAATCAAAGCTGTGGACGTAGGGGGAACATGTTAACGACACAGAAGACACCAGGGTTCAAACACTTGGCAAAAACAGCACTACATGCTGTGCCATTGTGCAGTTTATGTACACCATCTTTTTATGTCATTTAATTAACTGAATTATTAAAATTATTTTATTTTTTGTTATGTTGCATCTCTGCAGTGGGTTGGCACCCTGCCCAGGATTGGTTCCTGCCTTGTGCCCTGTGTTGACTGGGATGGGCTCCAGCAGACCCCCGTGACCCTGTGTTCGGATTCAGCGGGTTGGAAAACGGATGGATGGATATGTTGCATCTATCCATCTATTTCAAACAGTGCCTTTACTATCTATGTCAGATAGATAGATAGATAGATAGATAGATAGATAGATAGATAGATAGA
>JANRMT010062825.1:1638320-1761951 GCA_026402145.1 Polypterus bichir lapradei | reverse complement strand
AGATAGATAGATAGATAGATAGATAGATAGATAGATAGATAGATAGATAGATAGATAGATAGATAGATAGATATGAACAGCCCTACCTGTCTATCCTTCTATATATTATTTTATATTGTGCCTTTACTATGTATCTGTCAAGTCTTGCCAAATAGCACACCTTTATTTAAGTGGGGAACCGTTTTTCTTTTCCTCCCCACAACACAGCACAGTATGGAAAGCACCAAACACAACATAATACGGTTCTTCATTCTTTTTCTCTCTCTCTTCCTCTGTCACCTCCACTCTTCCTCGCATGCTTTGTCTTCCACCTCCTGACTCTTTGCTGTGACTTTGCTGGCAAGTCCTTCAATAGTGGCCAACCCAGAAGTGCTTCTGTTCTTCCACCCTCGTGGTCCGTAAGCACTTCCGAGTTAGGCGGAAACCCCATGCCACATAGCTCCTCCATTTTTACAGCACCCCCTGGCAGCACCCATGGTACCCAAAAGGGCTGAGAAAAAGAACTCCAAGTCCCTTTGTGCCCTGTGGCAATCCAGGGCACTACTGCAATCAAGGGGAGCTGCCATCTAGCGTCCTGGGGGAAGCAGCGCCCTAAAGAGGGTGTCTTCCTCCATCCTTCCACTTCTTGGGCGTCCCGGTCAAGTTGGGATGCCAACCATCTCTTACACTCCTTATTATCTCTCTATTTTATACAGTGCCCTACCTATTTAATTATTTTATTTTGCAACTTTAGTATTTACCTACTATAGCACCTTACATATCTACAGTATTATTTTAAATAGCATCTTATCTATCATAACACCTCTCATTTCCCTAAATCAATTTATAGATTACCTTATATAGCTCATTTTCTTTTTATCATTTCAATTTGTCTATGTATCATATAGTACATTTCACATCTATAGGGTAGTCCAGATCTAATTATGCAATTTTCTTTATGCTATAACTTAAGTTTATTACATAGAAAATCATCCGAAAAATCCCAGACCATCGAGAAGTATGCGAACTGACGACATGAAGAATCGTCCCCGCTTAAATCAAAATCATCGTGACGATCTGGATCTGCATAATTAGATCTGGACCACCCTGTATCTATTATTTGATATAAAACCTTATCTATCTTTATATAGTGCCTTTACTATCTCAGCACCTTTCTTATACAGATATTATTTTAAATAAATTTACTATTTATCTATCATAGCACTTATCTATTTTATATAGTGCCTTTACTATCTCAGCACCTTTCTTATACACATATTATTTTAAATAAATTTCCTATTTATCTATCATAGCACTTATCTATTTTATATAGTAACTTTACTGTCTGTCACAGCATCTCCTTATACACATATTATTTTATATGCCACATTTCCTATTTATCTATCATAGCACTTTTCTATTTTATATAGTGCCTTTACTGTCTGTCACAGCCTATTCTTATATATTTATTGTTTAATATAGCACATTTTCTCTTTAATACCTTTCCTATCTGTCTCTCTATCTATCATAGCGCCTCTCCTTTCTCCAAATCAATCTATTTTGTATTGTTTTATATAGTTCCTTTTATATCTACCATATGGTACCTTTCATATCTATCCATTACTTTACATAGCACCTTTGCTGTCTATTTTATATAGTGCCTTTACTATTTATTTATCATAGCACCTTTCTTATCTAACTATCTCAACAATATAGGTCCTTTCATGTCTATCTACCTACCATTAGTCCGTCCATGAATTTCCTAGCGAACGTCATCCAGTTCGGGATTCCAGTGACATAAGGTTGGAGTCTAACAAAGGTGATCAGTTACCAAAAGCTTATTAAGATATGAAACACCTGAAAATGTCAGAACAGAGTTGCAAGGTTTGGATAAGAGTGTCCCCCACTGCCTTGCTGCTTTACATGATTCTCGGGGTCCTGAGAGATCCTGCTCCGAGTGCTCCACAACATTTGTGTAACCTGCGAAGGCACTCATCAAACAGAACATGCGGACGAGCGTTCAAAAACAAATTACGGCAGCAGAGTGAATTAAAATTCACCACACACGGCTCTACTGGCGAGCAAAGGCTTCTACACGATACAGAAAAGTAATGAGATCACCAATCACCTGCCCCCTATGCAATGCACCATACTCTGCACGTTTACATTTTGTCATTTGAATGAAATCAGCCCTCAAATCCAAATCCAAGAAGCTTCTTGGTTTTAACTCCTGGAGATTAAAGCAGTTCTTGAGATTTTGGTGCAATGTGGCAACCGACACTCTGTACCACTGCACAGGGGAGAAGCAGAGAGAAATAAATAAATAAATAAATAAATAAATCAAGCAGGCTCTGCAGCAGTTGGGGATGGGATGAGTGCAGCCCAAATGAGCCAACGTCGTCACAACAGGAAAACTCCCATTCATCAACTTAGCGCTAATTAAAGCAAATCCTTCATTGGCCTGCCAGGAGGTGGCCATTGTATCACTCCACAGTCTCAGAAGCCTGTCGGCAACCTGTCCCGATGCAGAAAAAGAGATGTTTCAACAGCCAGCGCACCATTGTCTACCGCACTGCTTCAATAAATTAAAAGAAAGTTTGTGCCAGCTATCAGCAGCAGGTGCGTTCGTTTCAAAACATCTCTAAATAAATCATGAGGCAGAGGCTTCCACGCGGCCACACCAGCCAGCACCTCAGGGGATGGGGTAGGTGGGGGGGTACATGTTCTACAAACCCTTCAAGACCACCGAGAAATCCGCACCATCTTCTGACCCTGCAGCATCTTCGTGAAGGAGCATGGCAAATTACACGGACGCGAATTTGAAACTATGTGTAAGTGCTTAATTATTTAGCGCCATAATAAAAATGAATAACAGATGCAGTGAGAACGCCTTCAGAGCAAGAAACAGGAGGAGGGGGCAGGACAGAACCCCCGGGACCCTCCGACATTGGCGCAATGGCCAGCTTGTACCTAAATATCATAAAGCGTCTGAAATTTAAAGAGCGCAATAAGCCATCAGCTAAATGGCTGCTAGGAAATGCTTTAGCTTCATGAGGAAGATGAAGAGCAGTGGTCACGTACTTTAGTGGGCTCTGGATTCACCTTCGGAGGTGACCACGCAGTACGACACATTTTAGGCAAGCGGAGTGGGGAAGCTGCCGGGCCACTGGACTCCGTCGCCTCTCTAAGAAATATGGAAACAAACGTCTCTTAAGATGTCATGTTGGGATCACAACACATCATTCTCCGAGTTGATTAATCCAAAGCAGGGCTGTGGGGGTCCCGGCTTGAGAAAGATATGTTGGATCGATTACTCTCATTATGCTGGCCTGCTCTGAAGTGGCCTCCAGTCCAGTGTTGGTTCCTGTTTTTGCACCTCATTGGGTGAGGGGTTCAGAAAAAGGACAAAATCTTCAGGTTTTTTAAAAAAAATCTGCTTTAGAAACAGCAATCTGAGACATAAACGTTAACCCCCATCTGTAATTACAGCATAATAAGAACATGGCGTAGTGCAGGAGGAATACAGGCAAGTGTTTTTATGGTAATGGATGGGGGCTATCAAGTTATTTTGTGAAGTATTTCTAATATAATGGAACAAATTAAACCAAAAAGACTGCATTTGTTCATTTTAACGCAGCTAATCCCAGGCCGTCTTAACGCTTGGGGGCCCCATGCTAATCCATGTATGTTGTGACTTGCTGAGTGGTTGTGTAGGTAGGGGACCCCAATGCACTGCTTTGTCCGGGGGCCTATAATGCGGTTAAGATGGCCCTGAGCTAATCATCTCCATTTGAATGCTGGCCCATATCTGCATGCACTTTGCATGTTCTCCCTGTATACGTGTCTTTTTTTTTTTTTTTCCTCTCAGATCCCAAAGGTGTCTGGATTAGCTTAATCTCCAGGACAAGCTGGATGGGACACCACTACATTGACTCTTGCTTGGGATGTGGGAGGAAATCTCAAATCGCCACACTGACAACAGACCAGCCATTCTTATTATTAAAAAAACAAAAAAACTACAAACATCCAATATGCACCTCTGGAGACCCTTCGCTTGGCTCTGACAGTCACATCTGCTGTCACCTTCCTCATCCTCGTCTCTGAGATCATTACAAATCGCACCCAGGAGATCCTCGTTAGCTAAGAAGGCACCCCAATATCTCACTCGACCAGTTTTTAAAATCCATCAGGGCGCCCAGCATCACATCCAGCACACATAGTCTGACTACTATTTTGTAATCATAAGCGAATTCTGAGTGCCAAGAGACTACAAGAAGGGAAGTACAAATGAGAGCACCAAGTGACCAAGAAGCAAACAGATAGCTGCCATGTCTGTATTGATTCAAATGTGCAACACTTACTGCTGTGTCGCTAATAATGCTGCAGGAACGGTAGGGGGGGGTGTTTAGAGCAGGGCAAGCCCAACCTTCACTCCCACACCCACCCCATCATAAACACACACACACACACCCCAAAAAATGGCAACTGCAGATCAGCCACGTAAAATGCATGAACACCTGGAACTGCAGATCACAAACACGGTGGAGACCTGAGCAGAAGGAAAAAAGGGGAAAGTGGGAATGTTCTGAAGGTAAAAGGCTAGACGGACCCAACTGGGGGGTCAGTCGGGGTCTTCTGGCAGTAAAGGCCCCCCACTCCAGATCTGGGAAACTGTGACGGGCAACTCAAAAGCAGTCATAGTAACAACATGCATTGGCCCATCAGCTTGTCTGTCTGAGGGCTTCTCCATCTCTCGCCTGTCTGTCTTCTTATTTATCTTGTTATTTGCTTACATTTATCAATAACTCAATAAAAAGATACATATATCTATTTAAGTACTCAGATACTTACATATCTATGTGTCTGTCCAGTAAACTGACAATCCATTTATCAAAGGACCTTCCATGCCCATCTACATTACTTTTCTATCTGCTTATTTATTTATCTAAAGAACTGGACAGATACAGATAACTAGCTGTCAATCATGGCATCTTTTTATAACTACTTATGTATGTATTTTTGTACCTACATGTTTGCTTATGTACTTATTCATAACAAATATTTATTTCACCTTGTATTTACACATCTGTGTATCTGTCTGTTAATTTAATGACCGACTATTTGCAGCACCTTTCACATCCCTCTGCTGATCTGTGTATCTGCTGATGTAGCTCTGTATGGCTTCACCTGCCTGTCTTGTTATTTCATTCTATCGTGGCATCTTTCAGATCTCATTGAATGCAACTATTTCTTTAACTATCAATACATTCATTGATTTTTAATTATTCCTTTCTTTTCTTATCTATATATCTACTTTAATTATTTATAAAGGCAATTATCATATCTATCCATTTACATATATGAGGACTACCGTACGCATCTCTGTCTATATGTCTGTCCTTCCTTAACATTTAATTTATATAGTGCCTTACATATATATCTTGTCTTTAACATTTATTTAACACAGTGCTTTATCTATCTATCTATCCTTAATAGTTGTTCTATATAGTCCTTAACATTTATTGTATATAAGGCTTTATCTATCTATCTGTCTATCTATCTATATGTATGTCTGTCTGTCTGTCCTTAACATTTACCTTAAAATGGTGCCTTATGTATCGGTCTGTCCTTAACATTTATTGTATATAATGCTTTATCCATCTATCTATCCGACTGTCTGTCCTTACTAGTTATTTTATATAGTGCTTTATCTATCTATCTATCTATATGTATGTCTGTCTGTCCTTAACATTTACTTTAAACTGGTGCCTTATCTATGTTTATTCTTAACATTTTATATGCAGCCACATCTATCTACGTTGATATATCCTTAACATTATTTTATATAGCGCCTTATGTATCTGTCAATCTATTTATGTCTGTCTGTCTAGCTTTCTGTCCAGTACTTTATCTGTTTATTACAAATAGAAATCAAAGCCACTAACTTCATATATGTGTATTTATTATCATATTGATATTGATATATTAAATTATTTATAATTGTAATATGTATCTCCTTGTCTGCCTAAGAGTCTGCCTATCTAGCTGTTTAGTTATCTGTCGATCATACTCCGCTCATGTCTGTTTATATATATATATATATATATAATTTGTTTGACTACTGTCTCTTTAGGTGTTTGCTTCTCTCTGTACGCACTCGTCTGTCTCTCTGCTTTTCTGTTCAATGACTTCACTAATCATCGATCCTTCTATTTCTTTGATTATTGGTTAGGCTGCTTTATTGTGCTGCCATATCCTGCACGGGCACTTTGCCTGAACGCCGCCTGGACTGTAAACTGCGTCTCACTTTGACAGCACATTATGCGCACATTTGCTGTTGCATGCCTCAATTACCCTACTTTGTTTTAAGCCCCCCCCTCAAAAATCCTTACAAACAAAAATGAAAAGTAAATGCAAAATGAGCACATCTGTCTGTTCTTTACAGGTCTAATGACCGATACTTTTTAAATAGAAGTCAACCTAATTCCAAGTGCAGTCCTTTTCAGCACATGTCATTTTGGTTCGGTATTGCAGGCTTCACAAAAAGCCGCCGTGATTTATCGATTCCGTTGCCTCACAACACTCGCACTTCGCTTTTCATTGAACAGTCGCAGCCTTGTCAATCATATCCATGCAACGCTATGCGCAAAAAAAGCATCTTTCCACTCTGTATCTCGATGATTCTCCAGGGTGTTCGCCCCTCTTACTGGCTGGTGACCAGTGGATCTTCGATGGTACTGCTTTCCATGCCGAGACGACTCGGGTCCTGAAATGCGGCGTTGTGAGGATGAATTACATGTTTTTAGGTGCTGCTGAAGATGCGCTGCCTGCGGTATACAACTCTTCTGTCAAGCCCATCGGCTGCGCACCTTCCATTCACTGCCCTCTAAACTTTGTGATATATAAGGGAGTTGTAATTTCACCACCTGGACTTCATACAACACAGCGAAGAACAATGCTATCTTGCAAAATGGAAAGAAAAAACGCTACAAATGCTTCCGCAGGCAGTAGAGCGCGTAGGAGCTGATCGACAGCACGCAGCTTGGAAGATGAACCCCAGTTTCCAAGCAGAAAACTTGCGCTAACCGCGCTGCGTGTGTCGTTATCGTAGGGTATGTTCAACCTGACAATAGGGTCAGTCCAAAATTATGGACCCTAACTACAGGAAGCGCCCCCACTTCAGACTGTATATTGCCAACAAGATCGTAGGCTCATGCCCCTGCGCACAGTTGTGCCTTCTTTCAGTTTTATTCATATCTATAATAATATATTTAGAACACCCCCCCCCCCAATCGTTATCCACAAAAGGGCTACATAATTGATTGAGCAAATAAAGGTCTAAATAAAAAAGGCACGTAACAGCTGACAAAGGTAACGCTGCCATGAGCCCACCCAAAAACCAAAGATGTTCAGACATCGAGGAGCCACTTACAGTCCGCAAGAACTGGATTTCGTCCTCGCCTTCTCCCCCTTCGGCCATGGTTGCACGCGTTCCAAACGGCTGGATGGATGGAGAGTCGAGTCAAATCGAGTCGAGTCCCAGACAGCAGCAGCAGAAGCAGCAGCAGCAGGTTGAACGCCGGAGCGGTGTGCGGAATGTGCGCCAGGCTCGCAGCTCATTGGCCCGTCGGCGATCGAGATAGGCGGAGCTAGGCAGGTGTGCTTCAGCACAGGCGGATGAGCCCACTGCTCCCCCTGCAGGGGGATATGCCTAATCTGCGGCGATTACAGCGCCCTAGTGAAGCGTTGCAGTTTTACAGTCTGATTTTTTCTTTTAGAGTAACCGCGTACGTGCTTTTCAAATAGTCTCGGACCCGTACATACACAAATAAGAGTTAAAACGCAAGATAATGGGATTTCCAACCCTCCCGTGGGTCCAGAAAATAGTGCAACACAGAGGGACTTTCCACTGTCGCTGTTGTGCACATTTTAGACTGGTTGCCGTAACACATAACACTGTTCAGCGACATAGCAGTATACTTTAACTCTTTTTTAAACCATTAGTCTAGGACCCCTGGCAAATGAAATCTATCCATGCGGAATGACGGGACCAACTCTGGTGGGGCAGTTCACACACACCTGACCAAATATAAAATTTTTAATTGAAATTGATACCTTTTTTGTCAAGATATATGAAATAGCTGCTTTTTAATTTATTATTCACATACAGTATAACTGCCATTGCTTCCGTGTCCTAAATGGTCAACTCCCTTAACTTATCCGTTTATCTGTCATGTGTTAATGCTACTTGGTTATTAGAGAGACCTTCGCAATTGCATTAGCACAGCTGAAACCTGTTATTGTGATCATTTGGCATACTGGCATTCCTCAAGTCCAGTTCTGGCTGAAAGGAAACAGTTTTCTCAAGAAACATGTCTTTTTTTTGCAGAATGGAGGTTATTCCATGCGACAGATTTCCAAAAACATTTCATACAAAGGTGTCTAAAACAGTCATGAGAGAAGAAGGCAAATTGGATTTGACCAATATAGATAAAGAACAACTGCATATGAGGATAAGGACATCAAAAGTCTGTACTGTATTTTGAGAAGCAAACAACTAACAGTTCCTCAGTTGGCTTCATCCATAAATACACACCAAATACTAGTGTCATCTGAAACAGTTTTTCAAGCTACGAACTCTGGTGTCATTATTCTGTATTTCTAAACCAAGTGAATGGCATCTTGATAAAAAGGGTATCAATTTCTATCAAAAACATGAACATTTCTGGGTGTGTCCAGCACTGGTGCTGTATATTCCTTCCCAGTCCCTGTGATCAGATGGTCTACTTTCTACCCGACTACACCCTCAGACTATACCCTACTGCTATCAGGTCCTTCTCCTATGCTGTGCCCAGACTCTGGAATTCACTTCCTCCTCATAATCGATCACTGCACCCTTTTACTGAACTCAGAACTGTTTGAGATGTGTGTAAAATGCCGCTTTTCTCTGATATTGTGGCATTCATTGCTCATTTTGTATTTTTGCATATTATTTAATAGTCCCTGTGACCTGTTGCAATCAGGAAACAGAATAGAAAAAGTATCCCAATGTGTATAAATCTGTCTCGATTGCATTCCCATAAAACCTACTTCATAGATGCTGTCATTTCAAGGCCTTTTTTATACTTTCCATATTTGAAGGCGAGTTACAACATTCCTCACACAGCTTTAACTCCTCCTCACATGTCTCACATGCTCTTCTGTTTCCCATTGCATCATCAAAGCCAAACTGACCGATCAAATTGCTTGGACAAACCAAACACACACCCACAGACCTTAGTGTTTCATTATTTAATAGATATATGTAACTTTTTTAATTGTCTGCCCTGTCTCCTTTATATTGAGCCTATGGAGGTGGGGCCTCCTAACCATGCAGTTGGCCCTAGCAAGTATGTAAAGTGAAGCGGCTTTGGTATTTTGTTTAGTTTTTCATTCCTGTGCATTCTTGCTTAATTCCTTGCTCTCTGGATTCCCTACATCATTAAAGGTATTGTTTCTGGATTGTGTTTCTTGGTTTTCTTCCACTATTTTTGCCATTTTCCTGCTTTGCCTTTAATGCTGTTTCTTTTAGCAAAATAAAAGCATGCTGTTTAGTTTTGTTTAGACTTGCAGTCTTATGGTTTTCTTCACCTTTTTTGTGACTTTCTGGTTATTTTTGATCTTTAATAGCCTTTGCCCCATTTCTGAGCCAATACAGGTTAAAGACTTGTTATTTGAGTAGGGGCAAGGCTGCCTAGGGTGATGCCAATTCCAGGGGCACAGACCTGAATGAGAGGTTCGTTTTATTGGAGGCCAGTTCAGTTTTTGTCTGGCAGCACCTGAGAAAACTTCCACATGATATTCTATCTGTCTCGTCGAGATATATAGTTATGCAAGACATTGACATTTTGAGGGTTCCCATCTATTTTTGCCTCTCTAGACCCAAAAAAACGTTAGTTTTTAGGCCATTTTTGGGACCATATTTTGAACAGGAATTTACACCCTTACTATAAAGAGTGGGCAGCGCAGTGACACAGGGGTAGCACAGCTGCCTCTCAGTAAGGGTACCAAGGTTTGTAATGCATCCCGGATCCTCGCTGTGTGGAGTCTGCATGTTCTCATGGGTTTTCTCCGGGTGCTCCGCATTCCTCCCACAGTCCAAAGATATGCACATTTAGGTGAATTAGTGACAATTAATTGGCTCTAGTGCGTGGATGAGGTGTGTGTTCACCTTGCAATGGACTGGTACCCTAGGGTCTAGGGTTTGTTCCTGCCTTGTGCTCTATGTTAACTGGGATAGACGCCAGCATCCCCACAACCCTGATCAGGATCAAGTGGATTAGAAAATAACTATGACATGATAAAATGTAAAGCAAAAATGATCAAAAGGACTTGTTGAGCAGGCCACATCCACCGAACCCAGGGCTTCATCACCTAATGGAAAACAAGAGGTCAAAGTTACTGTTTTTCAGAAAACCATGACAAAATGGGAATTAGTAATATAGGCACATAGAGTGTCATTGTATGCCGTTGCTGATAACAAATATATTTTGATATTTGATTCTTTATCAGGGGTCCTAGCTCTCTAAGCGCCACTCGCAGAAGGTTAAAAATGACAACTTTCACACATACACAGGCTGGGGTATCGTTTTAGACTACTCGTATTTCAAGGTCAGTGACTATGACTATGATGTTATCTTTGATTTGTGATCCTTTATTAGGGATCTAGCCCTCTATGGACTTTTATCAGAGGGTGAAAAAATGACTAACTTCTATTTCAACTGATAATATTTAGACTTTAAACATTTTAATTGAAGCAGACATTTTCATATTTCAAATATTTGATACCAGGCAGTGTAGTGTAGTGGTTATAGACCTAGGACTTCATTCCCTAAAGTTGTTGGTTCAAATCCTGCTACTGCCACTGTTTGACCCTCAGAAAATGACTTCACCTGCCTGTGCTCCAATTAGAAACACAAAAGAAACGTAACCAATTGTAACTCTCTAATGTTGTAAGTCGCCTTGCATAAAGGCATCAGTGTAATAAAATCTGCTCTTGTTTATTATGCATTTCTACCTCATAAAGTAAAATCATTACATTTCTTATGAACGCGCTGAATTCGGGGGGCTTATGCTAATGTAGACTTTCTTATGCTAATTTAGTTCTTTTCCGTTTTGCTTTGTTGCATCAGAAAAACAGAACAATATGGAACAAATCTATCCAGGTCCACAATTTTTCTTTTCCATTGTGACAGTTAATGATTCCTGTTCAATTACTAAAAATAAATAAATAAATAAATAAAAGCTTCCCACTGCAGTCCATGTTTTAAAAACCAGAGAATGAATGACTCATATACTACATCCACTTCACCACATGTACATTTTCTCCAGAACATTCACAAGTTTCTACTCCCACATACTTTCTCTTTTTATTTAACTCCATCCCACTTTCTTATATTCTGTTAAGTGTATTTTTACCGAGAACTTCTTCAAGTCTTCCTCAGTATTTTTAGCTTGTTTTTCTAAACCTGCCGGATTTCTCCCTCATTTGCTGCCAGGCTTTCAGCCCCCACTGTCAAGGTGAAATCCTCACCAAATTCATTTAAAGATTCACGACTGTCTTTCTGATCCATGGATCATCAGCAACTACAAAAATCTGAGTTAGGTAACACTGGGCAATTAAAAAACAGCCCCCTGATGTAACGACTGCACAGAAAGAAACAGACATTGATAGCTTTAAATTAAGGGTCAGGAGATGGGAAGTCAGAAAAACATGCAAAGATTGATAGCAGTAATAATAAATTGAGGATTTAAACAGTGCTTAAAACATGAAGCAAAATCCAGGGTTAGAAATGGTGTACTGAGAGGGCTGAGAGCCAGAATGATTATTAATACTGTAACAAGCCAGGGGGTGCAACAGATGGAGAAATGGAGTTGGTCTCTTTATACCGATTTCTGGCGAGTGGCTCTTAAAAGGAACCATTGGCATCTTCAGCGACACTCCCAGCTGCTTTTTCTGCTCATACTCACCGCCCAGCAGCGCCAGACCCCATTCATCTGGATTCAGAGGTAACCTATATGCCACCCGAATCCTTGGCTCCATGAGCTGACTCAAGGCCAGGGTCCACATCCAAGCTAATGGGCTTTGGCAGCTGGGAGACGCAATCAAAGTGCTCTCTAAGTGCTGTGTCTGTGCACCCCCTAACATGCTGCTGATGGGGCTGCTTTTTATAGCTGGCTTCTCCAGATATCCCCACCCTCTCAGACAGGCTAATGCCTGGACCCTGGGGTCACTACACTGCCCCCTTCTTTTAAGCCATTGTCCCGATAGTAGCACGAAGTCTATTTCAGGAGTGTGAGACAATCTGGTCTGCCCTGCCTGAAGCAAGCCATCATGAGAGTGATCGAGAAATCTACCAGTCTTACTGCTAAAACAGTCCTCAGCTTTGGGGTGGTTAGTCGGTTCTTCTCCCAATCACTGGCACCAGTGTAACAACCCCCTTGGTACAATGTGAAGGATGTGTTAGTGCATTTTGAATATTTAAAGTATTTTTTGAACTTTAAAGACATTGCCCATTTTTGGGCCTGCGTAGACTTTGAAGCCTGCCTGCCAAGTCTGGCATCAGCCCACCTGAGGTGAAGCCTATCTTTATGCAGCGAGGCGCCTGATCTGGTTTGCTGGCCTTATTGGAGACATTTCACTCATTTCGCCATGTTTATGTCAACATTTCAAAACAAATGCACCCCCCCCCCCCCAACCACCACCGTGGACAGAGTGGATTACAACTTCAGATTTAGAGGTGGCCCAACAACTAATCTGAGAACTTGGCCTTCTTAAAGATATCAGAGCCCCCCATCTCTGTAGTCCACCTGAGAGATGTCAACATTCACCTGGGGAAAATGGAGATAAAGAAATTCAGACTCTAATGAAATTAAAAAAAAAAAAACAGCATATGACAAAAGGGTGGTAGAGATAATAGATGACCATCAACTTGGCATTGTAAAAAACAGTTATTAATATGGGAATCAACTTAATGATTGTTGATTTGTACATTTTATTATTGTGCACCATTCCCTTTCTATTTTCGGAAGATCTACATGGTGTGGACCACCTGGGCTGGCACTGCCAGCTTAACCCGACACAGACAAACATGGGACACAGGTTCAAAGCACACACATTTTAATTGTTTCTTTTTCCTCGTGGGAAACGCCTTCCCTGTTTCCCACAGGCACAACATAGTCCAAAGCACAGCACAAATACAATTCTTTCTCCTCTGTTTCTCTTTCTTTAATCCACTCCTCCTCCGGGCAAGCTTCATCTTCCTCCTATTGGACAGAGGCAGTGGTGCTGTAAGAATTATGTTTTTGGACTTCTCTAGTGCCTTCAACACCATCCAACCTCTGCTCCTTAGGGACAAGCTGACAGAGATGGGAATAGATTCATACCTGGTGGCATGGATCGTGGACTATCTTATAGACAGACCTCAGTATGTGTGTCTCGGGAACTGCAGGTGTGACATTGTGGTCAGCAACAAAGGAGCGCCGCAGGGGACTGTGCTGTACTTTCTCCGGTCCTGTTCAGCCTATATACATCAGGCTTCCAATACAACTCGGAGTCCTGCCACGTGCAAAAGTTCACTGACGACACTGCTATCGTGGGCTGCATCAGGAGTGGGCAGGAGGAGGAGGAGTATAGGAAGCTAATCAGGGACTTTGTTAAATGGTGTGACTCAAACCACTTACACCTGAACACCAGCAGGACCAAGGAACTGGTGGTGGATTTTAGGAGGCCCAGGCCCCTCATTGACGCCATGATCATCAGAGGAGACTGTGTGCAGAGGGTACAGTCCTATAAATACCTGGGAGTGCAGCTGGATGATAAATTGGACTGGACTGCCAATACTGATGCTCCTTGTAAGAAAGGACAGAGCCGACTATACTTCCTTAGAAGGCTGGCATCCTTCAACATCTGCAATAAGATGCTGCAGATGTTCCATCAGACGGTTGTGGCAAGCGCCCTCTTCTACATGGTGGTGTGCTGGAGAGACAATTGGGCTGCACCAAACTCCAACTTCCATGAAGCCCTGTGGGATTCCGATGCACCACTGCAACCCAGGGAGGTTGCCATCTAGTGCCCTGGGGGTGGTAATGCTCTGTCCACACTTGCTCCCCCAGTCCTCTCAGTGTGGAGGCGCCCCGGCTGGGCAAGGGTCCTGGCCGCAAGCTACAGTGGCTAAACTGAGGTTTTTATACCCAAGGAATCTGACTTTCACATTATTTTCTCTCTATCTGCCTTCCATTAACATGGAATCATTTTTATTGCTTTCCTGCTACACCATTTTGGAATGCTCACAGGCACCACAGTTTTGTAGTAGGTTGCCCAGGCAATTCTCCCAGAGTTCTGCAGGAGTGTAGATCACATATTGTCATTCACCCGGCACCTAAGTTCTGGCGCATGCAATTCTAATATATCCAAGTTTGGATTAAAATATTTTATGTGTGATTCTCTGTGTCTTTCTGATCTTGGTATTCTGACTTTCATTTAGTTCAATGGTTTCTGATTACTATCCTACTTTTCTGGTTTGGTGAAAGTTCCATTTGCTTTTTTAGTATTAACTCCTGTTCATCTTTTTTGACCATGTTTCATCTCCTTATCCTTTCAATTAAATCTTTTTCACTGCCTCACCTTGGGACAGAACAACAATAACTAATAATTGCACAGTTAGGGAGAGGAAGAGAGAAAGAGAGACGGAAACCATGGAACCAGTATTAGACATGAAAGGACACAAGTCACGTTATGTATCAAGAAGGCAAGTTTAATTTGTTTGAGTTATGGCATTCATTTCAAATCTCATCATAAAGGTGTAAAATTAAAGTCCATAATAACAAGATACTAGTTAGTAGAATTAAGAAACTATCACCGTAACATCTCCCTTTATCTGAATGCAATTAAAGGAATTCTTTGGTATATAAAATAGAATAGGTCATATTGTCTCTTAAGAATGATTAGAATAAGGCAATATCTTAGCCAGACACCCATCGTGTTTTAAGGGTGTTTTATGGGCATGTTTTTATTGCTAAGAATTTAGTTTAAATGGCTTGAATTTTACTTAAACTTTAATTGACAATATTTATTTTTATTAACATTTTGTTTTCTTTGTTTACACAAGCTCCAAGTAGTGACCGATTCAGTCAATGCTACTGACCTCACAAGATATGACATTATAAATATAGTGGAATTCATAATACTCTATATCTCTCTGTGGATAAACACTACAAATTTTGCAAAGAATTTAGGAATAGTGAGTTTCAATTAAAGTAGGCCCCAGTGTTTGGTGTCTTAAAGCCTTCTTGTTACTTGACTTTTGATTTTTTTTTTCTTCTGCCCCTTTGTTTTAACACCTCGATCTTAAACTATGCCATTAGGTAATCTTTATAAGGCTCTTTTGCCTGTGTGTAGATGTGCCTTCCGTTTCTAATGTGTTTCAACTTAATTACCACTACATCTCTAGACGTTTCACCACTTAACTCTAATCAGTTACCTCTATTAATCCCTTTGACATTTCTAAATGTCATACCTGCATTATGTCTCCAAGTGGCCTGATCTAGTCAACCCTGAAAGCCCCTGCCGGTGACATAAGAAGGAGAAGCCTCATCACTTAGGTTACCCAACGGTGCAGAGAGTGGGAAAACAAAATTGGTGGGCAATTTTCTTCTCTACTTAAACTCTGGTAATGGATATTAAACTGGTTGTAGTTTATTAGATTTAGCTTACTTGCTTGATAACACTGCTGGAAATTTAACATACTGCAACTGACCAACAACTATTTAAAAGGCTTTGAACGTGGTGTGAAAGAAGGCCCCAGAAGCACTATCCTAAGTGTAGGCTCAAGTTCAAGTAACTTCTTCACAATCATGGTATATATTAATTTACACCCCATGTCACAGTACAACATGGACAATCAAATTATCTTGTATATACAGTAAGTAGTATCTGCTGGTATGTGTTGCCCAAAATGACAAAATATAGAGATGTAAACCATTCAAACATAGCATGGCTTCACAACAGGAAAACATGAAATCAATAAAATAAATAAAATTATTAACTCCTTAATACACGAGTGATAAATACAGGATAAAAGGCATCTGAATTACACTACCCATCTACTAGTTGCATTCATATAAGCAAACAGGGTGCATGATTCAGAATATTTCCAAACCTAGTGTACGATTAAATTATTCTTATTATGAATTAGTATTTAGTAAACAATTTCAAAGGTTCGCCCTGCCATTCAATCTGGCAGCGATGATGTATTACTGAGAGCTATTTTAGGCTTATAGGGTTAACACTGTCGTATGTATAGAGTATAGTGTAATCCCAACTTGCATATGCTAATTAACATGCAACACACTGTCATTTTTGTAAAATTAAATGAATAAATGAGTGAGGGAGGAATGGAGCATGAGATCGACAGGCGGGTCGGTGTGGCGTTTGCAGTGATGCGGGCTCTGCATCGGTCTGTCGTGGTGAAAAAGGAGCTGAGCCGTAAGGCAAAGCTCTCAATTTAACAGTCAATCTACGTTCCTACCCTCACCTATGGTCATGAGCTATGGGTAGTGACCGAAAGAACGAGATTGCGAATACAAGTGGCTGAAATGAGTTTCCTCTGTAGGGTGTCTGGGCTTTCCCTTAAAGATAGGGTGAGAAGCTCAGTCATCCGGGAGGACCTCAGAGTAGAGCCGCTGCTCCTCCGCATCGAGAGGAGTCAGATGAGGTGGAGCGGGCATCTGATCAGAATGCCTCCTAGACGCTTCCCTGGTGAGGTGTTCTGGGCACGTCTAACTGGGAGGAGGCCCCGGGGAAGACCCAGGACATGCTGGAGGGACTATGTCTCCCGGCTGGCCTGGGAACGCCTCAGGATTCCCCTGGAAGAGCTAGAAGAAGTGGCCGGGGAGAGGGAAGTCTGGGCATCTCTGCTCAAGCTGCTGCTCCCACAACCCGATCTCGGCTAAGCAGAAGAGCATGGATGGATGGATGGATGGAAACAAATAAACTTTACAGGTGTATCCCTTCATGTGGAATGGTAGCAAACTGTAAGTGGGCTTTTCGGCATGAAAAAAAAAGTTAGCAATCTATATGAATGTTTCAAGAAACATGACTGCAGATTCATTGTAATGGAGCAGATTTCTCAGTCAGTAGACCTCATTCCATTTAAGCATCTTTTTGAATCAAATGGAATAAGTTACTCAGAGTACAAAGGCAATAGCAGCTAATGTGCTACACCTATGGAAAACACTGCGGAATCAAAATAGACCAGTTATACTTTTGATACCTTATTTGGCCCATGTTCCAGTGAACTTGAGGGGTTTCAGCATCAAATGGGAAACCAACTCAATACTAGGCACATTCCCCCTAATAAAAATGCAACAATAATCTTTTTTTTTTTATTTTACACAATATTAACTTAAAAACATTATTATATAATTTACTTAAATATATGTCACAAATAACACAACACAGAATAAAGCATTACTATATAATGAATTTACAACCTGATATGAGGTTAAAATTTTATCAATAATGCTACAGTATTGTTCAGGGCCCTGTGCAAATTAGAAAAGCAAATGACAAATAAACAGCTTCTGGAAAATCAGAATTATCTAGTGCAAGAAACTACATGCTGTTAGTGTTTTCTCTTGTCGGCCTGTACTACCTTGCTGGGCTCAAAGACAGTATTAATAGAACATGAAATGTACTGAACATCAGTGAAATATTATTCATAATACTTTTGAAATTGTAAGATCATGTGACTAGTTTATAAAACCAGTAAGACTTTCATTTAAAAACCATTGCTGTTACAAAACAGCTGTTTTTTTCTTAAAATCCAAAGTCAAGAAAATAAATGTACATTTGGACTTCTGCATTTTGCATCTGAAAACATATAAGATTCAAATATAACCTGTACAGCTATTCACCGAGTTAGCTGTTATAACAAGATGGTAGAGTATGGGACTATCATTAAGTTAAAACAAATTATTCCATCTCATATCCTAGGATTGGCCCAAGCCATTTTTCCACTTCAGCTACAGACATCTGTTTCCTCAGAGCATAATCTTCCACCTGCCAGAAAAGAGAAAACATGTAAATACAGGTGAACTCAAAGGAATGTTACGCTTACCTGCAGCAACTTCACTGCTTTTTACTGCATAGGCCATTAATTCAAATAACTAATATCAAATATACCGACAGGAAATGTCTATACCAGCATTGTCCTTTGGGGTTGGGTTGGGGGGGACAGTTAAACCAAAAACCATTACACTACCAACAGTTATCTATAGAAGTGGAAATACAAGGTGCAAGTGGCATAGACCCTTTTTTTCTTTTATTATTTTTGACAATTTGAGAAGTCTACTTTGATTTCCTTCCACCACAGATGGGGTCCGCTGTTGAATCCAAGTTTCTTGTTTATACGGACTCTTAATGGAGGTACAGTTAAAGTCTGAGGCACTCTTCTTCTAGAACTGCAGCAAATGGTATCTTTATTACAGGAGAGTGAATTGTCAGAACAGATGGAGCTGTTACAGCTTTATCATTTTAGTTTAGTTTGAAATAATACCAATCGTTAATGGATATTAAATATTTTTATTATTCCTATTGTTGTTATTTTGTTATGGGCACTATGCAAGCAGCAACCTTTTTACATAAGCTCCACTACATTGGAATGTACAGAATGTCTGCACTTTTGATGCAGAAATACTAGTGCACCTTTCTGGGTAAACCTGGAAAACCTATCATGAAGATTGCTCTCTTTTTGTTAATCATTTTGTTATTTTGCTGTCACCAGGCACCCTCTTTAAGGGCTGTGCAAGTACTAAACTCATGGCTGGGGTGGTCAGTAAAGTACTCTGTATCACTGGCTCCCTCTCCTTCTTCTTTCATTATTAAGGAAAGTTTTGCTTTTTTGTATATTTTTAGTTTTGCCATTTTGTAATGCTTGGCCTTTTTCTATTTTGGTCTATAGTATTTTACCCTTTTGTAAACATTTTGTAATCCTTGGCTTTTGTATTTTTCAACTTTTTTTTGTGGACTTTTGAATTACTGGGCCTTATTTCCTTTATTGTATTTTTCTGTAACCTGGCCTTATTTTCCTTATTGCAGTTTTGTATAGCTTTGCTCACCTTCCTTATTGTATTTTTGTATTACGTGGTCTTTTATTCCATGGCCTTGCTATATTAACAATTAATTAACTGAATTTGAATTATGTCATCAGTTAAACAATCAAGTACATGTAAATAAAACCTCGTTTAGGATTGACAGTTTCCATTTTCTTACTTTTTTTTGCAATTTATGGGAAAAATTATAATACTTGCAAGCGGTAACACTGCCTACGTGTGTGCTTTTCTCTTTTACGGACAAGTAGAATGGGAATTATCAAGGCATTCCATTCGTTATACGCCCCTCTATCCCATAAAGAGTCATTAAGACAGAAATTTATTTTCATACTGGAAGCAAACGTTCTGGTCTATTTTTTTTATTTGATTTTGTCATTTTGTCTAAAACTTTATCACCCTGTCTCCCATTATTTCAAACTACAGATGTCAGAAATTACCTGCTCCTTTGTAATTTTTCCAACAGAAAAATATGTTGAGCTTGGGTTGGAAAAGTACATTCCACAAACAGCAGCAGCAGGCTTCATTGCAAGACTTTCAGTAAGTTGAATTCCTGTGGTATAAGAAAATCCAAAATTAATTATGAAATTTTTGTGATGTTATATGAATCACAATATTGTCTAGCAATATGTTAAATTTTACAGCCACATGTAAGTGGAACATTTTGTAGTTTAAGTTAGGGTTTGGATCCAGTCCAGGTTTTTAATGCCTTTAATGTAACTCATCTTCATTTGAAATTCACTCAGAATTCTTTTAACATAACAGCTTCAAAAATGCTCTTTGAGGTTCTACATCTAGAAAACCTTTAATTATAGCATTATATTCTGAGCTTCTGTTATCATTTATTTCCAACATAGGTGGACTGTTTTATATTACATTTTCAAAAATTGAATCTCCTAATTACCTAAGCAGAGAAAACACAAAGAATGGCCATCAAATGACACAAACACTTTTGTGTAAAATTATTCCCACATTGTTCTCACAACAATGAAACACTCTACAAAGAGAAAGCCAAAGTAAATTGGTTGAAAAACGTGAATGTGCTAAATGTTTGAATTTTGTGCAACAGGGAGGTGTGAAGGAGAACTTACAAAACCAACTTTAAAAATCATTGTGGTACTATTCCAAAAGCATGTTTACAGTCCAAGTGATTAATACAAGTTTACATTCATAAGATCTTTAAGTAGTAGTTGCACATTTCATATGTACTTTTACAATCCTCTTTGTCTATCAAATTCACTAAAATTCATGAATCAAAAATAAACTGATAATCCATATGTTTGACAAGGTAACTCACTGACAAAATAATGTTTTTTTTTTCACAACTATTATCAGTTACCTGTAATTGCAATATTACTAGTTATGTTAATCACTTGCACTCATTGTAGGATAAAAGTATTTGGTTGAAATAGGCATGGTAGCACAATACTTAGCACAGCCAATTACAAATTCCAGATTCCAGAGTTATCTCTAGATCTGTTTTTATGCAGTGTATATTTTCTCTCTAAATTTTTTCTAGCTACTTTGCTTTCTTCACATATCACAAAGATGTTAAGTGTTAGACAGACCATTAACTCCAAACAGGCCCTATAACTGTGATGTGCATGAGGATGCCTTGAAATAGAATGGCTAACTGTCCGTTGTTGGTTCTTGATTTGCACCTAGGGCTGTTGGGATTGGCTGTATCCCCCAACAACTCTGAAATGGAATAGTGAGCTTGAAAATTGATTAATGGATCGTTACAACTGTAGTAGATTGTTAAAAATATATATATACCGGTTTTCTCTTCAATACTGGCCAGTCTCCACATGCTCAATTTCTCTGTGTGGTCAGGTTGACTTGGGTAGCCAGGTGCTGGCCTGATCCCCTTATATTTAATTTTATGCATATCAGTGGTAGACATCTGCTCACTGGCCTCATAAGCCCAAAACTCTCTGCGTACTCTTGCATGCAACTCTTCTGCAAAAGCCTAAGAATAAGAGAAAAAAAAACCTGTTATTTGGATAGCACAGAAATAAGCAATAACCTGTGTGAACAGCCGACTAATTCTACACTACAGCAAATCATATAAAGCTTAATATACTTTTTAATCACATTTACAAAGACACTTCTTATGTGATTTTTCTAAATGTCTGTCCAGTTTTGTATTATTCATAGCTCTAGAAGACTTCCAGTTTCAACCAAAACATCTTTATTGTACAGTTTTGGGTAAAATATTTCCCACGTGTTTGAGGTCTACTAAGAATATTTATAGTATAGCAATAAAAATGAAGCTATTACCTAAAACAGTGTTTCACCTTTGTGGTGTCACAATCCAATTTTTCACATACCAGTATGTTCGTGACCCAGTGGGGTGAGGTGTGATGGTCCCACTTGATGAATTGACTGCAATCATCAAAGTGGGTGGGGGTGGTCCTACGCGATCAGTGCTTAAGAGTGTTAGATGAATCCCACATAATCAGCAATGCTTTTCCTTCTTGGTGAATCAAGCACGATCTTCCATGCAGGGGTTAGGAAAGTTATCCAGGATCAGCCACCTGCAAAACCGGTGCAGTGAATCGAGCACAATTATCAGATTGGTGGATGACGTTTCATTCAGAGTGGGCTGTGATACTCCTACAATGCTGCTGCTGTAAATCGAGTGCAATGTTCGGATCGGTGGGGGGGGGGGGGGCATGGCTCACTTTCGAGTGGGGTTGGCTACGGCCTAAATACAATGCCGAAACAGCCCAAAGGTTGGGAAAAGCTAAACTAAAATAAAGTGAAGAAATTAAAAAAATCCAAAATTAATTTTATTCGTTGTAAAATATTTCACTAGTAACAAAATCCACTTGTCTACCTAAATGTTTACATCTTTGCCAGCATTCTGTTCTATAACTATTAAAAAGAGGTGTAGACAAAAAGGTTTAAGAACAGATCAAGCCAAAGACAAGGTCCAAATCATTAAGATCAAAACTATCAGTCATTTAAATTACAAATCAGAAGCACAGTGAAGGTCTAAAATACATAATTCTTTTAGAATTTAACTACAAACTCAGTAAATAAAACATGACATGGGTATAAACAGAGTCACTATGTCTGACGTAAAACAACATGACATTCAGGGAGCATCCTCTAGCAGTCCCACTTCCTGGGACAGTGACAGAAGACCAAAACGGCGGTGCCTGATAAACAACATGGTGTTACAGGAAAACAATAATACTGAAACGATCCATTTTACCCACTTAGGTAAACCGAGTTTTATTAGGAAATAACATTTCCTTAATCTCCATGAATCAAAGTGTACAAAATGTCCAGAACACACACAAGAAAAATTTATTACACAAAAGAAAAAAGTATGAAGATCATAACACTGTTGTTTAGCTGCTCCTTTGAAATTTGGTTATGCTTTCATGCCTTTAATATGGTATGAAAGACCAGGAATTTGCCTCAGTTGGTTTAATACTTAAAATATCCTCTGTACGCAGAAAGTTGCTTATATGTCTCAAAACATAATTAAATGATTGAAAACCTACCCTGCTTTTTGATTTAAATTAATTTTCTGTTATATATACATGCTATTGGAGGGTACAATGGTTAAGTGATTAGAAATTGGCACTCAACAATCATGATACCTGTTTATTGATTTGAGATGCAAGGAGAAAAAAAAAAGAAAAGAAAAAAGAAACTCTGGATGATTATTGCAAATTTCAACATTAGGAGTAGCAGGAAATTTTATCTAGAACAGAGTCAAGTATGTCACAGAGAGGGATACAATGACATGACTGTGGTGTGTAAAATGTTTTCAACATCTAGAACTGAGATTACAACGAACAAAAGCATTAATTTACTGAACATTGTAAAGAGTCATACAATCAATTAAATAATCCTTCACCGTATTCTCAACAAGTAGGTGAGTATAGTGTACATGTAGCACAGTGAAACTGGCCCAAAGATGTACTTACTAGCCTCATATCACTAAGAAACAGGGCTTAAAGCCCTCTCTCTGTGAATATGTAAACCCATTCATTGTTCCAGTGTTCACATGGATTTTCATGGCATACTTTAGCTTCTGCCAACATCTAATACAGGGTTGGGTCCTATGCTGCGCCTGGTGAAATCAGGATAGATAACAGTTCCCCAGGACCCCATACTAGAAAAAACATACTCAGAAAATGAATTGAGAAACAAATTTGTATTTCAAAAATAAATGTATTCTGGATGCACAAGTAAATAATTTATAACTTTATGGGTAATTCCATACAGAAATGAAAAACTACCTGGATAACACACCACCATGCTGGCTAAATCAGCAATTAACCAGCATTATTTTCACATCAACTTTAAATGTAATTGAATTACTTAATAAAAAATGGTTGCATGATGTTATTGTATTATCTGGAATATAAACTGGGTTAAATGAATAGTCTTTTGTGAAACAGTGGTGTTCACTTTATGTCCTATTCTCACGCTTTTTCACACCTAATGTTCTCTTTGTCTAAGAACATTTCATTTTTTGTATTTAATCCTTTTACAATTTAGCTGTTTGCCTCCATTATGTTTTTCACACGTAGTAATCTAATTTCAGAAATTTCCAACTTATTTATGTTTTAAATGGTGACTTTAAAGTAGCATAAGAAAACTCAACCAATCTATTAAAATGCTTTTTTGGGTTGATGGATTATGATTTAATATGACTTTTAGCACACTGTGACATGGTGTACTGTAAGTCCATAAAATCTAGCTGCAGGCTATGGACGTATATATATGTACGCAAGCAGGATTCAGTTAGCGTTGGTAAAACGCGTACCAAATTTCTTGACGATGGGCCCATAAGTAACAAAGACCGTTGAAAAGTTCAATATGACGGCCGACAGTGGCATCATATCACCGAAATAAGTACCAAATTTCAGCCTTCTACCTACAAGGGAAGTTGGAAAATTAGTGACGTTGGAAAGTTCAATATGGCGGCCGACAGTGGCATCATACCATCGAAATAAGTACATATATTGGTTTCGGTTAGCGCAGGGAAGCCGCCTACCAAATTTCGTGAAGATGGGGCCATGAATAAGAAAGTTCAACATGGTGGACATTGTTGACCGTTATGACCGTTACAAAAGTTAAGCAGGTTTCATTTCGAAATTCTATGCGTAAGTAAGCTGTAAGGAATGACCCTGCCAAATTTCAGCTTTCTACCTACACGGGAAGTTGGAGAATTAGTGATGTTTGGAAAATTCAATATGACGGCCAACAGTGGCATCATACCACCGAAATAAGTACGTACAATGGTTTTGGTTAGCGCAGGGAAGCCACCTACCATATTTCGTGAAGATGTGGTCAGCCATCTACCTACACGGGAAGTCTGAAAATTAGTGATGTTGGAAAGTTCAATATGGCGGCCGACAGTGGCGTCATACCATCGAAATAAGTACATACATACACACCCAGACACACACAAGTCCACCCTATGACTTAAGACAAAATAGTGCATTGCAGACTGACTGAGTTGCTGGGCATGTCAGACAACATGACTAATTGTCACAGAAGTATGCCGTGACAGCCTCTGATTATGTAAATAAAGTCTGTAACTCAGAATCTCTGGAGCAGTCATGTAAAGTGTCAGGGCTTTTACACTGTATATACAGTACATGTTAAACAGAAGAGATATTCCCATGCTGGCCTTCTTACTTTATTACATCCATAACATAACTATTGACAGCAAAGAACACAGTTAGTAGTGTTGCCATCTCACAGTTCCTAGTTAACTTGGATTAAATCCTGCAACCAGACATTGTCCAAGCAGAGTCTACAAATTCTCCGCATCTCTATGTCGGGTTTCCTTCATGTAAGTTGTGTTTTTTCTCCCATATCCTCACAGACTTGCAGGTTAGGTTAATTGACATATCTGATTTGGTCTGTGTGTATGAGAGTGTGTGGTTTGTGCATAAGTAAGCTGTACAATAGACTGGCACTCTTTCTTAGTTACACCCAGTGCTAGTGGGCTGGGCTCTGGCTCTCCATGTAAAACCTCTCTGGTATACCAGCAATCTCTTCCTGGTATTAGTGACTACTAAAATAATGCATTTTTGAATTTATAGCCTTTTATTGTATGTTTTTTTTTTGCAAAGTTAACATAGTATTTATATCAGAAATTGTGTATACTATTTATAGATCTACATAAAATAAAGATCGACTGACTGACCAAAGCTCATAATTGTATTAACAGATCTAATTATTAATTCCACCAAGTTGGCTTTTTAAGGTGATGTTTTAAAAATTAATTTGATAAAAAGTCTACTTAGAAGGCAATTACTTACCTGTTGGAGTCAGTTTGATTAAATGAAAAGGTCAGTTAATATGAAAAGATGGCATATTGATTTCCCCAAACAATGGGGGGGTTGGGGGATTGGGGCTTGGGTCTGCACTGAATGAAAGTGAAGACTATATACAAAAAAAAAAAAAGACTACTGGCCATAGAGTGGTACAGCGTGAATTATTCAATCTTGGACTATTAATCATACAGTAGATTCAATCCTTACTGCTGATTTACTTTGTGATCCTCAATCATTCACTTAACCAGTCAATTGCAGAGATACAGTACATTAACAATTACACATTTATGGTTTGTTTCACCTCAGTAAATATACAACCAACTTCTTTCAGTGACCAGCACAAATGCTTTCAAGGTGGCTATTTTAGAATAAACTAAATAATTCTGTCTCTTGTTTCAGGATTGTTACATGCCATGATTGTAAATTTAATATATCACATCTACCTTACCTCTGCCAGCCTGTCTGCCAAAGCCTTAACCATAATGCTGTTGTAATCATCGTTCTGTTTCTCAAACTGATTACTAAGTTCCTCAGCTCCAAAGCAAGCAACTGCAAATATGCCAATATAATCTGGAATCCCACTTGTCTTGGGTGCCACAAAATCAGAAATGCAGTAGTAAGGGTCTGTACAAGACGAGTCCTTTTCTGCCTGTGTGGAAGATAACAATTATTATAACAAGAGAACAAAAGAGCACATGTGCTGGTGCTAAACATAAAATACTACTCCTTCCCTCTTGCAGTTATACATATAGCACCAGTAAAGCCATTCATACAAGATGAAGAAAAAAAAGGTTTATTTCACAAGATTATCAAAGTTAAAAATCAATAATTTCATACTGTATGAAGTGTTGATTGTCAAAATGTTGTTTCTAAATTTCTATTTATTTTATTGTGTAGAATTAACGTTTACCTATTTCATCCTATATAGTATCTTTCATTAGTATTGGAACAGAAAATTAGAAATTTCAATTTTTGATTTACCCATGAACACAAGCTTTATTGCTTTTGAATCATTCTGCTTTTTATGTTCTGCCCCCTTTTTCAAGTGACTCTTTTCTTCTATCAAGCCCTCCTTTATCAAACTCTGTTAATGCAGTTCAGGTTGGCAGGGACCAAAGCCTATCCCACCAACACTGAGCACAAGACAGTCTATCCCAAAGCACACACAAATTAATTTAAAAAGCTCAATATTTGGTTGTAAATATTTTTCAAAAAATAAATGAATTAAGGATACCAGCCAAAGACAAGGCTAAACTCCAGGTTTGATCTTTTCTGATAGTTTTGTAGATCTTTGCCATAGTTATTTTAGATGCTGCTTGTTTATGTGATTTTGGCATCAGTCATTTCTTAATGATGGGAAATGTGTGCTTCATTGGATTTATTTTGGGAAGTTGACTTGGCTATTCTAAGAATTTCTGCTTCCCTTCTTCTGACTACACTACACTCCTTTGAATCCCATACCTGCTCAGTCTTTTTCTGAGAGACAGGTCATGAACCATAACTTCCACCATGCTGACAGAGACCTGCAGACCCCTGGATGTACAGTAGCTTTTTAGTTCTTTAATATATCTCCAAGCATTACATGGTTTGATCTTTCGGTGAACTAAAATGGGATGCCCATTTCTGATTCACAGTTGTCTTGAATGTCCTTGTTAATTGTTTTAATCTCATGGAAGAATGACAGACTTCACATTTTTCGGTAAGGGCCTTAAAACCCTGTTTAGACGGAGGAGCAGCAAAAATTGTTTCTCTGAGATCACTGCAGATGTTTTTTACTCTTGGCAAGGTAGCATCACAAACTTGAACGCTCAGACTTAACTGCAAAACGTTATACTTTATTTTGAGAAAGTAACATGTCTGATCATCAACTAATCAAATATACCTGGGTAAGCAATATCTTGCTTTAAATACTTTCCTTACTGATATGAATACATTATTTTTGTACTAACTTACATAATCACTTATTTGTGTGTTTAATAAATTAAAGCAGCATAAATCTGTGAAGTGTTTGTTAACAGAAGTTAGTTTTGTCTTATTTAATGACTTGGTGAAGATCAGATATTTATTTCTTGATATGTAACTGTATACAAAAATATACACGGCATATGCACATATTCTGAAGTAAATGGAGACTTTTCTGTATTTTAGCCTTATATTCAATATTTACCTCTTCTTATTCCGGCTGCTCCCTTTAGGGGATGTCACAGCGGATCATCTTGTTCCGTAATTCAGTATTTACCTCTAATGTCAAATATTCTTGTATATTGTCAAAGCAGCAATTCTGACTTCACTGTACCAAAGCATGTCTCTGTACATACAGTATGTGTGTTTAATTAAAAATACATTCCTTTAAAACATTATCCTTTAAATCAACTATATATATTTGTTTCTATTATACAGTGGAACCTCAGTTTGCGAGCATAATTCGTTCCGGAAACGTGCTCGCAGTCCAAAGCACTCGTATATCAAAGTGAATTTCCCCATAAGAAATAATGGAAACTCAGATGATTCGTTCCATAACCCAAAACTATTCATATAAAAATGATTAATACAAAATATAAAGTAAAAATACATAAAACAAATTAACCTGCACTTTACCTTTAAAAAGAATCATGGCTGGTGTGAGTGAGTTTCTAAACTCTTGTGGGATTCCACCCAACGGGACGACATGCAGAAGAGCGTCCCAAAGGAATCGCAGTCTCCCAGCGCTGTAGCAGTTCGCCGTATAAGCGTATCCAAAAAGATCGCGGACATGCTATAAGCGCCTGCCGTCGATGGGTGATACAAGGAACATTATAAAGATCCCGCTTCAATAAATAACCGCGCTGTTGCTGTTTCAAGCTGAATAAAGCTGGTGTTGTTAAAGTACTGAAACTCAGCTTCATGTTTTGGGGCGCAAGACGGGGACTCGCACTTCACAGCACACACATGGGCGTGCGCGCACACACACACACACACACACACAGTCACAATGCTGTAGTAAACAGTATAGGCTCGTACGGATGTTTACTATATGAGTGAGGCACTCAGACGGAGAATAGGAGATGATTGCCCTCAAGAGAAAAGAAAAAGAGAGAGAGACGCGCGAGCGAGATAAGGAGAGAGAGAGAGAGAGAGACGCGTGCGAGTGAGAGAGAGAGATAGGGAGAGAGAGAGAGATGCGCACGAGCGAGAGAGAGGGAGAGAGAGAGAGGGACGTGCGCGAGCGAGAGAGATAAGGAGAGAGAGAGAGAGAGACAGACGCGCGAGCAAGAGAGATAAGGAGAGAGACGTGCGTGAGCGAGAGAGATGAGGAGAGAGAGAGACGCGTGCGAGAGAGAGAAGAATCATCAGCTCAGTTGTGATCACATGACGCTCAGCAGACAAAATGTATCCATACTACTCGTATCGCAAGACATCGCTCGTTTATCAAGTCAAAATTTATTAAAAAATTTAGCTTGTCTTGCAAAACACTCGTAAATCAAGTTACTCGCAAACCGAGGTTCCACTGTATCTAAATTTGTTCAACAAGACCATTAAATAATATTCTCATTTTCTTATAGCAATAAAATAATTTATGGAATTGGACAGCAGTTTAGTAAATACATCTGTGTTTTTTATATAAGTGCTTCATAAATAAACTTGACTTGACCACTTTTCTTTTAAATAAAGTGACTCCTGTCACAAACATGAGTCATAACTTACTATTTTTTTTCATTCTTCTTTGGAAAAAATATTACTAATTTATTAGGACTCTTATGAAAACATGTCCTGCTCGATGTGTAATATAATACTGAATATTTCTAACCTGTTGTCGTAAGCCACAAAATTTAGTCACAGGATCTTTTTGATTTGATAGATCTTCTGAAAAAACATGAATATCATCCTGAACGCTTTGGGCTGGCCAGAATCCCACTAGGCCTTTAGCCTGCAGCTGTTTCTTTTCAATCAAAGTACTCATCAGCTTCTGTGCATCTGCAAAGACCTTCCTTGCTTCTTTACCTGAAACAAAATTCAGAGGTCCAACTAGCAAGCACTATTTGCAAAATTAAGATATGAATGTAAACATCTTTACAATAAATTTGGTGTTGATTAAAAATTCAACATAATTAAACAGCTGAATTACGGAGATCTTGAGCCTTTTAAACTTACCCACAGTTTTGTCATCAAAGATTTTTGGATATCCACGATTGGGGTACTTGCCCCTCAGCTGCCATACATCAAAGAATGGCTTCCAATCAATGTACTCCACCAGTCTTTGCAAATCATAATCTTCAAACACTTCAGTACCAATGAATGTGGGCCTTACTGTGAATACACAATCCAAAGAAAAAAAAAAAAAAAAAAAATCACAACTCTGATACACCATATTTTCCTAATGAGATGCATCTTTCTTCATCAATACGACAAAAAGAGTAAATTATTTTCTTAATACTATCAAAAGGTCATTCTTCACTGCACTCAAGACCACCTATGGATTAAACTCAGGCAGAAGGCTGCCACTTTATCCTTCAACTCATTTTTTAGTGGAACATTCTATGCCAAGGCTCTTCACAAGTTCACAAGCCTTCATTGACTTATTTGTGCTGCTGCGTCCTTCATTTAATTTAAAATGAGGCTAAGTGAGATGAGGATGGTGCGATTTGTTTTCTTATTTATCATATTAATGATAAGGCATGTATTTAAAAAACTTTTTTTGTAATCTCCTCTGCTTACCACATACCAGGTCAGAAATGGTACTAGATCTTAAGAAAAACCTTTTCTACTCAGAGAAAGATAAGATCTTATTATGTGTGTGTATTCTACTAAGGGAATACCAGATCAGAACCAGAATAAACTGAGAACTAGGGAGCTCTACATTAAAGTTGCAAACATGCAAGGACAAAAAAAAAAAAAAAAAAAAGGGTTTGCCTAGTTCAAGAGTTACTGCAAATGCAGAGCTGGTAGAATTTCTAAGGACATATGTCATTCCTAAACAGGACTGGTCAAAGGACATGAGGCCTGAACATGATAGAGAAGTTAGCCTCTACACTACAATGTCCCACTGGTCCAACATATGCATCAGGGAAGAACAAGATCAATATAAATTCACCCTAATAGAGAAGCACATGATTCTCTCTTTCATTCCCTTCATCCAAAGACCATGACAGATGACATATAAGCACATTGGATGTCTAGACTGCTAACAAGATGAGCTGCTATCCATCCAGGTTGTATTGGCATTATTTTGTTACAGTGATTTTACCATGTTTCTTGTTTTAGATAAATGTAGCAACTTTAAGTTAAAGAATGTTAATATAAAATGCATGAATAAAATTTTAACCTTCTATTCTGCCTGTTTTGATGCTTCATGTTGTCACCTGGTGTTAAAACCTTGACAATCACCATAAGTGGAGACGCAGATGGCAGCTGCATCTTTGTGATATGCTGGTGAGTGTAAACATATGAGGACTACAGTAATAATAATTCATTACATGTGTGTAGTGCTTTTCTCACTACTCAAAGTGCTCTCCATGCAGGGAAGACTCGGGAAGTGACCCCACAAACTCCTTACTGCAAACAGCAGCACTACCACTTCACCAACTGCATAAACAGTGCAGACTGGGGACACTCTGTGCAGGTCTATGTGATAGAGTCTGAAAGTGAGGTCAGAGTCACCCTAGAACCCTTCAATGATAAAACACAGGGTAATGTTCAATGTTAAGTACCTGGTTTCTCTTGTGAAAGCCAGTCAATATGACATCCTTTTTCTCTAGCTTGTTCCAATGACAAAAAAAGTCGTTCCTAAAGAAAAGAATGAAAAATATTTGTCAAAATTAATTGAAAAATCTATACATGTAAGACTTCACTATATGCAGTGTTCTGAAATTTCAATACATGCTTTTGGTACGATCTGATACAAACAGCATCATTTATGATAGTTAAAACCTAAAAAGTAGCCAGGAATGTTATTTAGCCAATTCTTGCTTCATATGATAAAAATCAATGTAACCAATCATATGAAATACTCAAATGAGGACCTACTTTATGTTTTTTAATGATGCATACCACCTCAGAGGATAACAATGTTTAGAGCACTGCTGATGTAATTAGGAGTTTTTTCTCCTGTTCAGCAGAGAGATTAATAAATTCAAGTGCATCCATCTATCTCTATCACTCAACACAAAGACTATAAAAGTACCTAAAGGGCCCCACAAGCCATAGTTATGCAAAACTTGACGTATTTTCAACTATTACTGAAATACTGGTGTTGGAGAGTTAAGAAAAATATTTGGTTAAAATTCAAGCAATATACCTTTAGTGTGTCATAGTGTTCTTGACGGATATCTTCATATTCTTCAGTTATTTCCTCAAAATATTCATCTTTGACATTTTCATCTAGAAGCTGGGAGCACTTTAATGTGAAAATGTTAAAACAGTTAATTTGGAATATGGGAAAAACACAAACTTCACACTTCATTATATAAAAGTTAAAAATACTGCAAATCTTATGTTAGTATTAGTCATCATAATCTTATTTGGGTCCATTATGAAATGTTGCATTGCCTGCTTACTGATGGAGCAGTAGGAAAATGGAAATGAAGATCAGAAAGTAAACTCACCACCACTACACTTCGAGATGCATCAAGCACATGTATAACTGGAGCTGTGTATCTGGGTGCTATTTTCACTGCTGTGTGAGTTCTGAATGAAACAATTTTCATGACAGTTCTCATAACAAAACAACAACTACAGACATACATTTTTGCATGTAATATTAAGTAAGAATAAAGTTAAAATCTGATGTTCTTTAGCATTGATATTATTGTCAGTAATATTATTGTAACATCAATATTTGAGATTTCTGTGTAAACCAACCATGCAAGCTGAAAAATCATATCAAGCCATTTACAGTCCACTTTATTTTTTTATTAAAAAAAAACAAAAAAACAGGCCACATACTTGGAGGTAGTTGCTCCTCCAATCAACAATGGAGTCTTCATTCCAAGTCTTTCCATTTCCTTTGCAACATGTACCATCTCATCCAAAGATGGAGTGATAAGCCCAGAAAGGCCAATAATGTCTAGCAGTAAAAAAGTAACAACAAAAGGCAAGTTTAAACTTTTTTTCATTTCACCTTTATGAATAATAAATGTATTGCTCTAGCAGTACTGTATTGTTCTTATGTGATGCATCAAGACGGTAATAAAAAGGTACATTATAGAATAATACAGGTGCTTTGTAATTGAGGATGTAAATTTTGATCACATTCCATAATTGATAATAAACACACTTTCAGTAACATATGATTATTAAAATGAGACACTCTGCTTAATAACAGAAAACAATGCAGGATACAGATTTTTTTATTTTATTTATACATTATACGAGTTATTTATACATTATGCATGCAAGAATATGTTTTTAATAACAAAGTGTGTCACAAATTGTATTTTATGCATTTTTATTTAGGAAAAGGAGCATACTGATACTCTCAAAAGTGTGCAATTTGCTATCCGTCATAACAGTGGGCAAGAATGACCGTTCTGAATATGCCAATAATCCTAGTATGATCAGGTAGCCTCCTGCTATTATTAATTACATGTTAACTCTGTTTCTGACTGGAGCTTGTACTGTAGAATGACCTTTGCATTATGAAGAACATACACAACCACTTTGCTCACAAGTCTCTTTGTCTAGACAGAAGAAGTTAGCTTCTCAGCAAAGCTTTAAGTTGTATATCTGTTTAGGAAACTTTGTATCTATGACTGCATCTGTCAGTCTTCAACACTTATAGTTGTGGCACGTTATTGGGATATAACCATTAGCATAATCAGTGTAACACCCTTTGCTGTGACCTGCTGGTTTTTCAGTGCCTGGGTCAAGATAACTGATTAGCTAGTTATATATTTTACTGTCAACCATACATATTGATAATGTGCCCTGCTCTGCCATTCTACAAGCCCTCTGTGAGATTTTGTCTGGTCTCTGGCCTTTACAGTGTCTTCTTGCTAGTCCTGCTAATATGGTAGGTTGCTACGGTCTCACCTCTCATCCAACATGGTTATTTCACAGGTGGAAATGGTGCTGCAGTACAGCAAGAGAATTACATTCCCCTATGCACATTTAAATTAATCAATGATGTGATTATTTAGTTTAAACTCTGAAGACAACTTTAATCTCTACCATCCCATTTTCACAACAATATGAACTCCTATACTGTATACCAAAGTTAAATATTAAAAGAATGAAAACTGAAAAACTGACAATTTTGTAAAAAATAATGAAATGGAAGAGGGGATGTTTACCTTAATAAAGACAAATCATCAAGTGACAAATTCGTAAGATTCATGCTTTGCTGTCTAAATACCATTTGCTTGAGTAGCACTGCCGACATTTAGGTATGGTTAATTATAACTGAGTATATACGTAGAAGAATGTTTTTAATTATATAACTTTGTAACTGTTTCGGTAATCAGATACAGAGGTAAGCAGAATTAAAGACGTTATACATGTCAGAAGAATTAAATAACAGAAAAAGTGACACAGGAGAATAGAGCAAAAAAAAGTGTCAGGAAATATTACTTGGGTATGCACAGTATATGTACAGGGTGGTCCAGATCTAATTATGCAGATCCAGATTGTCTGGATGACTGATTTATGTCGGGACGATTCTAGTTCGGCGCAAAGACGATTCTTCATGTCGTCAGTTTGCACACTTCTCGATGGTCCGGGATTTTTTGGGTCATTTTCTATGTAATAAACTTAATAAGTTATAGCATAATGAAAATTGCATAATTAGATCTGGACCACCCTATAGTATGCAGTCCCTTCACTGGTAAGCAGATACTTTATAGTATATATACACCTTGGGTTATTTTATATGTGATTTACAAAACCTGGATTTATGCAAAGATCAGAAGTAAAAATTACAAATTACAAAAGGTACACTGCAGTTATTCTGTAAGCTGCACAGAAATTTAGTGAGATGGTCATGTGGTTGGCTCCTTTCCCCTCACTCTCACCTTCTCTCACCTTCAGGTTGTGCTTTGTACTTGATACCAGTGAGGTAGTAAAATGATTTTCACTCATTGTGTTGCTCCTTGCAACATATCCTTTCTTTTCTTCACATAACAAGTACACCCTTTACCACCCATAACTAAAACACTGATTACAGTGAGCTATAGTCTTCTTTTTCATCTCTTCCTACCTCTATGTGAAGTTGATGTGCCTAATCAACCCTGTTCATACAGCTTGGTCTTGTACATCCATTCCAGTCAGACCATTTTCATCATATCTTTTTTACTTTTACCATCCACCTCTGCTTTGGCCTTTCCTGCTTTCTCTTCCCCTATACCTCTACAACCATTACTCATTTGCCCACATACAGTATTCATTGTCTCTCCTCGTTACATGTCCAAACCACTTCAACCTGCTTTCTTGCACTTTCTTAGATATCTCTGTGTTGTTGTACTTCTGATTGTTTCATTTGGTATTTTGTCCTTTGCAACACCACACATCAGTGATACTAGGGATAATACAATTACAACATATGTACATTAAATATTTTTGTTTATACATTTTTTCAGTCTTTTATATTCTGTATTATGTTGTTTATTATACATCTTAATTTTCTCACAGCAATAACACCTTATACTGTATATGTTTACTGGCATATTGATGAACACTACAGTACTGCACACATGCATGTGAAGCCTGTGTGGTGTGATTAAATGCTGGATAGGTGGTTTGGGAGAAAGGGGGGCTTATGGGGAGGACAGTTTTGAATTATAAATTTTCAGTTTATAAAGGGTCATTGTAACAGAAACATTAGATAACCTGTGAAGAGTCAGAGTCTATATTCCAGTGGCCTTTAGCTTTATATCTGTACCAGTGTAAATGCTAAGAAAAAAAATCTTCTTTCAGTTTGATAAAAAGTGGAATTACACTATGCTAGAGCAGGACTAGTTGATGAGCACCCCGTACCAAAGGGCCATTAATCAAAAATAAGATATCTTGGTATATAAGTCATTATATGTTAAGAAAAAAGCAGTCAATTATTTCAGCATAATAAGAGCTGCCAGTCACCTGCTCTACATTCAAGTGCCGTCTTTAATATCTTGTCACAAGGTGTCATCACTCCTAGATCAATTACCCTGAAAAAAGAAAACTATGTCACATACTTTTAAATAATATGCCAATGAACTAACATTATATTTGCATTTAAAACAGAAATGTTTTAAAAATATATTAAACAAAAGCAGTTGTTGGAACATTTCTATCGCATTAATGATGTACCTCTTTTTTAATAGCTCTCATAGGTGCATTGCAATTACTACTACTATTGCAACTTACCTGTACATTTCAAGTACTACACATTACTATAGATGGCACTTACATTTAGGCAAGAGATAAGCATGTAAAATAGAAATGAAAAATACTGCTAAAATCCTTAAAATATTTCTACATTTTTTTCAGAAAAATAATACCACAATTTATCATAAAGTGTTGGTCATGTTTTGTAAGTCTTTGTTTATACTGAATAAGTAAAGTAACGTCTTATTTTTACAATAAGTAGAATATAATAACAACGTTCTCTAGATAATAATTAATGTCAAAAATGCAAAATATGTGGTAGAAAGTTACCTGAAATTGTTACAGCCAAGTACTACAGCCACAATATTTTTGCCAATATCATGTACATCCCCTTTGACTGTAGCAAGGACAATTGTACCTTGATAGGGATCCTGTGGAGTTTGAAAAATACAACAAAAAAAGTAAACATCATCATGGTGTAAATGTCTAGTTTGCTTAAGGATTTGGTTAGCTGTTTTTAAAGTTTTAGAATTTAAAATATTTGTTTATTTATTTAATCAAAACAGAAATACCATATTTGTGTTTCTTAAATATTTTTGTAGCAGTAAGTCAAATTCAAAAACAGTAGATCTAATTGATTCTAACTATGTGTATTAGAAGAGTACATAGCATGCATGTTTTTAAAAGCATTTTACACAATCATGTAATGAGAAACCATGCCTAAATATATTGAGTTTGGCTGAAATATTTTTCACAGACACCAGATTCTAAAACAAGTGTTGCACAAATTGCATCAATCGATGTTAGGGAATCCATTCCCAGACAGGTTTATCCATTCCTGGGAATTCTGGAATCCCACATTTCATTCCCAGGAATCATCGGCTCCCGGGGATGACACAGTGCACGGTTTTAGAACGACCAACACTTATGTTTAATAAAACTACTGCAATATGTTGACACAAATAAAAGACTAACCATATCTACAAGCAGTTCATGCTGTCATATAAGTACATGTATCTTTAGTTGCGGTAATAAGAGCGTAGCAAGCACAATGTCCTCACAGGTGGCCCAGTGTTAGTGCTGCTGCTTTGCAGTAAGAAGACTGTGGAAGATTGTGGGTTCGCTTCCCGGTTCCTCCCTGTGTGGATAGCGCTTTGAGCACTGAGAAAAGTGGCATATATAAATGTAATAAATTATTATTATTAACGTGTCCAGAGTGCGGTCGTCCAGGCAAGAGTGCACCTTCGTGTAGAAGTACGCCAGTCGCTGAGAAAGCACGCTCTGCCTCCACTGAAGTAGGCGGCACAGTCATCAGATAATGATACACTTGTTCTAAACAATGCCCGCGCTTGCCGTTGCTCTGAAACACCGCCATTTCAGATTTTACTGATGCATCCAGTTTCTTGTCATCATTCTGTGACGGCAAGTTTCTTGGCACAGATAATGCGGATGCAACAGACTGACGCATTGCAATTTCAAGTTGCTGTTCAAAGCTGTTGTCTGATGAAGTGCAAGCTGCAGCAATGGCACCACCTTAATTATTTTCAACTATAACTCTGTTATTTCTTGATCGATTTTTACACTTTTACACACCATATATGCGAGCTTGGCCGTTCCCGTTTTCCTGGGAATTACAGCAGTTTCATTTGGATTCCCTAATTGATGTAGTATTGGTAGTTTCTGACTGTGGAGGGTTTATGGCTAACCATAGTTCAAATTTCTTAAATATAAAACTTTTGAAAATACCCCCCAATGGAGCAAACACTACACTATGTTGAAATCTGCCAGCACTCATGCAGCCCTGGTCACGTGCGTGACTGTTCCTATGAAGTTAGAAGACGAATTGAGAGAGCATGGGAGGTCATGAGGTCACTGGAAACGGGAGTGTGGTGCTCCCAATATCTTTGCAAAAGGACAAGGGTCTAAGTCTTTAGACTCCTGGTGCTTCCTCTCTTGCTATATGGTTGCGAGACATGGACACTATCCAGTGACCTGAGACGAAGACTGGACTCCTTTGGTACTGTGTCTCTTCGGAGCAACCTTGAGTACTGCTGGTTTGATTTTGTGTCAAATGGGTGGTTGCTTATGGAGTCCCAAATGAGGCACATTACCTGCATTGAGAGGGAGCGTCAGTTACAGCACTAAAGCCATGTGACGCGATTCTCTGAGAGTGATCCAGCTAGCAGGATCCTCACTGTTGAGGACCCGAGTGGCTGCACCAGGCCAAGGGGTTACCCATGTAACACCTGGCTGCAGCAGATAGAGGATCGTTTCCAGAGGGTGAGACTGGATCGTGTGTCTGCCTTGGGGGTTGCCAACCAGGATCCCAAGCTGTTTTGTCGTGTGGTGGGTGCGGTAACGTGCTGTACCAGTGCATGCTCCCCAACCTGACCTGACCTGTGTCATACAGTACAGGTTTTGGTAAGAAACAAGTAATGCATAATTTAAATGGTAATCCATAATTATAATTACACCTCAATAATTAAGAATGGCTATTTGGTTACTAGAAGAACAAAGAAAAATTTAGAAACATCCTAAATGTATATTATAACAGTGAAGAAAGCTGTAGCGCAATTAATGTTTAAATTAAACATTAAAAATAACTAAAACTTATAAATGCATGTATATGTACTTATAAGCAGTGTTTAACTGCCAATATCAATTAATTAAATGAATGTGTGAGAATATTTTTTTTGTTAGGCAAATGGTGAAAATTACTTTTTAATTTTTTTTTGCTTTGTTGAAGATAAGTACATTATACATAAGATAAGTACATATGAATATGTGCTATATAAATAAATGTTGTTGTTGTTGTTGTTATAGAAGACATTAGACAATGTGACATCTTGTAACTGTGAGATGCATTTTTTTCATTAACACCATATGTATTATGGATAAATATTTTCTCTATATATTTTATTAGATAAAAAGTACGTATTTTAAAAGAATTGTATTAATTTTAGTATTTTTATGGACACTGAACAATAATAAGTTTACAGAATTTCAATTTGTTAATAAAAAAATGAAAAGGTAACACTTGTGGTCTACAGTTTAACTATAAACATGCCACAGTTAACAATTTAATATAGAACATAAGGCTTCTTTACTTATATGTGGCTGGTTATGCAGGAGTTTAGTGTAAAAGTTTTTTGAAGACATAAAGAAAAAAAATGGAATCGGCCAATCCAGCGATATGATATCAATGACTGATAAATACCAAAAAAATCTGATCAGAGCATCCCAAATTTCTAATTTAAATGGAACAAATCACCTAAACTTTGAGAGAATAATTTTAAGAACCACTTGTTTCCATAACATATTTTCACACATTGTATGTCAACACATAGGCAAAGACATTGTTTTATAAAACAAAAACACTGCTCATGACAAATTAGCAGTAACTAACCATGTGTTCATACAAACAGCAAAATGTTCAAGTTAAATGTTGTTCCTACACACCCGATCAAGTATATTACTATTGAACTAGACTTAGCAGCATTTGGTAACATTATTATTTGGGCATTGTCAATATGAGATTCTGTGGCATGTCATCAAATTTCACAGTAGAAGTTGTTCTTGCCAATCACTTGGCAGAAGGGGATAAAGAGTCACAAATGAAATAACAGCTTTATATGAAACAAAAAATGAATGAGCGGCAGGGATGAGTAGGGGAAATATCTTATACCTCAAAAAGATAAAATTATCAGTGACCCTGCAAGAGACTCAGATGCACAGCAAACAGGCTGCATAAGAAAGTGAAGCCTTGCAGTAAATGTCAGAAAAGCAAAATAATAATAACAACTTTTGTTTCTTCTGACCAGTCACCAGCAAAATCTGTCAGGACAGCTAAATGAACTAAGCGTATTTATATAACGCACACATATACTGTATAAAAATGCTTTTGTGTGCTTCTTACTTTAAGTATGGGAGTAATGACTAACAGTACAGTTACTGACAGCCTATGATTATCAAAGTCATACCAGAATAGAAATCTGATAATTTCCCTGGAAAACTATTGGAATTGTGTTTTTGTTTTGAACCTCCATGTGCATACTATAAAACAGCAGGTACATGTGCATGTACTGAATCTGCGCCATTTTATCTGGGGATGTTCAGGTCTTCTAATCTTCTAGCTGCTTTCTGTTGCTAAAATAGTGTAGCATAGCAGAATCTAACACAGACTGATACGCATTTATGTAAAATACATAACAATTACATATACATATTTATCATATAACATTAACATTTTTTATCAAAACAAGTTTATAAAAAGATATCCATAAAATGAAAAATGATTCAGTTATATTCCCTATTGCTCTCCCCATGCTAAAACACAAAGTAATCTCATGCAACTGTGTTACATTTAAAAAGAATTTCTAGTAATGCTAAAATATATAGATCATTACAATTAAGTGAAAAATAAATTTGAACTTGCAATCATCTATCAATAAATAATGCCACAACTTACAATTTCTTCCACATAATTTAAATCAGTAATCATTGCCTCTCTCTCCTTTTCCATGAAGGGTATTAGGTAACTAACTGCTTTCTTCATGACACGGGCAGATTTTATTACCTGTGAAAAAGTATAAGCAAACATCCGCAGATTTTGTCAGTTTCAAAAATGCACAATATTTCAAAATATTAACTATAAATTACATGTTTCATTTAATTAGTATGAGAGTTAAATCAGACCACCACTGCCAAGTGTCCTGTTAGGACTGTGACATGAGCCTACATAATGGTGTGGCGTTTTTTTATTATGTAGTTACAGGTCTTCTGTGGACTCTGCTTGGGCCCTGGCTGCAGCCGTCGTATCATTTTGAAAAGCAGCATGATGGTTCAATAATAAAATAGACTGAGAAAAATGTAATTGTTACACATTGAAAGTAACATAACAAGAAAGCATGATCAACAGCAAAATACTTGTCTGGCATAATAGTAAAACTTTATATGCTGTTTAATTGAACTAATGCATCTATTTGAATACCATTCCACTTAATTATAGGTTTATGTTCTATTTTATAATATTACATATTAGTTATTGTACAAAGCAAATAAAAAACTACTTGAATATTTAGCCAAAATGACATAACTCCAGCATTAAACTGTTTGTTCATAAATGCAAGGAAATTTAGGAAAACATACATGAACTAGAAAGCAACAGTATTATTTTGCGTTTAAGATAATTAAATTGCTGTTCTTAAAAATATGTAAAAGAATATGGTATCTGCAGCTATAGAAGAACATGATGGTAATGAGACTGAAGGAGGAGGAAAGGTGTGGTACTATGAGACAGAAATAATATTCACGTGTAAATGATCAACAAATAAGTAAGGAATATGCCTGAATCACTGACATGTATGTTACTAAGGAGGCTGCCCAAAGATTTTGTACCAAAAATATGTAAAAAAAAAAAGGATGTACAGTATATTTCAAAACTATAAAGATTTATTCTCTTGTTAATCCAAAAAAAACTAGCTGTATCATCTTATCTAAAAAAAATAAATACAATTTGACGGCTCCAACTATGTGGGAAATCATTAAAATACTGGCATTCAATTAAAATGAAAAACTACCACCACACTGACTTAGATCAGCCTATCCTAAATGTAGTTGTAGGACAACAAGGACACTTTTTAGGGAAGCTACAGTAAGACCAATTGTGACACTGAAAGAGTTACAAACTTCTTAAATCAACAATTTCTGAGCTATTTCACAAAAAGGCCTGGCTGGATATAAGAGGAACTTTTCATCCTGAATTCTATATGGTATGTGGGACCCAAATAAAAACATAACACCAGCCAGTGAGTACCACCACACCACCAAGTATGCTGGAGGAAACATGTTGTGGGGATGTCCTTCAGCATGAGGTACTGTCAGTCTTGCCCAGCATGATATTTATACAAATGAGGTAGAGAAAAACACCGGGTAGAGGTCTGTACGTCTAATGCCAGAAAACCTAACCTGAAAAGTTTGCATCTAGACCAAAAAACACGGGACAGTAGCTTAAGAAAAAGAAAATAAACATTCTTGCGTGACCTAATTACAGTTCTTACCTTAAATTCAAACTGTGAGGTAACACCTAAAAACCATCTCTTTTCCCCAACAAACTTAACCGAGTCAGATCCATTTTTTCAAAGCAAGGCAAGAATTGGTATATCATGATGTGTTAAGGTCACTGAGGCTTATCCAAAATGATTATTCACTGTTATAAAATAACTGCTAGGGGGATATCAGTAAAGTACCCAGGACAATAAATACTTACAAAATAACATTTCACCCATTTAGTTTTTTCATACAATTGTTTACTGTTTTCTTTCTTTTTTTAAGGATTCTGTGAAGAAGAATGTAAAACTAAAATAAAATGTCCTAACTTAATGTACTAAAGTGTCAGACTATGAGTATTAAATATCAGAATAGGGTAGAATACTTGAACACACTGTATTCAGTAAAGAAAATACTAAAATCATGTGTAATTTCAAATTTCTGAACAATGACTATGAAACTCTTGTTGGAATGACAGAGGAAGAAAATGAAATGATTTGCAGAGTACATATGACCACTTTTTGATACAGTTTTTCTCAAGTGCAAAACTGGTCAACAGACTGAAGAAAAATGACTGAAAATCATTTACTTTGATAGAGTGCGGTATAATTTGATCAAGGAGTCCTGTGATAAAGTCTTCCAAGCGTTCTATAGGATCACAACTCTTCTTTTAAAAATGACTGCTTCGTGTTTTTATTGTAAAGAGTGATCCGACAGAGCTAGGTAGCAAATACTATTAGTGTTCTATTTACAGATATCCTCACCAAGTAGGTATTTATTGCATTTGCAGTCAAACGGGGGTTATTTTCATGCTGAAAGATGAAACTTTTCTTATTTAAGCTGCTTTCGCAAAGGTGCAGCACAATGAATCAAAATCTGTTTATATTTCAGAAATATCCACAATGAGATGTGGCTAATCACCCATTTGAAATAACTGCATTCAAATTGTATTATAAGCATGTGTCCATCTTTTTCAAATGTGCTGCTTCTTAAAAGAAAAAAATTTATCCATTTACATTGTATTCATCCCATCTGTAAGATTCAGCAAGGTATCTATTATTGCCATAAGACTTATTGTATTTGTGCAGCTTTTAAAGCTCCATTTACTTTTTTTTTATTTTTTCATACGTTTCACATTAAAATAACCTCAGGAGCAGACTGCTGCTGGTGGTGCATTCATACCACAATCTATAACAAAAAATAAATTTAGTCAATTTAAGAATATTATGCCAAAATATAGAAGCAAGAGTCAAAAAGCTCTTACTTATATTTGGATTTTGGAAGTAGTACTTGAGACTACACTCAATCTGTCTAAAGAAAGAATATTATATTAGTCTGCAAGCTATAGTATGGAATGAACACCAATTGGATCAGGAAAAGATTCTTGCGGGGGAAAGTGTGCAGGGTATGTAAGCAGTCTGCTTAATCATCCAATTAATTAAAAGCAGCTAATCCTGAAATCACATGATAACATCTTTATGCAATCACAAGACTCATTATGGTCAGCTTTGTGGTTTCCTGACGTTTTAACTGTGTATGTAGACTATTCTTCTGTCTCCCTTTACGCTAAACGTTGTGATGGGTCTACATACAACTGCATTATACCTACACTAATGTCACAACAAATTATTATTTAGTTTAAAGGAATTATAAAGTAAAAAAGCTCTGTGTAGGAATCAAACTTACATGCCAACTTTTCCTAACCTTTTTCAAGAAATCTAACTCTGTCCAAAAGTCAAATTGTAGGTTGAAGTATCTGATCTACTGCAATATTTCAAAAGGGGTATCCATCACTTAAAAAGAACAAAGTTCATATTTTTTCTGCAAAGCATCATTATGTCTAATTCTCAACTTTCATTTGTTTAATTTTGAATGTTTACAATGTTGAAAAATACCTGTGGCAGAAACATTTTGCCAGCTCCAAAAAGGTCTCCAACAACTTTCATGCCATTCATTAGGGGTCCTTCAATAATATGAAGTGGTCTTGAATACTTTTCTTGATTAGATCGTGCCTCCTCTGTATCCTCCACCACATACTTTTCAATGCCCTGGAAATAAAAGTACAAGTTGATAAGTAGGATGACGGTGCTCAAGTGACAGAATTAGGATGAAAGAATAACCTATTTATTCTGCTTTAGAAACGTGTGCTATTTTTCAATAGGTCTTTGTAATACTGAAAGCTGTAAGCACTGTGCTCTAAAACACTTCACATTTGACTCAAGGCAGCCTTCGGTGTTAAGTCACATATAAAAAAGCTAATTTAAAATGCACTAATACTGTACAGGAATTATACCTATACAAATGCTTTATTGCTATAAAAAAACCTTTAACAAGAAAGTCCCATTGTATATTACATTATTCATACTGACAGATGTAGGAACAAGATAAGAATTGTTCTTTCTCTTAGTTGGCAACAGAAATGCCAAAACAACAAGGCAAAGAAACTGCGTTGTTTGGTGTTTGCATTTATTTTTGTATATTATATTTCTGCTACAATCCCTGTTGTTGTAAATAAATGTGACAGCCTTATTTTGATATAAATGTCTTTAGCATAAATGGTGTAAAAGCACAAAGTACTCACTGTGAAATGAATACAGATGTTGTCCTGAGGAATACCAAATCCAACAACTTTAGTGCTAGTAGCTTGCAGCTCCAGTATCTTTAGTTTAAATCCTAGGTGAAGCACTGGCTTTGCATGGTTTTCAACCCATATTATAAAGTATTCAGGCTCTAAATCATCTCTGTATGTGTGACTAAAGATGAGTGTATAAATGTCTCCTGTGATTGACCACAGCATTGTCTAGGACTTGATTCTGCCTTCTACCAAATGTTGGCAAGACATTCTCACCCCAGATGACTCATATACTGGATTAATCATGCTGGAAAAATAAAAAATGGCTGAACAGAAGCCTTCCCAAAATGTTTAATAATATCTCAGCCAGTTTTCTTATTCTTCAAACATTGGTGTCACTACCTCTAATACAAAAAAGATTTTCAAACTATTTAAAATATCCATAGTTTTTGTGAAGTTATTCATGGTTCAACAGCCATATAAAGCAAAACATATTTGTTATGAGGTTAATCCTACCTTAATCAGAGCATATTCTAGTCGTTCTTCTACCGTACCATTTCTCCATTCGTCTGTTTGAATCATCCTCTTACTACCTTTTGCATTGTTCTGAAAAATATTACTTAAGATCAAAAATAGATAGACACTGCAACTATCAAAATTCTTCTAATAAAAATGGCCATGCCACCAAAAAATATGTTAGACTTCATTAAATAGCACCTAGAATACAAATTCCATGGGTTTAAAAGACTATATAATAATTAAATGACAATTTCCCATTACAAAACTGTTTCAGTAACCCAATTCTCAAAAAGTCCCAGGATGGAAACAAGAATATTTTGGCAGAACTGGGAGAAAGGCAGACAGGGAGGGAGACAGTAGAAAACAGAGCGTGTTGCCGTTAAAATGGTAAATAATCTATTGTTTTGTGATTATAACTTTCTCATTAAATTGGATTAAGCAGGTTTGAGAATGTTAGATTATTTTATATATTGGATGGATGCGAGGTTAGGAAATTCTGTGTTTATATACTGCCTAAGTCACTTTAATTAAAACACCAGTAGGCTAAATTGAGAAAAATGCTTTCAGAGAAAAAATTTTAAATAAAAAATAAATACTTCTTTTTTCATTTGATATGAAAGGAAATGCATGACATTGGTAAAAATTGGGTCATCTGTATATTTCATACCAGCAACTGGCTTTTGTAAAACTGCCATAAACTAATATCTGCTTGTGCTCTCTTTCATGCTCCCCTCCTGTGTTTATGGTTTATTTACTGCCAGTCCTGGCCGAACAGACTCTATATCACAAGCAAGTTTAATGAGAAGAGAAAGTTGGGGAGTGTAAAATTCAAATTATTTTAATTGTACAACTAGTAACTGAGTATTCTTATCTGAAGGAGTATTCTGACAATATTACATCATAAAAAACATTCAATTTTTTAAACTGTTCACCTTAATGAGCACCATGTATGTATAGACACTCTTTGTAACTATGACTGATGTTTAGGCTTTTCACAGTAATTCTAGCTGATGTATTTTTCGAATATCAATCAGTATTATATTGTTGTATCTCTATTCACAAAACTCTACATCAATCTGATCATTTTAATCTCAGCTCTTATTAAGTGCATCTTTGAGCTTCATCTTTATTGGCTGCCTTTCATTCTCACACTTACATCCCTTAGGCAGTCTACATTATACTTTACTTGAAGGTCAGAAAGATTTTTTTAAGTCAGAAAATAGGACACCTACCAACCAATAATTAGTATACAAATACTCAGTAGGTAATTCCTTTCATACTATAGTTAGTGTACCTGGGAAAGACTGTACAGGTGGTACTAAAGTTAAAACTCTAGCCAGCAGCATAATGTCAGATCCAGGAAAAGCTAAGAGAATTCCAAAGTCAATGTAAAACTGCAGACCATGAGAGTTTGCCAATCTTGTATAGGTGCTTTGTAAATATGGCATGGGTTTTCGCTGTGTATTCTGTCATATCCTGCAAAAGGTGTTGCAAATGATTGGGGTTCTGGGGCTACTGATAAACTCCACTTAGCTGTGAAATGAGAGATGCAACTGCCTATGTGGCTCAGGTGTACAGCCTTTCAAAGTAGGATATCTCCTCAGGAGTACAATCTGTACTTACCCTTTTCATTTTGACGGTATATTAAACCCCAATACATGTTTGGACAGTACTGAGTCTGAGAACCTGAGGATTGCTTCTCTGACATATATAGCTTGTAATTTTCTCATTTAGTGTCTCTGGCTGGTGCTGAAGTGTTTCACAGGTAGTGTGGCTGAAATGAGAATCATTATGCCTAAACCAGAGGTCATAGACATATCCTTCAAAAGTATATTTGCTCCATGTAGGGCAAGGGAGCGTGGGGAGAAATTACTCAAAACTCAGCAATATCTTATTCAGAAATTACAGTAGAAGTCATCATGACTTTAACCAACTGATCAAAGAATCAGCAGTAAAACTGCAAAAGCTGTAATGGATAGTGGCAAAAGAGAAGTCCTGTCTGTCAGTAACATCTGATAGTACTGTAGTTTTTGTTCTATAAAATACTGTGTGATAGTGCAACCTGTCAATGGTGCTAGATAAGGTAAAGCGTTGTTGTTTGCTGTATTTCAATATCATCTCCACTTTTATATTAATAACATTAACATTAAATTTATGCAAAATAAGATTTTGGTTGATTGCTGCTATGCTACATTTGAGGAAAAAATATAACGTAAATGAAAATTAGGCCCTAGAAAATAAATAAAATGAAAAAAAATTGTTCTGTTTAACACCTTATTTTAAAGCAACCTTCAATCTCCATTTAAAGTAGTTTTAATTAAATTATTAATGAGCTCACTGAAACATAATGTAGACTCTTTAATTTTCTATATTGCAGTTTATTGAAGAAGGCTAAGCATAATATTCAATTGAATGTCAAGTTTTGAATATGTATTGTACTTTAAATTTAGTCAACATTCAACATTGTATGTTGATTTGCAGTGTAAATTATTCTGTATACTGCTTAAATGCTTGACCACAAACACACACACATATATACAGGTTTAATAATTGCATAAATGAAATAAATTAATAAAAGCAAAAAACAGACTAAGGAGAAGAAATAACCATCCAATTCAGATATTACTCTAAAATCAGTCCTTTAACAAGAATTCAAGGACATATTTGGAACCTGGAGAAGGGTACAAGTGTCAGAGAGGAAGGACAGGCAGGATGCTGGGATATGGAAGGATTAATTCCCGGCCAGGAGGCCAAAATGGAAGGAGCAGGTGATCAGGCACACTGGGAAGCAGATCATTCCTTCACACAACAGGTGGCAGTGTTCCTTTGAGCTAAACCTGATCAGGACACCCGCAGTGTGGCATGGGAGTTGAACTCTGGAAATGCAGCCCTGTCAGGGTCTTTGGAGACCACTGGGGGAGGATGCCCAGGTTTCCACACAACCCAGAAATGCTCTGGACGAGAGACAAGAAGTGGTTCTCAAGTCTGGTTTAAATTGGCTTAAACTGAATTGACTTGAACTGAATCAAAGTTGGGAGGGAGCAGGCAACATGCAGAGGATGGAAGAAGGAAGATTTATTGGTTTATTACTTAATTGTGTGAATTCATTGTGCTTGTGCAACTGGTCTGTGAAGAGGTGATTTTGAAAAAGTGCCTTGTGCAAATAAAATCTTTTATTTTATTTCTATAAACATGTTCAGCATTACTGTGTCTGAGGGTTGGCTCTCTCTGGTGCCCCCTTGTGGTCAGAAGGGTTAATTATGTTCAAATGTTTTTGGCTGATAGGCAAAGCAATCATGAGATGTACCTGAGAGTAAAAGTTTGGAAAATTTACATGTATGAGAAATGCCAAGATATACTGGACTGAAATGTATATCCTCATCAAAATGTTTATTATGTTTTTATATAAATGGAAACATAAAAGGAAAAAACAATTAAGGTTATTAACAATTGTTGCCAATTACACTACATAATAGCAAAACTAAACAAAAGGGAAGTCTAGTGTGAAGCTCTGTGAAAGCTTGCAATCTAGATACCAAACTGTGAACATTTACAGTACATACATTTCTTTTTCCAGTCTATGGCTGAATTAAATTAAAAATCTTTCTCTAATTAATCTCAACACCTCATATTCTAGTAGATTTACATGATGTTAACTTCTGGGCCATTTTGCAAATGAGTTTAGTCAGTAAAAATGGCCATATTGAACATTGTCACAGTAAAATCCCTAAGCTCATTAATTAGGCTGGGATATCTGTGACAAGAATATCTTAAGCACTTTTGTAATAGCAGCTGAATCATACCACAAATGATGGAATGAATTAAGCTCACCAAGGCCAGTATTTTTTGAAACAGCATCTGTTCTGTCTGACAAATTTACCTGTGCATATTGGAGTAGTTTCTCTGTGGCTTCTAGATCTCTGTTCCAGATCAGGTTTTCACACAATTCTAGAAGTTCCTTGTCAATGTCATCATAAACTGGTAGGTTACCAGCATTCACTATACCCATGTCCATTCCTTCCTTAGTAATGAAATACAAAGTTACTTGTTAATCTCACAAATTCAAAAGACCAGAACATATACAATTCTGTATATTCTGTATCTCAACATCTTTAGAGCCATGTTTACCCCAGGAAAAATGATTGAAAAATGAATTTTTTTCAACAAGAAAAAATGTTATTATGTGCAACAGAAACATGTAAATACCAAATTATCAACGTGAATACAGCAAAAAAGGTATCTCTACTGTCCACGGCTATGCTGAGGCAGATTCAATACAAGTTCTTTGTGTGAACTGAGACAATCGGCAACGCAAAGTCCGACGTTGAAATCAGGATAGCAGAAGCACGTTTTTTGCGTACTTTTCTTGCATTTTTTTTTGTGGCTTATACGTGATCATGCCAGGCCTGCATGATCAATGCCACTATTGTGTTATTAACGTCTAACACAGTGCAAGGCTCAGTGACTTCCACATTTTCCCTGACACAAATATTGACAGTTGCCACATTGTGAATTTGTTATGGGGCTTGTTTGTTCTTGCACTTGATTGCAGTTATTTTACCTTTTTGTCATGTAACTAATGTCACACTAAGGTGATTCTTGACAGGACCGAATTCACGAGCATATCACCACAGTTCTGTCATACACTGCCATATTATGCAACAGTTTCCAAGTCGATATCTGATGACCAATACATATCATCATCTCTACTGTTCAATTTGAGCAAAGGTTCAGTTTCAATTCATTCTAAAACTGCCCTTAAAGTAGACTTTTAATTTAAAATAATTATTGTTACCTTAGTAACAAAACACCTAAAAACAAAGTTATGGAACTGGGATAATTTACTACTGAAGAGTATAATACAGATGTACAAAACACCTGTCTTTACGTACAAGTCAAGACAAGCAATCAAGATACAGATCATTTTATAATGAAATATCTAAAATATATACATACAGTATTAACCTGAGAGATGTCTACAAAGAAATTAACCTTTGAATGATTAATGGACTGTAAAAAAAAGTGATTGCTTCATGAAAAAAAACTGAGATTAGCAGATATAAGAACTTCATTATTGTCTTTGCCAAATTACATTAAAGTGTCTATAGCATGTAATGATTTTTCTCCTAAACTGCTCACCTTAATAGCATGATACAAGAAGACTCCATGCATGGCTTCTCGAATGCTTTCCATTCCTCGGAAGGAAAAAGAGAGATTGGAAAGCCCCCCACTTACTCTCGCTCCCGGTAGTGTTTCCTATCATCATTTATTAAACAGAAAAGAAAATGTTTTGAGTATTTTAAAGCGTATGTTCATTAATTTATCACAACCGTCAAACATAATACAGTTATTCAACATGAAATCCGGTATTGCGACAAAAATGAGACTAACATTGACATAAAATGACATTAAGTGAAGAGGACTGCTTGACTTCTTTGATAATGGAAGATTTCGCCAAAACATTTTTGTTTTCACCCCAACATAACATGAATATGCTCTTTTATAATATGTGTGCAATCCCAAAATATAAATGGTTTAAAGTTCCTGGCTTAAAAACGGGTGAATCTTATAATTTTAAGGATTTTGATTTCACTTCTGGCTAGTTAAAAATGGTAGATGCCATTTTTAAACCTAAGGACAGGAGTGCTATATTCTAAAGTTAAAAGAAAAATTCTTCATTAAACAACTATTTCCACTAGCAAATTATTCATATACAACTTTTCAGAATTCTGCCTTGGTATCACTAAAGAGTTTTCCAAATATAGTATCTAAAACCTTTTTTCAATGCTTTTCTTATAGAGAACAATGTCACTGACCAATGTCTTCTTTGGCAATTAACCAACAACTTCAGAGAAATGTTATTTTTTCCTAAATTATTCCATAGCTCATAAAGCTTAACTGTCCTGCCTTGTTCCATTTCTTCCTAACATTATCCATACATGGTGCTCATTATGGTGAACAGTTTAAAAAAATGGAATGTTTTTTATTATGTAATATTGTCAGAATACTCCTTCAGATAAGAATACTCAGTTACTAGTTGTAAAATTAAAATAATTTGAATTTTACACTCCCCCACTTTCTCTTCTCATTAAACTTGCATGTGATATAGAGTCTGTTTGGCCTGGACTGGCAGTTCCCTAACACTGATCTATTATTCTCTAGATATCTATAATTTTTAGCCATCAATACACAAGTCCAATACTGCAATGATAAATTTATCTGAATAACATACCTATTATGTGAATGTTTCATTGAAATATTTATAATACATCATAAAACACTACACTTTCCAATTACAGGTAAAATTCCGTTACAACGGACTCCCAGGGACCTAAAAAATATTTCACTGTAACGAAAATTTCATTGTAATGAGATTCTATATTTGTTACTATAGTGCTTTCTTTAACTTGTGTCCAGGCGTTTGCAATCATTTCAATAGCTTCTTTCGTATTAATTTTAATCTCCTCCAGCCTACAAATTATGCTGATGAGAAATTTTATTAGCATTTCCTTGCGATAATACACTTTCAGGGTCAATAGCTTCTTTCGTATTAATTTTAATCTCCTCCAGCCTACAAATTATGCTGATGAGAAATTTTATCAGCATTTCCTTGCGATAATACACTTTCAGGGTGCAAATGATACCCAAATCCAATGGCTGAAGCACTGCTGTGCAATTGGGTGGGAGTAGTTTTAACACGAACATTACCTAAATGTAGAAGCATGTTGTGGGCAGCACAGTTATCAATCAGGAGCCAAATCATCCTTTTCTTCTTCATATTGTGAGGTTTCTGAACTCTTTTGAGACCCCCCCCCACTCCCCACCCAACGGGAACGACACACTGAAGTATGTTCCAAAGCATGATTGCAGCGTCTGTGGAAGATTGTTTGTCCGTTGCTGGGGCAGAGCAATAGCAGGCTCACAGCGGTGCAGTGAAGCGCCACAGAAGCAAATCATAAAAGATCAGGGTCACGCTATAAGTCCCTGTCTTGCACCCCAAAATGTGAGGCTTAGTCTCGGTACTTTAGCAAAACTAGCTTTATTCATCCTGAAACAGGAATGGCACAGTTATTTATTGTAGTGTGATCTGCCACTCTGCTATACACAGACACAGCAGTCAGGCAGGGTCATGGCCAGGTCAGTGACCAAGTAATCCTGTTATCTGCAATTACAATTTATGTGCTCCTAACCTTGAATCGCCCATCAAGATCTTTTCTGTTTACTTTGGCGGAGAGACGCAGCATAGCTGTGAGCCTGCTATTGCCCCGTATAGATGCAGAGATTGCACTTCGGGACGCTCTTCGAGATGGCAAAATTCCAAATTCACTGGCAACATCTTTTTCTTTTTGCCACAATCGAGAGCTGCAAAAAATTAATTTTTTTTGTTTTATCGTTTTTTCATGTCTGCCATTTCTATAGGAGGGTTTCAATGAGTTAAATTCCAATGGATGTTTTTCAAAAGTTGACGAGCAATAAGCAAAAGGTACCACTGAAAACCGCAGGAAACAAAAAAGGAAGAAAAAAAGCAGTACAAGGAAAAATTACAGTGTTTCTGTGTGGGGATTGTTGTGCACAACTGGGCTGCAGCCACAGAACTAATTGCTCTGTGGATGATTCATTCAGGCATTCCTTTGTGCACTTCGTTTTAATGAAAGTATCTGCTGAATGTACTTCGTAGTAACAAGATTTCTATAGACTCTTGTCATAGAGGGAAGCTGTCAGGACCATAAAAATACCTCGTTGTAATGAAAATTTCGTTGTAAAGGAATTTTACCTGTATTTTCAGTGCCCACCTGGAGTTAAACTGAGGACGGCAATGGATAGTACATGCTATCATAGAGGGTAAGAATTAATGTGACCATCACCTGTTATGTGGCTGCCTGTGAATTAATTTATTCTTCAGTGAACTTTACAACCTGCTTCAATGTTTTTTTTTTCCCCTTAATATGAAAATGTGCAACTTTAAAGATTTCTGGAATCAAATCCAGACCAGTTTGATGAAAGCTGAGAATTTTTGTTGCGGTTTCAGTATATGTTCTATACAGCATAGCCTGGTTGAATAATTGTATCCTCTGACATATTATTCACAGGCGCCACCGCGAGTGGCAGCTTTTCCAGCAGCTCCGTGTATGACTTTTTCTACCTTTTTCTCTATTTTACGCAAATACCTGCGGGAAGCAGAAAGGAGGAGGAATCGCTCTCTATGTAAATACAAGATGGTACAACTCTGGACATGTAAACTTTAAAATCTCCACTTGCTGCAGGGTCATCGAACTGTTGGCCGTAAGTCTGCGTCCCTATTAAATGCCCAGAGAGTTTGGACACGTCATTGTTGTTATTGTATACATCCCTCATCGGGCAGACGTGGAGATAGTGGGTGACATCATCCATTCCACTGTTGCTAAGTTACAAACACAGCACCCTGAGGCGCTTGTGCTACTCGCTGGAGACTTTAACCATGTGACGCTGGACAAAATATTACCTGCCTTCTCCCAGTATATGGACTGTAACACCTGAGGAAATAGGACTATTGACCTACTGTATGCAAACGTTAAAGACGCATACAGCGCCACCCCACTGTCTGCGCTTGCTAAAGCAGATCATAACCAGGTCCTGCTTCAGCCTCACTACAAACCAAAAGTGAGGGAACTACCTACAACCACGCGCTCATTCGGAAAATGGTCCCCTGAGATAGAGCAGGCTCTGAGAGACTGCTTTGGAACTACGGATTGGGATATCCTGCAGGGATCATATAGTGAGAACATTGAGGAGGTTGTTGACTGCATTACTGACTACATCAACTTCTGTATGGACATTGTAGTTCCAGTAAGAACAGTATGCTGCTATGCTAACAACAAGCCATGGATTACAAGTGACATCAAGGGCTTTTTGAACCAGAAGAAAAGGGCTTTTAAAGGCGGTGATCAGCATCAGCTCAAGCGCGTTCAGAAGGAACTCCGAGTCCAGCTCAGGGTGGCGAAGGAGCAGTACAGGAGAAAGCTGGAGCAGAAGTTGCAGAATGACAGCATGACGGAAGTGTGGGATGGGATGAAGAACATCACTGGCTGCAGCTCAAAGCGGGGAACCACCATCGAGAGAGACGTGGAGGCAGCAAACCAAATGAACAACTTCTTTAACAGGTTTGACCACCCTAACCCACTCTCACCTCGGAGTACTGCACCCTCCACCCGTCCTTCTGCTGACACCAGCATAGGAGAGACATCCCCACCTACAATTACAGTAGCCCAGGTGAGCAGAAAGCCGAGGAGACTTCGTGCCAGCAAAGCAGTGGGTCCAGATGGAGTATCGCCACGACTGCTGAAGGCCTGTGCGCTGGAGCTGGGGAGTCCTCTACAGCGCATCTTCAACCTGAGCCTGGAACAGGGGAGAGTCCCGAGGCTTTTGAAAACATCTTGCATCACCCCAGTCCCAAAGGTATCACGTCCTGGTGAGCTGAATGACTTCCAGCCTGTCGCTCAGATGTCACATGTGATGAAGACCATGGAGCGGCTGCTGCTTCACCACCCGAGGCCACAGGTCCGCCACTCTCTCGACCCTCAGCAGTTCGCATACCAGGAGAAGGTGGGAGCGGAGGATGCCATCATCTATATGCTACACTGATCCCTCTCCCACTTGGACAGAGGCAGTGGTGCTGTACGAATTACGTTTCTGGACTTCTCTAGCGCCTTCAACACCATCCAACCTCTGCTCCTTAGGGACAAGCTGACAGTGATGGGAGTAGATTCATACCTGGTGGCATGGATCGTGGACTATCTTACAGACAGACCTCAGTATGTGCGTCTCGGGAACTGCAGGTCTGACATTGTGGTCAGCAGCACAGCAGCGCCGCAGGGGACAGTACTTTCTCCGGCCCTGTTCAGCCTATATACATCGGACTTCCAATACAACTCGGAGTCCTGCCACGTGCAAAAGTTCGCTGACGACACTGCTATCGTGGGCTGCATCAGGAGTGGGCAGGAGGAGGAGCATAGGAACCTAATTAAGGACTTTGTTAAATGGTGCAACTCAAACCACTTACACCTGAACACCAGCAAAACCAAGGAGCTGGTGGTGGATTTTAGGAGACCCAGGCCCCTCCTGGACCCCATGATTATCAGAAGTGACTGTGTGCAGAGGGTACAGACCTATAAATACCTGGGAGTGCAGCTGGACGATAAATTGGACTGGATTGCCAATACTGATGCTCTGTGCAAGAAAGGACAGAGCCGACTATACTTCCTTAGAAGACTGCCGTCCTTCAACATCTGCAATAAGATTCTGTTGATGTTCTATGAGACGGTTGTGGCGAGTGCCCTCTTCTACACGGTGGTGTGCTGGGGAGACAGTATATAAAAGAAGGACACCTCATGCCTTGACAAACTGGTGAGGAAGGCAGGATCTATTGAAGGCATGGAGCTGGACAGTTTGACATCCATAGCAGAGTGACGGGCACTGAGCAGGCAGTCAATCATGGAGAATCCACTGCATCCACTGAACAGTATCATCTCCAGACAGAGGAGCAGCTTCAGCGACAGACTGCCATCACTGTCCTGCTCCACGGACAGACTGAGGAGATCATTCCTCTCCCAAACTATGTGACTCTTCAGTTCCACCCGGTAGGGGTAAACGTTAACATTATACAAAGTTATTGTCTGTTTTACCTGCATTTTTTTTATCACTCTTTAATATTGTTTTTTATCAGTATGCTGCTGCTGGAGTATGTGAATTTCCCCTTGGGATTAATAAAGTATCTATCTATCTATCTATCTATCTATATCTCCTAGATATGAAGGAAGAATACCTCATATACAATGTAACTATGCTTCCCCTAAAGTTGATGTTGTGGTTTGTTTCTGAAGCAGTATGCTGGTGTAATGATTTACTGAAAACTAAAATCTCATTCTATATTACAAATACTACTGGTTTGTTTTAAAATACTTTTAGGTTGGGAAGAGACTACTAATTTAAGCATATTCACAATGATGGAGACACCATCAACTGTTATTAGACAGTAGACACACATTATAATTGAAGAGGTGCATAATGTAATCTGAATAACTTCCCAGTGTCCTACTTTTCAGGCTTGAGAGGAATACGGAAGTAACAAGAAGTAAGAACCATTTATTATATAAGGAAAAGTAGATTTTTTTTATAAGTATTAATGTGGAGATGCTGCATACACAGAAAAAGTCTGTATTTCTATCTCCCAGATTACAGTTCCATATAAATATTGTTTTCATGTTTAGGTAAACCACTGGACATGCATTTGCCTAAGAAATCAAATTAAGGATTGATTTTTCTTTACAGACCCATGCTGACACAGCCCTTTACTAACTACCTAAGAAAACAAAAATAACAAACTTCAAATAGGTAGACATGAACATGACAGGTCAGTTACAATCTGGAAAAAAACACACAAGCCACAACCTACCTTTATAACTTTAGTAGCATTAATGAAGTTAATGGCATACGTATTGTGCTCTTCCATTCCTGTTCCAATGGTCAGGATGTTTGGGTCAAATATGATATCATTTGGGTTAAATCCCACTTTGTCAACTAGAAGATGGTAAGCCCTTTCACAAACCTGTATCTTATGTTCTGTTTCAGTGGCCTATAATTAGAAAAAAAAATAGAATTGCCAAATATTCTACACCAAAATTACATATTTCATTTCCAGCTACTTACCAAGCATTTAGCTAGTACAAATCAGATTCACAGATAACTCAGCAGGTGCAGAAAACCAACTGACTGATAAAACTAATAGAGAAAAAAAAAGACGGCCTAATTAGATAAGGCCAGAAACCAATAAGTGAAGTTGGTCAACTGGGGGCAAAAAACTAAAAGCGAGCATCTTGCAGCTATTCTTGGTACTCCACGTCAAGAGTGGTATCTTTGAATGTATCTGGGATGTACTGCCTGTTCTCAACTTATCCACAGCATGTTAAAAACGGCTTTTTCTGCAATACGTACATTTTAGTCTTCCTGCAGACAGCACAAGTAGTGGTACTTGAGAAAATGCATAATTATTGGAGAGTTGGTGAGAAAAATGCATATGTAGGACCACGGTAGGAGCCAGATTGCCACTAGACAAATAAAAATTGGACTAAATTAGTCTGTTTAGATAATTCTGTCATTTCTGATTAGGCTTTAGTCTCTCCAGATTCCAAACTTGCATCCAAAATTTGACTGAGTAACAGTGAGATGGACAGGGAGACTCAAAGATTCTAAGATTAAATTCTTCTGCACCCAAGTCACTAATTCTGATTCAGTAACTGTAGTCAGGACTCAAAAGCACATCTGGTGCAGCTGACAATAAGACACTGTTTATAATTGGAAACTGCATAATGTGGAATATAAGAAATATGTAAATCCAGCATATAAAGTAAAATGCATCCCAGGCCACAAGGTTTTCGACAAGGAGGCTAAATTGTACTCCCTGACAATTGATGACGCATCCACATTATTGGTATATTTTGGCACTACCACCAAGCTATTATTATAATGTGTGTTGACATGGCAAACATATTAAATCCCACAAGAGATTAAATATGATGTACACACTATATTTTGCTACCTTTTTAAAAGGGCTAATGCTATGTATGTATTTGTACTGAAGGACTTTTTGTTTTTGTTAGTATATAAAGACTACCTGTTGTGACATCTCAGGGAACTGGCCGATAAGTCAGGAATATCTTAGCAAAGCTTCAGCTCCCTCATGCCCACTGTGGTGAAAGACATTAACCGACTAACGAAGTGCTACATTCAGTTTCTGGTTGGTTTGGGTGTACATACACAAAACACAGCATGCTTTTGCCAGCATAACAAGGCAATTTGAAGCAGTGTCCATTTTTTCAAACGTAATTTAGGCAATTGACTGCACTCATACTGCAATAAGGGCACCTAGAGAAAATTAAGTTGCTTTTGTTAACCATGAGCAGTGACATTCCATTAACAAACAAATAATCTGTGATGCTAAAATGAGACTCTAAAGACTTGATGGCCTTGGTCAACCCCTGATTTATTTATTTTAAGACAAATTAGCATTGTTAGAGGACTGGCTTTTAGTACCTTATATGATGGCTGGCATGTTGGTAAGGTAACTGGCTGAACCCTCAGATTTTTATATGGCCTATACCATTCATTGTCACAGAAATCATGTCATTACATGTGTCGAATGATAGGGGCTACCTGTTCAGACACTCGTGCCTTATGCCTTTCCCTGATCCCAGGGCACAGGGAAGCAGCACTACAATTATGTATATGCTCTTAGTGAGCTCAGTTTTGGAGTGAATCATAGGACTCCTTAAACGCAGGTGGAAGTGTCTGGTTGCATCAGGTGGGAGTCTGCTGTACAAGCCAATTAAAGTCTGTGGCACTGTGATTGCACATGTATGAGGTTCATTAGCAAGATCCATACATGGTTGTTTCAAGGTGACAATCGGGCAGGGTTTGAAAGCACATTTACAAGATGATTGTCATTTATAAAGGATAAATTGTGAAGAAATGTGCATACACCAAGTTTTACAAATCAGATTTATTTGTCATACACAGTTTTCTGTTTTTTGATGTATGCATGCTTTCATGCTTGAATCAATGCAAAGTTTTATACATGAGATAACCATTGTTAATACTCAGGATGATTCTTGGGAAACATCTGGATTTTTTAATAGAGAGACAACCTTTATCTTGAATTGAGGCTATCTTGTACTTAATTCTAAAATATGTCCAACTAATCAGAGGCTATCCTTGTGACATTAAACTGAAGGCTCTTTCTAACTCGCCCTCCTATTCTTCAGTAGCTGCTACCCAATATCCTACTTTTGGGGTATCTCAAAAAGTGATTAATGTCAAATCCTCCACCAGAGGTGAATGTATTAGTACATTAATTCAAATCAAAATAAAAAAATATAAAACCAGGCTAAAAATATCTTTATAGCTTTTGTAACCCCCTTGCATGGCCCTTCCTTCTGAAGAAGTGTACAAGACCCAGAGTTCTTTACTGGCCCCTTCACTTGAGCTTTACCTCAAGTCAAATAATAAATAAATCAAACACATAAAAACACACACAGACCTTGGGTGGATGAACTCTTCCTCCTTGTGTCCCTCGTTTGGCCTTTCATCTCACCCCTGTCTGGACTGGATCGGAAAAACTCACCAGCAGGTTGCATTCGCGTCCTACCGTCTTTCTCTTCGTTCATTCCCTGCACGCTCCGTCCACCCCTGCTCTCCAGACTATCTTTGCCTCCTGGACACCTTCTATCCAATAGTGCCTATTTGGGATTTGCGTTTACTTTTGTCCCCTTAAATCATCTATTGACTTCAGTTTTCTCCCTCTCTCTCTGCACACCAGCGTTTTACCATATGTTTCTTTTTCCACTTTTTGTTTTACGTTTCAATATATCGTAGCTTTCTCATCCTTGTCAGAGTTATGCTGCCACTTCTCTTCTATCAGTTTAGCATTTTGCCAAAGCTGTCTTCTTGTATCTGTGTCTCACTTCAGCGTTCTGCGAAAGTTATCTTTTTTTGCTCTTATGGCGTTCTGCTCTACTCCACGTGTCCTCCCTCTCCTCTCTTTACTTCTGTGTATGGATGGGAAGATCAATACCCCAGTAATCGATACTTCGATACTCAAACTGTACTCATTTGGTATCGAGTACCATTCAAAAATATCAATTACTACTTTCTTCTGTAAGATACGGTAGCAAAGTTCTTGCAAAAGGCATAGAATGTATTAACACACTTTCCGTGTTTATGTACTGAAATGAGCTGACGCGCTGTGACACAGCAGTGCCATAAACCCAAGCCCCCTGCACAAGCGCAGACTATACATCAATGGCAGACCGAGGGCTTAGTTGTATGCTGCTATTTTTTACAGTGGGAAAAGAATACAGCTGCCCGATGCAATATTTGTGAGAAGAATCAGCAGTATAGTGGCAAAACAATAAACCCATTTAAACAGTTAAAAAGCACACATGCTGTTCAACAGAAAGATGTTTATAAAACATCAAAGCCATGCAAGTCTGAAGCCCGTTATTCAGGTAACTCTGCTGCTAGCAGGATTATGTAGAAGGGGGCTTACTGAAGACTTTTTAGTTGAATAAAATATTTTACCATTTCACTCATTAATACTTATGAATTATGTTGTTAATATAATGGAGGGCACATAAAAGTGAAGCATAACTGTCAGAGCATTTTGTCACGGTTCTGTCCATTGTTTTTCTGCTAATTAAAACAAAGAGTACAGTACAACAAATATACATAAATAAGAATGTTAGTCTTAACACTATGCAAAATACTTAATAACTATGCCTAATTTGAAGATGAAAACTTTCACTGAAAGTAGTTTTTCTTTCAGAAAAATATGTGCCTAAGTAAATGTAAATAAACATATTAATTATTTTGCAAGTCTAGTGGATCTAAACGTAGCTTAATTGCATTAGTAACAGCATCTAGTGTAATACAATCTTAATGTTTCTGCCAAATAACCAAATCTTTATGAAAACATAAAAGTTAATATTATCTTTATTACATTTGTATGTCCACTCGGAACCCTTCCTGCATGGTTTGCATTGTAATCCATGAGGCTGTGTAAGTTTCTTCCCACAGTCCAAAGATACGCAGGTTAGGTGAACTAGCAAAGCTAACTTAGCCACAGTGTGTTTGCCTTGTGATGGATGGGTGCACTGTCCAGGGTTTGCTCCTGCCTTGCCCTGGCCTGGAGTAAGCAGGTTAGAAAATGACATGCCATGTTCATTCTCTTAATATTTATTTTGTAATAAATGTGTTATGGTGACCTTTATACTGTGTTGTGATATTTGTTAATTTAAATACAGAATGGCCCATTAATATTAGCCATTCTAAACACTATTATCATTTGAAAACAAATTCCTATGCTTTTTAAAAAATACTCAGTGTTGGTATCGGTAATCTGACACATAAAATCCTTGTATCGGTATCAATTTCAAAAACAGTGGTATCGCCCATCCCTGCTTCCGTGTATCTCCAGTCCTCCCTTTTTCCACCAATCCTGTCCCTGTACCTACCTGACACAGCCTGAGGATGGACCAATGAGGGAGCACTGTCAGGTATTAGGCTAGGCTTTATGCCACTGCTCTGTTTACGGTTACTACTCGCAACCACACTTATTTTTAGTTATGAGGTTAACTTTATTGACAAAATACATTCTACCCTGTATTTTGTTTCCTCTATACCTTTCTTTCAGACCAAATGATATTCCTCCTATAGTTTCTCTAATTAATAATGCCAGTAACTTTAAAGAGCATGGATAAAGATAGATAATAACTGCTAGAATATAAACAGAGAAAAAAAAACAAATTCAATAATGTCTTATCACTTTTTTAACTCAGAGAAAGCTTTAGGTCCACTGAATCATTGTGAATTAATGCACAACAGCATTACCTTTGCCAGAAGTCTGCCTTTTAAAACACACACATCAGAACACTCTAAAACCAGCTGTTTCATTTTAATAATTCAGGAAACTTAAGATGTTTTATAGCTACAAAATATATGGCAAAATTAATACATGCTTTTTGTCTACTTGAATTGACTATGGTAATGTGTTATTCATAGGTCGTTCAAACCATTCTGTTTGCATCTTTCAATTAATTAATAATGCTGTTGCAAGTATCATTACTAGAATTAGTAAGTACAACCACATAACTTCTGCTCTTAAGCTTTACATTGGCATTTCCAGTTAAGTCTAGGACTTATGGCAATGGCAATTACATACAATTTTGTCACCATTTAGATTGCATCATTGCAGTAATAATGAGCATAGTTTTCATCACATATGGCTGTTATCTTTACAGAGAATGAAATAGTATAATGTTAGGAGCAGAGACGGCTCTCTTGTGAAACTAGGACAAGTAAATAGATCATTGCTGTCCTGTAACTTGCTGACAACTGATGAATCGGCAGATTAAGTTGATGAATTACAAAAACCAATTAGAATGTAATGTGGATGGCATAGCTAATTAAAAAGGCATAAATAAAAAGAAAGGAGCTGCATTGTTTTGGACATCTTTCTGAAAAAAATGAAAATTGAGGTCTTAATGAATGTCAGCAACAGCAGTTCGCACAAAAGCCAGGTGAATCCAGTCTTTACTTTTTGATGTTTTGCTCAGTACTTTAAAAGAAAAAAATACTTTAAAACCTCACTTTATTTTGAAGACTGTACATATTGTGGTTGGTGTTGTTATCTATTGCCATAACCTAATTGTGCTTGATCAAAAACAAGCATAATCATTGAGTCTGTTACCTGTCCATATTCATCAAAAGCCATGACAACAACTGCTGCTCCAAAGCGACGGATGATTCGTGCCCTTTCCAGGAATTCATCCTCCCCCTCCTTTAGGCTAATGCTATTGACAATGCACTTGCCCTGGCAGCACTTCAGCCCTGCCTCAATCACAGCAAAATTAGAGGAGTCGATGCATAGAGGTACCTACACAAGAGCAGAAGCATTGAGTTCAACTTCAGATAGTTACTTAATATCGAGGCTGTCCCAATACTTTATCCAGATACCACAAAAAAAATTTAAATAAGCCTTCAGTAAAAATGAGAGATTAAAGAAAGAGAGTATAGGTTTACTGTAATTTTCTACATGTTCCTAAGTTACAATAAAAATCTGTGTGACGTTTATTGCAACATCAATTATATTTCAAGCAGTGACAATCTATTGAGTGAAAAGTAGGCGTTAATATAGTAGTAGTTAAAATCAACTTTCATAAAGGAGGCATTTTATAAATTACCTTGGCAATATCTGGTTCTGAGGCAACTAGCCTACAGAAACGTGTCATAGCAGCTTTTCCATCCAACATGCCTTCATCCATGTTAACATCCAGAATCTGTGCCCCCATATCCACTTGTGTTTTTGCTATGCTGAGTGCTTCCTACAAAATATAATAACCAATTAACAAAAAAGAAATTTTAAAAAATTATAAATGATATACTGTTTTTTGTCTGTGGCTTAAACAGACAAAGGTACAAGAAGAATTTGTGTAGTACTCACAAGTACACAAGAAAAGCTGCCATCCAGAAAGTGAGTCCAAATTGAACGGCTTTATTTTTGAGATAAAGCACAATACAAAAGAAAGCCAACAGGTTAAATTACACAGCAGCATGTAAGGTAACTACTAGGGTCTGGAAATGAACCCCAATTAACCAATCCATCATTGAAACATGCTTTACATAAACTCTGGAACAGGGCATTTCCCAGCTCAAGCCTGAAATTTTACGTTCCCATAAAACACTTAACGATAGGACCCTTCATTTTAAACACAAGCAAGGAATTCTATACTACATACAGTACTGTACAATGCAAGCAAATTCAAACAAGTTGAAATTCTTACCACTCCCAATATGAACCAGTATCCTATTTACTTAGTGAGGACTTATAATTTTAAGAGTTAATTTTAATTTTGAAGTAATTAAATCTAGTAACAGTACAAAGCTGTTGCGAATTTTCGTTTTTCGAACGTTCAAATTCAGATTATTTAGTTATTGTGTACATTTAAAGAATTTTTCAATAGAGTAATATGTCATCACTTCCCACCAATATAAAACAGTGTGCAAGCTACTGATTGCCCAAGTCTCTGGATACCAATAACAAACCCGTTGTGTGATAAGTTAGTGCTCCGAATTCTGCTGAAACTTTGTAATGTAATGTTTTGGGCAATGTTTGCTAGATACATTTGGTACTTCTTGTTTTTGATAGCAGCCCATTGTGACCTTGACTTTTGCACCTCTTTTTCTTTGGTGCCTGCCAACATTTTAGGGTGTCGAAACAAAGGCTATTTTAACATTGTCACATTTTTTTGCTATATTTGTGGGGGAAATATTCTTTATATCATTATACTTTAGTAATGCTATGTACTTCAAAAACAAATGAATTTATTCAAAAGAACATTGACTAAAAATCAACTGAAAGTTATTCACCTAGCTTTTTCAGTAATTAGAGGTATTAAAGCACGTACACATGATGAGCAAAAAAAGTAAAACCATTTTCACCTTTCTTTATAAATATCAGAACACAGGATGCAGAGGAGGGCTTTGAATGATTAATAATATTGTTTTTGAAATGACCTCTAAAGTCCTATGCAATTTTATATATTCTAATTTAATATATAAAGAAAATAAAATGTACATAATTATTATATTTCCTGCAGTGGGTTGGCACCCTGCCCGGGATTGGCTCCTGCCTTGTGCCCTGTGTTGGCTGGGATTGGCTCCAGCAGACCCCCGTGACCCTGTGTTCGGATTCAGCAGATTGGAAAATGGATGGATAATTATTATATTTTTAATTTACATTCTCGATGAATCACCTTTATTTTCCAGAGAGTTTAGTAAACTTTTACCTGAATGTAGTATAAATTATCATAAAGTAGTTTTAATGAGTAACTTTGGTCAATATTCCTGCTTGACTCAGTTGGGTCAAGCTCATTGATTCATTCAGCCCACCCTATCCTTGCCAATAAATATATATGCGCAAAAAATACACCTCTGTAAATAAATGCAACTCATTTATGAAACATGGTTAAACAAACAAAAGCAGCTATTTTTAAAAATAATGGTTTTAAGGCAACAAATGATTTCTTACATTTGAACATCAAAAACTATAAAATACAAAGGAAACAGCAACATTTCAACAGTTTGCATGGACTAAGGAGTAATAACACAAGAAAGCATACTTTCAGATTAATACTTCTAGGCAATTAATAAAAACAGAAAAAAATGTTACACTGTACTGAGACTAGCAGCAAAAATCACAAATAACAAAAAAAATCTAAGCTTTATGGCAATTTTATATAACATTACTAGCAGGAATAAACTACAGCAGATAGAATAATGCTGCAGATTATGTAGTCAGTTTCCACATCCAGAACAGATGGATTATACTAATGGAACTTCCCTCATGTATACCCCTTGGTAAAGGTAAATTTAAAATGAAGAAAGGCATTCTACAACTTATTTCTAAGATGGCATTATTAATCTACTTCATCCTAACTGATTAAAAACTTGAATGCTATAATTATGGAGCCAAGACAGAATACAATGTGTATTTCTTAACTGACCAACATCTTTTCCATCAAGCACCTTAGAAGAGGAAAAAAACATGCCTTGCAACTTCAGTTTCACAGCAAATTTGAAGAGGGATTGTTTTAGCTTCTGTGCATACTCTTCACCAAGACTGTCTGCAGAGGCCATTAGAGGTTAACAGCAAACAAAGGCGACATGAACTCTTGGTTAGGATATCTATACTGCAGCAAGCTGTGTTTCATGCTGCATATTTTGCAAAGCTTTTATTTGCAGATCAGTAAAGTCACTGAAGTAGAACAAACATGTTTGGCATATAATTTACGCTGTATGTATCACATATATAACATTTGTCTTCTCAAATGACAGTAAATCCATTTACATTTCTCAAAGCCACAAGATGCATACTCAAAATCATTTCAAACTTTGTTCTTCTTTTTTATTCTACCCAGAAAACTCAAATGATAAAAGTTTTTTTTTTACTTTTTCCTGAAAGGGGTTGAACCTTATAAATGCTGAGATATTATAAAAATCCTGGACATGTTTTTACAGTTTATACTATCTGGTTTAGTTTACCTCATAGTTGCCTGCTGTAATAAGCTTAGCAAACTTCCTAGATCCTGCAACATTACAGCGCTCTCCAATGTTCACAAAGTTAGTGTAGGGGCCAATTCGAAAGGGCTCTAAACCTTAAAAGAAAGAAGAAAAAGAACATAATACTCTGGATACTCTGGTTACTCTGGATAGATTTACATGGCTTCACCTTTGAAAACGCTAATACATTCAGTTTTATTATGCATGCAGGAAACTTAATATGTCGTAATAAAAACCAAAGGATTAAAGAAATGAGGCAAACAAAATGGAAAACATTAAAATAGTGTTACAATAACAAAGCAAAATAAAATAATAAAATAAAAAACAACCTTGGATCTTCATTTCAGAAATATACAGAGAGGTGCTTTATTAAGGCATGACTTAGGGCTGAAAATATATAAAATTGTCGTCAACAGTTTTCTCCTTACAAATGATATTTTCCTCAAAGGTTTTAAGAGCCAGTGTCTGTGTAACTAGGCAAGGAGTGGTTTAAATTTTACCCTACAAAGTCTTACATAAAGGCTCTTCAATACAAGAAGATTTAGAGTTTATGTACATATACTATATGAAGAGTTGTTCGAAAGTTTATAAAGGCCTATTTTTTACATGATATAGTTTATTATGTGTAACACACATGGTATATGTTTATTATGACATTTTTGGTTAATCACAACTATTACTTTAATAGTTAACTAACATGCATAAATTGTACCGACTAAGAAAAAAAAATTTAATCAACAAGCCACTGGTTTCAGAAACCCTAAAACAAATTGTCCTATTACGTGCCCTCAAGTTCTTATTTTCCAGTTGTAAATCCCACAGGGGTTGGACAGGCATTATTGACCATAAGAGGGGATGGTTCCTTACCCAGATGGGAGGCTCCAAACAGGCAGACAGGCATCCCGGCCAGGGGAGAGAAATGTTCCAGACGTGTAAGTGATGGCCGAAGTGGATGGACGGACAGCCCGCCAGAAGAAGATGTCACTGGGGACTCTTTATTCTCCCAGGACGCAAGAGGGCAGCAGCCCTGGATATCGGTACCCAGTACTGAACCAGCAGGGCATGCTGGGAAGTGTAGTCCGGCAACACACAGGGTCTGTGGGTGCCGCAAGGGGGCGCTGCAGGGAGATGAGCTCCCTAATAAGTGGGACTTCCGTGTGACCCGGAAGTAATTCCATCAGGTAGTAGCCCTAGCACTGAAAGTACTCCTGGGTCCTTAATAAAAGGGACCACACTCCAGGGGGAAGTCGCAGCTGGGAGGACGTGGAGCAACACTTGACTGGAGGAGGGCAGTGCGGTGGGGAAAGGAGAGGTAATTGAGAGAATATTTGTATGGAGAGAAGACCTGTGTTTGAGCTTTGTACGTTTGCTACTTTATGGAAGAACTTTTTGGATATTAAAACCATCCTTTATTTGAACCTGGGACTGTGCTTTTGTTTGTGGTTCGCTGACGGTCATGTTCCATTACATAGTAAATAATTAACTTGTGATTTGTTACAATAGCTAAGCTGTATTTTTCTCATTTACTGGAATCACCAAAAGTGTAATATTGCATATTCAGAGAGGGATGCAATTTGCACAATTAGTGTTAATAATAAACACTGCTGTGATGCACAAGTCACAAGGTACATATCTGTATTGTGATAGGGCTGTGACTACTTTCCGCCTTTTTGGGAGGTTAAGCTTGATATTAGCTTTTCAACAAAGCTGCTCAAGTACACTCTTTTGTTGGTCTAACTTTCTGCATTGATGAAATAACAGGCTATATACAGTACATTCACTGGTAAAGAGTTCTATAAACTGATAGTGGGATAGGATAAAGGAGATTGAGGAGCAGGTCTGAGTGTATTTTTAGTAATTTTCACTTTCATCACTTTAACACAGCTACTCATTAACACTTCTTCCACTACACTGCTAAGTGGTGCGGATCTAAACATAACATGTCACTTTCAACCTCAAAATGTTCTGAAGTCTTAGGCATCACACCTGACAAAAGCTGTGTAAGATGTTTTTATTTCTTTCTGTGTTAATTTACTTGGTAGCTCACTTTAACTCGAGGCAAAACACTTTCATGATGAAATACAGCAGCATCTGTGCCACCTTTCAATGCTACTGGTTAATTTACACATAGATCCAGTAAAAGTGGATCAAAAACAAAAGCATCCTCAAATAGCAAAACAACCCCAGTTTGGTTCAGTGAAAAATAGTTTATTTAGGTCTTCATCCTGCTATAGTACTGAGAAGATGAGAATGCCAGAATCATAAACAGAAGGGGATGGAACAGAAGACATCTTGATGGTAGCCAGCAATACTCATGAATGATGCTCCAAAATAATAAGTCTTGACTACAAAAAATAAATTAGAGGCATATAATTTTTAAAAATTCTTTCTAGTGAACCGAAGCAAAAATCACTGCCTTAAATAATGAAAAGGCCCATAGTTTTGTTCATCTTCTGCATCAGGTAGTTCTTTTTCACCTATTTGTTTCTTTTCAGCCGCATAAATCAGTTGCTCTGAATTGAATTTAGAAAATGATTAATTTTGCCTAAGCAATGGTTTCAAAGTAAAATTAACATTTGGCGATAGGCATGTTAAACATTTTAAAGAGTCTACTGAACTTGCTACGCATTACTCTGAAAAAGAAATATAATTTATTAAGCACTGCTACTATTTCATACGCTATGTTGAAGTGAACAGAGCAGCAGGTCACAACATCAAAGATGATTTCACTTTTAAAATGAAAAACATCCCTTAAGAGTTTACTTCTTTTCCTGTTTTATTTATTTGTGGCAAGTATGGTGGAATTATTTCAATATTAGTAGTCTTGTAGTAGGCATTGACAACAGAGGTTCCAAGCTTTTGTGACCTTTTTTATGACTCATTATGTCTATTTTAATTTTCCAAGTCAGTTTTAATTTGTAAAGCAAATAGTCAAGTGATTTGAATCTTCAGCAAGAGAGTATTTACCTTCTCTGTCCTAATGTTTAACAGTTTTTCATACTCAGTACAAAACAAAGTTAGATAAGTTATAATCACCATGTGCAGTGCAAGAACCTCTTGATGACTGAAAGTTGACTGTGAATTTTATTAAGTGGGTAAACATACGGTCAGCACTTGAACTGTACTTTAGGTTGCCATTATTTACTAGTAAAGCACCTTTTCTCCTGTCTTGCATCTCTAGTTTACTGGATGTGCTCTACTAATAAAGACAGCCACCAAGTAAGAATTGGATAACAATGCACCACAACATATTCCTATAAATGGCTCTTTAGATTATAGAAGCATATAATTTTATTAAGGCTAATAAAAGAAAGTAAACTTACTGTAGAACTCCTCTGTCAGCCATATAAAAATAATAGTCAAAATTGTTCCATTAATAAACAGAAGCAAACACATATTTGATCTAGTTTAGCAAGTACTGGTTTATCTTTTAAAATATATCATGCAACCTCCCTCTACAGTTAGGTCCATAAATATTTGGACAGAGACAATCGTTTTGTTCACCCCACTGAATTAAAGCTGAAAGTCTGCACTTCAACTGCTTCTGAGTTGTTTCATTTAAAATTCATTGTGGTAATGTACAGAACCAAAATTAGAAAAAAGTTGTCTCTGTCCAAATATTTATGGACCTAACTGTAGATTAGTGGCCTATGTAATCAATTAAATATTGTGCATGTGCATTCAGTTTATGTCCTAGTTGATGACATACTCAGATATGTTGTAAAGATAAGGAAACTGGGGAGACTCCAGTTTTAAAAACTCAATACAAGCTTTCTCAAATGCAGCATATACTGAGAACTGAAATCATAATGGAATTCTTATTTGCATCTCAACTTCTGAATTGCAGGATTCTATGTATCCATGAAGAGTAAGCTAAATAAAATGGAAATATAGTATTAAAGCAATTAATTTAATTATACTCTAACACAAAGAAAATTCAGTAACTTAAAGAAAAAGAAATTGTGCAGGCTCTGCAACAGGTGCTGCTCATTTTAATTAAAAAAGGTTATAAAATATTTAATGAGCTATCAAAGACTGTAATAATTTTCATGGCAAAGAGAAATATTTAAATTTTAAATTACAGATACCTGATAATAACATGTAGTCACTGAATACTGAAGATGGTGGAATTCGGGGTTTGCAGTCCTTGACACACTCTGCAATTTGTCTTCAAAGAAATACTACTATTAATATTTAACTCAAACAAATTTAGAATATAATGAAAAATACTTTCCATTGTGAAATACATATCATCTACACTCTGAACATTGTTGAAGCATAAGATGTGCTTTTAAATTATTTTAGAAAATATATTACCTGGTAAGCTTTTATTTGCCAACATGGTTTAAATACCATACATAAAAATATATATTTTTAAGAATTTACACTAATATGTAAAATTATTTTAACACTGTTAAAGAAGTGTCTTGCATTACCTAATATGTGCTGGAGTAGTGCCACAACAACCACCAACAACGTTCACCAGTCCATCCAAAGCAAATTCCTTTGAAGAAAGTGAGATAAGCAGGAAAACATTACATTTTCTTATATTTCACCATTTAATAAGTTATTCAAATATTACTTATATACATGACAAAAAGTGCAGTAAAAGGTAAAATAACAGGTTATCTGTAAACATTGCAGCTTTACAAAAGCTATTTCACTGGATATTTTTAGGCCATTATACCTTTATGTGTCCTGCAGTCACATCAGGAGTTTCATCGTAGTCTCCAAATGTATTGGGTAGACCTGAAAAAGAAAAATAAACAATATAATATAGAATACCATATAGAAGAAATGTATATCCAAGATCCAAGAGTGTGAAGGCATAGACTATTACCTGCATTAGGGTAGCATATAATATATGAAGTGGTACACTTTCCAATAGCTTCAATGAATGGCCTCATTTCTTTAGCTCCAAGAGCACAGTTTAATCCAATGCTGTTAAGAGTTCAGACAGATTGATTAGTCCAATAACGAATGTTACACAAGGAGACAAAAACAATACCTGACACTATAACATGGCCAGGTGATAATATGATAAAATTTTAAAACAAAAATCCACAATCAAACAGCACACATTTCGAAAACTTGTTTTTCTCTTCTTTCTAAGACAGGGGTGGCGAACTCCAGCCCTCGAGTGCCGCAGTGGCTGCAGGTTTTCATTCTTACCATCTTCTTAATTAGTGACTAGTTTTTGCTGCCAATTACTTCTTTTAATTAACTTCACTCAGGCCCCATAGTTGTTTCTTTTTCTTTAATTAGCAGCCAAACAATAATGAGACACAAAACAAGCCACCACATGACCAGCTCCCCTGTGTCCATTACACAATATCTGAAATTAAACAGAAGTGATGGTCTTGGTAAGGTTGATTTCTCAGGTCACCAAAATATTTTGAGGGTGCTCTTAGAAAGAACAGAAAAACAACAGTTTTCGAAATGTGTGCTGTGTCAGAATGAGAGCAGCAACAAGCAATGGAACTGAATAACGGTTTAATTGTCAGCAAAAATTGGCCTCTCATTAAGAAAGTGATTGGAGTGAAATTGGTTGGAGTTTGAAGCCCCAGTTTAACTGGTCATCTGTTAACTCGTTTCACATCTCATTTCTGCTTGGCTGTCATTTAATGAAGGAAGGAATCAATTCAGAGGGCTGAACTCTTCTAACAGGGCTATTAAAGTGATGGGGAAAAAGTTAATTAGCAGTGAAAACTGGTCACTGATTAGGAAAAGGGTTAGAATGAAAATCTGTAGCCACTGTGGCACTCCAGGCCTGGAGTTCGCCAACCCTGCAATAAACAATGTTTATCATCATACTGTATTTAACAGCTGTCAATGTCAATGAGTACTTGCTGCTTTAACCATTATTAAGCACTGATGATATTATTTGCAGTTGGGCTGCATTTTCTGCTCATGGGTACGTAGAGCATCATGCTGTTCAATATTTTAGTTTTTGTAAAAGAAATTTGGCAGTTTTGAAAACATTGCATTTAAAACCTAAGCATTTGCGTTCTTTTCATTTTTCTCCCTCTCTTTGGTCCTACTGGATCACTGCTTTCTAGCTGTAAACATCCAGAGGCCCATGACTGCTTTTTGTGTGGCTTTAATGCTTAATTTTATTTTATTGAGTAAAAGAAGTCCACACTTTCATATTGTAGTGACTTACTGTGACCGCAGTCACAGCTGTTTAAAAGGATGTGTTTTAGTAGCTCAGTAGTGGAATTCATCAGCAAAGGAATGATCAATGATCATAAGTATAGTTCTTCATTATACAGTTCACTTACTTTTTGTCATCTGCTGTATGCAAGGAGAACACAAGTGTGGTTTAACTAATAAGTGTCATATTCTGTATTGAGAAAATAGGTCGTATCTAGTTGAGAAAAGTTCACTCTGTCCACTAGTGCTGGGTGGTATACCGGTTCATACCGAAAACCGTTTTTTATTTTTGTTATGATATGGATTTTTCTTATACCGCAACACAGGTTTAAATTGCCTAAACAACATTCAGAACGTGGTGCAGCGGGAACCTGTTTAAGGGGGACCTTTTTCAGTGCTACACCGTTAAACACATGCCACAGAGGTGTTGCGCGGGGGCTCTTTTTCATTGCTACACCGCTAAACAAGCATACAACAGAGTACATGCGTTAGTAGAGGTATTGCGCGGTGAAAATAGACAGAGAACATTCCGAAACTGAAGCTGTAGCAGACGATAAAATTGAACATGATGACACAGAAGAACTTCTGCTGGAAAAAGGAGTTACATCTGTTGTCTGGAGATACTTTGGATTTAAAACGTCGGATGTGGACCATTATGTTCAAATGTGTGAATACTATTTCTATACTACTGGATAATACTGCAAGCCAAGTTGTAATTTTTTCAATACTGTGTAATGTACCTGGGTACTGTGTAATAGTGTGACGACATGTTGACTTTATTCTCGACATTTCCACTTTAATCTCGACGCTTATGACGAGAATAAAGTCGACATTTCTACTTCATTCTCGCCATTTGTCGAGATTAAAGTCAACATGTTGACTTTATTCTCGTAATTTGTTATTAAAGTAGAACATCGTAAACTAAACTTAATCTCAAAATGAGTATTTAATTTACTAGATTTTCTCAAACCCCGTCATAAGTAATGTAGCACATTAACTGCTTTGTGTTGTGTTCCCGGAGCCATGTTAATCACTACATGCCCCTTAAACTGACTTCCTCTTGCACACAGAATACATTACTTTCATGATATTCCTGCTCCCTGAACATTTAGAACGCTAAGATAAATACTTGATATAATTTTCATGATGAAATATGCATTAAAGCATGTATTAATCATGTGAGGGCACAGTGGTGTGGAGATTGCACTGCTGCCTCGCAGCAATGGGGTCCCGGGTGCTCCCAGCTTTGAATTTGCATGCTTTTCTGGTGGGTTTACTCGGCGTGCTTCAGTTTCCTTTCAAAGTCATGCAGGATGGCCAGTTTTGTTATGCTACATTATCCCTGCTAGTGTATGTATTGCACGTATTCACCCTGCAATGTGCTGGCACCACGTTCAGGATTTCCTCCTGCCTTGCACATAATGCTTGCCGGGATGGGCACAACCCTGAATGGACGGCATAATTAAACATGTATAACGAAGTTTTTTTTTTTAAAGTTCTGAACACTCCGTGGTCTAAGTTTATAACTAGTTTTAATTTCACAATAATGTTTATCGTGTGGTGATTGGTTATGTGGAGATAGAAAAAGGAATGATAGGAACTGGAGGTTTAATACATCAGAAACAGACAGCGCACATGCAGTAAAGAAAGACCGCTCAGAAGAACATCCATTGAATTCTGTGTTTGTGTCTTCGACCTCCAAATCACGAACCTAACATTTACACAATATTTAAGTAAAACCTGTGCGATACCCATTCATACATCCAGTTTTTTGGAACCTTGTCACATCTGCCATAAAGTTCTCTACACTGAACGTACACCTGGGGACCTCTTAATGCAAGGAAGCAGCACTACCGCCTCACTACCATGCATGTTTAATACCTGTTTAAATGCATTTCATCATGAAAAATTATCTAAGCATTCTACATTTTAAGAGAGCAGGAATATCATGAAGTGAATGTATTCCATGCGGCGATTGCTGCCTCTTAGTGCAAGAGGAAGTCAGTTTAAGAAGAGCGTAGCGATTAACAACTGGGTCAGGGAACACTTAACAAAGCATTTAATGCGCTACATAACTTATGACGGGGTTTGAGAAAATCTAGTGAATTAAACATTGATTTAGGATGAAGTTTAGTTTACGACATTCTACTTTAATGACAAAGTAAACTACGAGAATAAAGTGGAAATGTCGACTTTAATCTCGACATATAGTTTTTTTTTTCTTCACTGTGTCCGTATTTTTTTTTTTTCTTCACCGTGGCCCTAATGTGATTTCGCAGGGCTATACCACAAATAGCATTATAAATGCAAGTTGCAGTTTTATTATTTATGTATATAGCTTAGCTTGAAGCAAGGTCCATATTAATGCAGTTTACCTTAATGATGGTTCAGTTGGTAAAGATGTCATCACCAAGTTGCAATTGTTTTATTTTATTTTATTTTTATTTGGTGAATACTGTGTAATGCACCTCTTGGAAGTACTAATATCATTACTGGAAGTTGCACTATTATTTATTTTATTGTTATTATTTATTAGTTTAAATATTATACAGTTTAATGATGGTAAAGTTGTTTAAAAATTCACTTTAACATGTCAGTGGACAGAGATTGTTGACATTAACAAAGTGTAGTTGGTTTACAAAAAACATTTACTATACCTTTTCTAAGACATTGTTCAGTGCAATACAACTTTTGACAAGCACCTCTGTCAAGTCTTTTACCAAGTCTAAATGCCTCTTTGGATGGTTGAAAATATGATGTCAAAATTTTAGTTTAAGTTGTTTGCAAATATTGTCCAATAAAAAGGCTCTATATTTTGACTGCATCTGTCATGCAGTGTGATTCCTTCTCTTCATTAGTGCCACCCCCTTGAAAACTATCACTTTATGGGGCCAAACAAACCTGTATTAATACATGTGTGCACATTAAAATGTTTTTTGTATAATGTACAATTCTCATGACAGTGGAATAGGTTATTCTTAGCCAGTAATTGCAGTGGAAATGTGGTTAACATCCACTCATGCATGGGGAAAAAAATGCCGTCCAATTCCGTGAAACCAGTATAATTTTGAAAAATACCATGATATAGAAATTTGGTCATACCACCCAGCACTACTGTCCACCATTCAAACTCCTCTTTTACTTTATCCCTTTACACACACTGAATTGAAATGGCAAATAAACAAAACAAGCAGCCAACTGCTTTATAACCCACTTTGTGTCGGTCTGCTATAGCACGGACTGAGTGGGACAAGGAAGCATACAGAGTGAGCGAGAGCACACAGCAAAAGGGCAAAAATGGGAAAAAGAGAAAGGCATCTTAGCAGCAAACTGAAGAATGTCTGCTGCATATTTAAAAACCCACCTCCCAACATCTGAGCTCCAGCTACCTACATAAGCATAAATCATAGAATAAAATGCAGAGCCTTTCAGTCATGCTATCAGACATTCTAGAGACACTATGAAATTCCAATGCTCACCACACTACACCAAAAATAAGATGAAAATTAAATGTGCCAATTTTGAGTTGCTGTAATTTGACATGAAGCTCAAATTTCCAAATACACTTTTACACGTTGCCGATTCTTTAGAGAAAACACTTACCAAATTTCTTGGACTTCAATATTATTAATACCAACTATACACTGTAATGCATAGAGGCTTGGGGTCCCATGACAAGGCTGAGTGAGGTAAGCACAACCTCTCTGGGACAAGAGAGGGCGCTGTTGCTAATAATATCCTTGTCTTTTTCCACAGCCCAGAGAAGATGCCCACTGAGAGCACTTTTGGCTGGCCATAACATCCAGAGCAAAAAAGGTCACTCTAATTTATATAAGGCGTGACCCAGGAAGGTGACGTCTGATTGCAGACCGGGACCAAAGTCCGTTAACAGTTGCAAAGCCAAGAGGGAATCAAGCGTTGAAAGTGCTGTTGGCTAATTTGAATCAGTATCTTTTCTGTTGTGCATTAAGCACCCATTTTGGTTTTATATTTTATTTTCTGATTATAATTAAATGGGGTTACTGGGATGGTACCCCAACATCTCTTCCTGCTTCCTTGCTACTGGTCAAAACACAATGATGGCTACTGTATTACAGTTAGGCCTGATTTGCTTTTTGGAACCCTGTGTAGCCTGATGTCACTATGACAACTATGAATTCAATAATATAACACACCTTACTTTTGCAGAATATGAGGCATTAATCAAAAGCTGAACTGAAAATGCAAAATACTGCAATCGGTCTTGTGTTAAACTGATTGAAGAAATGATGGGATGGAGAGTTGTGGAATAGTCAAATTACAGCCTAATTTTAAATCATTTTAAAATACTGGGGTGAGATTTGAAGTGGGCTATACATGTAGGAAATTACTCAAACATCACACAAGTCAAATGAGGATAAGATGCCCACATGCTTACATATGTTAAAAGATAGCAATTTCTATGGTGTTTAAATTCTTGGTTTTACAGCACCCCACTGAGATTCTGGAAATGTTTATGTCAGGCAGAAAAAATATTTGATGCAAATGTCTTTTTCAAACACTATTACTGTACTGTATAGGTTGTTTATGTATTGTGCTTTATTGTATTTACATGTGACCAGCACCATACAAGCGTTTCATACTACATACAGTAAATAAAACCTAATAAACATAAATTTTATGTGAGCATACGCTCCAGCCAACAATACACTTGTCCCAGAAGTTCAGATCCAAGAACACGGATATATGTGAGATCTGCATATTCCTACCAAAGCCCCAAGTTTTCTTCATTGCCTCTGGGATTCTTATAAGCCAAAGGATTGAGTACAGTTGTACATACAGGCAAGTCCTGTGATAAGCTACAGACCACATTCAGCACTGTTTTACATTTCATGTTTTTTTTTCATTTCTGTTTTTGCTGTCTTATTGGCCATCAGACCTTACATTATTCTTTGTTATTTAGTATTGCCTAACCTTATTTTTATATTTCTATTTTTTATAAACTTTTCTTTCATCATCTTGTAAAGCACTTTGAGCAGCATCATTTGTATGAAAATGTGCTACAGAAACAAATGCTCTTCTTGTTGTTCATGTCCCGTGACAAAAAGCTACTATGCTTCTGCACTGAGAATTACTGGAAATTGATGTTCTTTTTTCTTAAGGAGGCAGTTTCTGAACAGATGAACTTAGAAACCATGGAATTTCCCAAGATCCCCTTTACTGTCTGAGAAGTTACAGGTTATACAGTGTAAGATTAATAAAGGAGCATAACGTTAATGAATAAGCTTAAGATTGCAGGAGTTGTTCATTTGTTTACTGATATGTGTAGTTTTGGTCAACTAAAAACATGTTCTTAAGGTTAATGAAGGTTAAAGAAAGCTGTTGTACTTTTTTATGTTCTATGGATTACCTTTATAACAAATAGTCTAAAGAGTATAAAACAACTTAAATAGCCATATTTAATTTGAGTCTCACCTACTGATGGATTAATGACAACCCTTTCTGTCTGTGTCTAGAAAAATGCCTGTACCCACTTGAAGATGGACCCCAATAATACAAAGTCAACCGCAGGTATCCAACAAGCTTCCTTTAGCTATTTGTACATGGGAGTGAATGCTGCATTAAAATCAAGCTAAATGTATTCTTCATTTAGTACCATATTTGTTCATCTTATCATACAACATTTGAAAAAGCCATAAAGGAGAAGTTACATTACATGCTCTATGCAACAATGTTAAAATGAGGTTAATTTCAGGTGTTTACAGGTATGCTTTATGAAGATACTGACATATCTTCATAAAGTATACCTGTAAATATTCTGTCCCTTTAAATATGACTGTGAGAGCACTGTGGCTTTTCATTAATTACCAGTGTGCCTCTTTTTAATAAGGAACTAGACACATAATATATAGCATAGACTGTACAAAAAATACTGTACACCAAAATAAGATTAGCTACGATGTAAACAAAATTAATCCTGATCTCACGCAGTTGTTCACTGTAATTGATAATCTCATGCCAGAACAATACTTGTGGGCTTTGTTTGAAATAATGCTAATATAAAACTCCCTCAGGTACACTTGGATCAGAGAGTCCCCTATTTTAGCTCAAATGTCTAAACAGGTTCCTTTTTTTCATTTATTTTTCATTCTGTATGAAGGGTGAAGCTGCAAGACTAAAGAAGTAAAAACTCTATGCTACTCCACTATATTAGTATATAATATTCTTTTTACATATTCTTACTCCCAATACAATTTTTTTGTTCGATTTAATGCAGAGAAAATGAACTGCCCACCAAACAAATACAAACATCATGGGTTAGAGAAAAAAAAAGAGAATAAAACAAAGTTTTCATGAAACACCATTAGCAAATGTTCTCCTCATTGTAAGTAATCCTGCATTAATCTATAATTATTGTGATTGATGTTCTTTAATTATTTTTGTACAGTTTCATCTGGTATTTTTGTTGGCTATTCTGGGGTTTCTGAGGTCAAGGAATTTGATTAGGGCATTTATTGGTTCCTGAGTTGTAATTTTTAGCATCTTATCGCGGTGCCATTTTGAATATTGGCAAAGCGCAGGGGGAGATCATCAGTTTGTGACTTGTCAGGGCAACTTCCCAGAAGTCCCCTGGAGCATGCTTCTCTGTATTTTCATCCTCGTTTTTCTGACTTACTTTCCAGTTTATAATTCTGATTCTTGTTTCTGGCTTTATAAAATGTATGTTTTTTCTTGTTTCTATTCAGATCCTCTGTGTGCTAGGCAATTACCATTTAAATTCCCCTTTCCCCCCCAAACATAGACTGCACCACTGGAATTACACATATTATATATCAATTAATTTGATTTTTGATTGGGTTAATAATTTAAAACAAACTTAATTATTGGGTGTTACTCAAATCAGGCAACAGACCCAATCCACAAGTCAACAGTTAGTCATTTGATTTCTTGGTCATGACTTTTGATTTTTTTTTGTTATCCTTTAAGTAAACATTAAAGCCTCTATCCATAAACAGGCACACAACCCATCTACTTGACCACAGCACAGTTTTTTAGCATGCCACTGGGAAGCAGAAAATGTCAATCAGCTATTGGAAAAGTGAGGAGTGAATTTTTACCAAGCAAAGACACCAAATGTTTTCACATATCGTCAAAATTCTTCCTAAACATATTTTTCCTACATGAATAGTCAAAGAAATAAAACACCAATAATTTCACTCTTCAATGTGTTTTCACCATAAACAATAAAAGATTTTTCATGTGGTAACTAAAAACATTTGGCCATCCCTTACCATAACGGATTTGCATGAGACACACTAATGACAAAGGCCTCCCCTGTCTGTCCAGATAGAGTTCGTCCACTTTTATCAACTATTGTACCTGATATCTAGGGGAAAAAGAAGGACAATAAAAAACATGAAACATAAAAAGTGCATGAATATATATTTATACGGCCAACAAATATGAGTTTTCCTTACAAAGACAGGGTGTGCTTCGTACTGACTTTCAAATAGCTTGTCAATTGCGTAGAGGGCAGCCTGGAATTAACAAAAAAAAAACTTCAGACATAGAATTTTTTAAATAAATATCATCTGAACTGAGAATTAGCAACTGCTCAACATGTCTTCTACACTAAAAATGAACTTAAAGTAAAACCTTTTCATTTCATATTTAGAAAAAAACTTCAATAATTGAAATCTTCCTTATTAAAAACATACTTTTTAAATCAATTCTGATTCTTGTTTGTTTGAAACTAAATTCTTGATACACTTTTATCTACTTTTTTTTTTATTACCTGCATTTACCTTTTCTCTTCTTATTACATATTCAATGTGTTTTTTTTAATTTTTAGTAATAAAGTCTTGTTGTTTTCCCCATAAATGCTTATATGAAAGAAGGCTTGCAAAATGAAATGAAGGGACATTTCTCATAAAAGAACATCAATAGAGAAATACTTCGTTTTTCATTTAGGACCATACTTTTATTACAAGTTAAGGGAAATTAAAAACATCAAAATTATTATCAAGGGTGCTAGAATACACAACACAATTCCCTGGATTTTCTAATGTTCAGACTCTGAAGAATTAACATTGGCCATGAAGATGTCGGAACTGTATGATTAGCCTGTAAACTGTGGACTCTCTTTCCATCTGCTAAAGGAAAGGCAGCAGCTCACAAATGGCTCTGGATTACATTAAGTCCCTCAGAATTGATTCTTCTTAAATCTTTTAAAGATGAAATCCATTATGTACGTTGGACAATCAACTTTGATTCTGGGTATCAGATATAGACTGGCATAATTTTATATAAAACTAAGAATGGTCCTAAACTCTGACTGATATGTATTTTTTTATCTTTCCTTGAATTTATTAAAAACATGTACCATTCTATACAGTCAAGTCAAACTTAACAGAAATAAATTCAATTCAACCCCCACCCATGAAAAAGAGAGAAAGACCAACAGCCAACGTAAAACTTTTGAGAGTAGTAAAGAGAGAAAGGAGACTTTCTCCCCAATATAAATGCTTATTCTAAAATGTTATTGATTAGATCCTGCCAAGCCTTAAAAAAGTTTTGAACAGATCCTCTAAGTGAGAATTTGATTTTTTCCAATTTCAAACAGCATATAATATCAGTTACCCACCGACTTAAAAGAGGTGTGTTAGGATTCTTCCAGTTGAGTAAAGGCATTTATTAATTTTTTATTTGCTTTGCCTCCCACAAATACTTGGAACATAACTAGGAATTGCCCTTTGACTAATACTTGCTATGATAGCAAGTTTTTCGGGCTCTGAGGCAGCAAACCAACCCCAAATAGTAATGTGCCCTCCACAATGCTTCATGGTTACAAGGACATTTTGCTACAAGTGTGCCGTGTTTTTTATCTCCGAACATGGTGTTGCACACTTCTGCCAATGAGTTCAATTTTTATCTAATAATTGTCAAGAATACTGTACCAGAAGTGCTATGGAACATTCAGCAGATCTACTGTAAACAATAAATCAACCACTTTTAAGCAAATCTAAATACATAAGTGCTGCTAGTAATAAAAGTAACCAACTGATTCACTAATGCAACACTTTCTTTGCTGAAAGCCATAGCTACTGGAAGAAGACATATATTTCTTTAACAGCAAGTTGCAAACTGAAGGCATAACGTGAAAAACAATTTCCTAAAAAAGCATAAAGAACTATTGCTTTATTGCACACGGTGGTCTACTCATGTTCATCTCAGCTATTCAGGTAAACAAAAATGTTTCTTTTAAGGTCCTCTAGGGTATATTTTTATTTTTACTGCAGTGCAGCATATCAAATATAACAGCTACAATGTTTATAATCTTTATGTCTTTTATGTCATGCTAGATAAAAGGATACATGCTTGCCTTCCTGCTTACTGTATCTGCCATAAATAATTGCTTTCTGCAACTTCCTTGTAGTCTACACTTATACCCACTTTCCTTCACAAATAAAATTCCATGTTTAATTACTGAACCAATACATCTTTAGAAATCCATATCATAAACCTAAACAAGAGCGTGTTCTCTGCTGTCATTCCTAAAATTATCATTATGGGTACCATCTTGGTAACTGTGTAACAATTAGACTGTAAGTATACAGTAGATCCTTCCTAACACCAATGCATTAAACATAAATAACAATTTTTTTTTTATATTCAAGCTTAAAAAATTTCAAAACCTTCAAAGACTTTGAAACTTTAAATTTAAATGTGCAAACACAATAAAAATAAAATATAAAGACCACTACAAATAGGTGCTGCAGGTCTGACAACTTCACACTTCATTAAAGTGTGCAATATAGCTATTATGTCTATAATTTGCAAGATAAAACTTTATAAATTCTCGACATCAGGCAACCATGTACTTCTTTAACTCACCTTTGAGGCAGAACATGAAGAAAGTCTGAAATTTCTTAGTACAAACCCTTGATTATTTGAGCCACTAGCTGCACACTATTGACAGCCCTATCAGCTACACCTTTCTGTTGATGTAAAGACCATCAAATACTGAATAAAAAATATTGCACAGTATAAAAATCAAACACTAAACAAAATCATACCTTGGCATTAGCAGTATCAAAAATGGTTTCTACCAGCAGTATATCCACACCTCCATCTAACAGACCTCTAATTTGTTCGGTGTATGCATCGGCAAGTTCATCAAAAGCTGTCAATAAAAATAAAAATCTTAAAACAGCTGCTTCATATTGTAAAGTATAAATGAAACCAAAACAATTCTGCAACTCTTTTTGAAGGACTATTCCCACCCCTTTGTTTAAACAGTCGACTTTAATATCACAAGCTGCATGAAGGACAAAACAGCAACAGAGCAACAAAGGGAAAGAAAAATATAAACAAACTTATCTGCCATGTGCAGTTCTACCTAACTAGATGACAGAACTCTTTTCTATTACAGAAAGCAGCTTGTCCATTTTTTTTGTTTTGTTTTTCCCAAAAATTCTTAAATATTCATGATAAATGTTTCTCTTAATGAGTCATTTCCAGGGTTAAAGATCACCTCCAAACCACATCCTATCAGATCCCGAGAATACTACACCTGGATTGTTCCTAGGATTTATATGAATTCTGTTCATTGTAGTACCCAGTATTCTCTTTTATAGGGACTCTGCTGGAGTGAAGAAGGTCACATACTGTATATACTTTTGAATATAAGTTACATTAACTATGTTGACGTTTGGGCTATGTATCATCATACTTAACACGTACTGTATTTTAGCTAAGATATTCTTAAATAAAGCACTTCTGAAAAAATCCTCTCTTGCAGGGCAACGTGTTCAAAGAAGAACAACATTTTAAACTGAAGATCAACCTCTCCCATTTTTCATTGGTCAGGAGTCCTGCTCAACAATAACTCAGTCACTGGGTACCATTCTGCTTAATGTCATATCAGCATTATATAGTTGAACAATTAATAATATGAAAACATTATCAGGTGTAATTAGTGTATTGGTGCTTCAAAAAGTAGAACAATAATTCAACAGTGTAGTTTCACAAAATGTCACTGGAAAAAAATCCAGAAATACTGCAATATGACTTAATGACCAACAATGATATGTATGGCGGGCATTCAATTTAAAAGTTCATTCTAGTTTCAACACTGTCCCCAGCTATTATTTTACCAAAAATATGTGTTTGAGATATTGTGAACATACAACTGGATATTTAACATGCTAATCATGTAACAAAGGCAAACTATTCCATCAGGAACTTCGCTGTCTCTGCTCTAAATAAAAATAATCATTCTTAGCCATTGCTACAAACAACACTGGTAATTAACAGATAAAAAAAAAGATCACTTAAGGATGAAGCATTCATTTAACTAGTGACATCTCCTCTGATAATAAAAGGTCCTAACCCCTTGTTTTTTTGTGTTTTTTTTAAACAAAAAACCTTTATGTCTGGGTATCTCATAGCAAGGCAGATATGGAACAAACAATAATCTATCCATCAATCCATCTGTCCATCTTTCAAACAGGCTTTTTCCTAAGCATGGTCATGGGGAAGTTGCATCGTATCCCAGCAAGCACAGGGGCAAGGGAGGAGTGATAGCTGGATAGGGCACAAGTTCACAGCAGGATGGACACACACAAAAAGGCCAATTTAGCATTGCCAGTCCACATAACCTGAATGCATCTGGACTGTGGGAGGATGTCCACGAGGACACAGGCACAGCATGCAAACTTAATCATGTTCAACAAACATTTAGTTAATAAGTGTTTCTGCAACTAGACATGCCATTGGCACAGCGGCGTGCCAGGAGGTACCACTCGTGCTTGTGATGCTGCCATCAATGCCCTGTATTTACTGGGTTCCCAAAACTCTTATGGATAATAAAGAGCACTAATTGCTCCAGTCAAAAAAGGGTACCTTATTCTATAAGAAATCTGTAAAGTCACTCAGACAAGAAAAGAAAGGAGATTCCTCTTCAACAGAAAAGCACATATCGTACATGATTATTTTAAACAAACTTACGGTGCACTTTTATATTATACATACCTATATTTCTATACAAGTCAACAGAAAAACTATAAAACAGCTTTACCTTAATATGCAATGCAAGACATACAGTATACACATTAAAACAAGCTGTACTTTAATCAATAAATAAAAAATTAAAATAAAAAGATGAATAATAACTCACTCTTTAAAAGTACAAATATAAAAAAAATATTCTTCTTACTAATATTTCGGAAATCTGGCCTTTCAACAGATGGAGAAACGGACAAAGTCTTGTTGGTGGGACCAATGGCTCCTGCAACATACCGTTTAATGCCTGCAAACAATAAAAAGAGCAGTTATGTTCTGGCCTGTGGTATAATCTTCATTGGATATATGTACATTAAAGAAAGGATTGCAGTTTCCAAAAAAAGAGAGTATTCTGTTTATGTAAAACTTGTAACGGGGTTTCAGAACAAATCTTTTGCTTTGCCAAATAAACACACCCTACATAGGACAAAAATTGGTTTCTTTTGATGAAGGATTTCAGAACACTGAGCTGTTCTGTGTTAAAGATTATTTACCATGTAAAGAAGGTGGTAAAGTTTCCCTTTACTGAACTGCAACACCATCCCACCTCTATGGTACTCTCGACTATAATTAAGAGCTGGTATCAAGTTTAACTATAAGCGGCTTATTCACCAATTTGTTTAAATTAGAGGGAAAAAAATGGCAGCTTTCAAGAACTAGTTAAAAGCAAAAAAGAGGTCTAAGAATGCCACAGTAACAGCAGGGTTAAAAAGATGAACCCAACATGGGAACAGACATAAGACTAGGTTTAAAAGCGTAGAGCATTGACATAGAAGTGTAAAGGAATGTGTTTTCGTATTCAAGCATCCAAACATGATTCAGATCATTTTTATATAAAAACTTAAATAAAAATAAAACAACAAATAAATAAAAACAACAACTTTGATTCCTGTGTAAGTAAGACTTTCCACAATAACACTGCTCACACCATGGTTCTAAAAATCTACAGAAATAATTTTCCAAGCACCTTTATATTCTACAAAACTTCTTTATTATAGGCTATTACTATACTTTGAAATATTCTAGGCACATTTTTTCAGGTAAAAAAAAAACAAGATCACTTTCTCTCAGAAGCAAAAGGCTGCTGAAAACAGAACACTCATATACAGAAACAATCACAAATCGGAGGCTCAGATACTCTATATAAAATTCCACACCAGCAGAGAGGAAAAGAGAGAGACTCTTTCTACATGGAATGCAACTTGCAGTAAGTCAACATGCAATTAATTTCTCCTCCCAATTAACTCTTACATAGGAAAATTTTCAAAGGGTCAAATTATATTTCACAAAATGGTTAAAACAAATTTTGAATAGAAGCAAAATATTATTGTTAGGATACAATTTAAAGACCCATTTTGTTTTATTACCATGGCAGAGGGTTATAGAGATACAGTATAAAGACTAACCTGTTTCAGCTGACACATCATCTGCTGCCTTTCTTGCTACTTCTGCAGACTCCTTATTTAAGCGATATGCCTAAAACAAAGAAGCAGTACTGATAAAAAAATAAAATTCTTTAAGGATCTCTATTTTCACTATATTAATTTTAACTTGGTTTATTTTCATACAGCACACTTCTACTTAAAAGCACAGATCACAGTAAACACTTAAAAATAGTACCAATAAAAACATAAAATAAATAAATAAATCACAAATAAAAAGACACACACACACGCACTGCTGAACATAAAAACACCATATTATATATGCAGAAAGAATCACAAATATTGTATATACAATAGTTTCTCAATACATAAAGAGTATGATAATAAATAAACAATAATAATGAGGGACAACGGATATAAGAAAGGTAAAATGAAAACTAGTCTACACCAATTTTATATGAAAAGGGAAACCAAACTCCTTAAGCCACCAACTGGGGACCAACACCATAAAGCTCTTTATATGTACAGAACAAGTACTAATGATGCAAACAGAGACTTGTCACTCATGCACTATAAATAACATGTTCAGAGTTACAAAGAGGGATAAAGAGAGCGTACTTAAGTTTGCCATAAAATTCAATTTGAAATCTAGACAATCATCTACTGGGCCACTTAGATGGAAACAGCAAGAACATGTTAATACTGGGGACAGCAAGACCACCTTAAAATTGGGGAAAGCAACGAGAAAGTACTCCTTTCTCATAAATCCAGTATTATGAATTGAAATCCCGTGCCCAGTTACTGTCTGTGTGGATTCTGTACATTGTTCCACTGTCTGTCTATATGGGATTTCCTGGAGTACTGTGGTATTCCGACCACATACCAATGAAATGCATGATAGGTAAACTGGCTCTTGTGGGAGTGACTAAGGGTGTGTGCATAAAAAGGATGAACGATGAAGTGGCACCCCATTCAGGGTTACTTTGCACCTTGTGCCCATTGCTGCTAGGATAGGCTCCTGCCTCCAATTATCCCTGAGTTTGACTAAGCAGGTCAAAGAATATTATGGGCATTAACAATGGACCTAAAGCAACAAGGCCTCTCACTTTCCAATCACTGTGTGAGCCTACCCAAGTCTCTTTGTTCAGACAAGCAAGTCTGTGCATGTGACAGTACTACTAGGACTACTCAGCGTATGTGAGCTACAATGGAGGCAAAAAGAAAAGAGTAGATTCTAAACAACTGTTACAAATCTTGATCTTGATAAGTGCTGTCAGTACAGGCAAAAAACTGCATAAGTAGAAAGTAGTATGAATATTAAAGAAATTCATATTCCTTACCAAAAATTCAAGCCCATAATCAGCTTGTGCCACACTAGTACTGCTGAAAGTGTTTGTTTCAATGATATCAGCTCCAGCCAGTAAATATTCCTACAAAAGGTAAAGAATCAGAATGAAAACTAAAATATCAAATGAAATAACAGGTGTAAGTGATTTGGTCAAGACGTAATACTGCTCAAATACACAGATAGAATCATTAAGAATTCAGTGCTCATGAAACATAGTGAACAATAATTTCTGTACTGGAAATAATTTAAATTGACCTGTTAAACTACAGATCTACTTTTTTGATCAACAAATATTAGACTAAAACTATTTATACATTTTTCACCGAGTTAACTTCAAAATTGCATAATGAGCATTTCTCCTTATGCCTAATGTTGAGTATAATCAATTTATATCTTACAAGGGTATTCCCCCTGGCTGCCTATGGGGCCCCAATCCCTGATCGGTGCACGGTGGAATTTTTTGTTAAATGAAAAAGAAAAAAAAAACAACCTTTTTACAATATTTCAGAAAGGGAGGACCCAGGATGCAAACTCGCAGTCTCCTTACTGTGAGACAGCTGCACTACCATTACACCACATGCATGGCTTGTCAAGTGCTAACTAACAAACAAATGAACCACTACTGTTCTTAGCAGAGTACATGTATATAATGTGGTTTTTTTTGGCATATTCATGTTAAATTGGCTGCATTAACATGACAGTATCATTGTTTCATTCTCCTAATGAAGATGAAAAAAATGATAAATGAAGACGAAAAAAATGATATATAGATTTATAGTATATGATGTACAGTTTTGAAGAAAAATAAGCATTGCATGAAAACAATGCACGATTTAGCTAATCTTTTTATGTAGAGAGAGTAGACTTCAAGGATTAAGTTTAAATCTAGAATGAGAGGCAGGTCGTCTTGAAGCTGGTTGTTTTTCTTGCTACAGTCCAATCATATATATTCTTTCCAGGAAAACTGGCATCACCTCATAACTCCAAGCATATACTGTATTACCATGGTGGTGTCTTCTTGATAAACTGGTACTCCATCCATGGGTGGTTTCTACTTTGATCTCACTCCTTTAAAGTTAGCCACCGTTGTGAAACTAAACAGCTTCTTTATCATATAAATGGATTTATTAACAGCTCCAATAACTCTCACTAGAACAGTGGCAAGATACTCAAAACACTAACCTATCCCAAACTTTTATCTTGGATAAATATATTTTTTGCAGGTTAATTCAGAATCAGAATTCGCTTTATTAGCCAGTTACATTAATGTGTACTAAGAATTTGTCTTGGTTATATTGATGCAACATAAGAGGGCAGTATAGAATAAAAAAATATAAACATAAAAAGATAAAATATGATGTAGCATACAAGGGTAACACAAAATATAAAGAGATAAAATAGGATTAAAAAAATGTCCAAGTAGTCCAGTGTGCAGGTATACATAGATACTGAACAGAATCTCAGAACTGATTTTTTTTTTTTTTTATAGATACTTTATTAATCCCAAGGGGAAAAGCACATACTCCAGCAGCAGCATACTGATAAAAAACAATATTAAACTAAAGAGTGATAAAAATGCATGTATAACAGACAATAACTTTGTATAATGTTAACGTTTAATCCCCCCGGGTGGAATTGAAGAGTCGCATAGTGTGGGGGAGGAACGATCTCCTCAGTCTATCAGTGGAGCAGGATGGTGACATCAGTCTGTAGCTGAAGCTTCTCTTCTGTCTGGAGATGATCCTGTTCAGTGGATGCAGTGGATTCTCCATGATTGACAGGAGCCTGCTCAGCGCCCGTCACTCTGCCACGGATGTCAAACTGTCCAGCTCCGTGCCTACAATAGAGCCTGCCTTCCTCACCAGTTTGTCCAGGCGCGAGACGTCCTTCTTCTTTATGCTGCCGCCCCAGCACACCACCGCACAAAAGAGGGCACTCGCCACAACTGTCTGATAGAACATCTGCAGCATCTTATTGCAGATGTTGAAGGACGCCAGCCTTCTAAGGAAGTATAGTCGGCTCTGAACTTTCTTACACAGAGCATCAGTATTGGCAGTCCAGTCCAATTTATCATCCAGCTGCACTCCCAGGTATTTATAGGTCTGTACCCTCTGCACACAGTCTCCTCTGATAATCACGGGGCCCAGGAGGGTCCTGGGTCTCCTAAAATCCACCACCAGCTCCTTGGTTTTGCTGTTGTTTAGGTGTAAGTGGTTTGAGTCGCACCATTTAACAAAGTCCTTGATTAGGTTCCTATACTACTCCTCCTGCCCACTCCTGATGCAGTCCACGATAGCAGTGTCGTCAGCGAACTTTTGCACATGGCAGGACTCCGAGTTGTATTGGAAGTCTGATGTATATAGGCTGAACAGTACCGGAGAAAGTACAGTTCCCTATGGCGCTCCTGTGCTGCTGACCACAATGTCAGACCTGCAGTTCCCGAGACGCACATACTGAGGTCTGTCTGTAAGATAGTCCACGATCCATGCCACCAGGTGTGAGTCTACTCCCATCTCTGTCAGCTTGTCCCTAAGGAGTAGAGGCTGGATGGTGTTGAAGGCGCTAGAGAAGTCCAAAAACATAATTCTTACAGCACCACTGCCAAAGTCCAAGTGGGAGAGGGATCAGTAAGCATATAGATGATTAGTCAGATTAACTGCATTTAGAAAAAAAAAAACAGCACAAAGGTGTTTAATAGGAGGGAAGTCTTTGGAAGAGATGGTGCCCTGGGTGAGTAAGATTAGCAATAATATTTGTAGCATGGTCTTAGCCTAAACAGAGGTAGCATCAAGCCAGAGGGTACAGAAGGGTTCAGAATAGACTCGATGATGTCTGTGCAGAACTGGACCGATATCACTTGGGACAGATTGAATTCTCCCAATTATAAATCAGTACTTAGGACAGAGTCCTGAATAAGAATCATGCATGACCTGTATGTAGGTAGGTTTCCTGTGGGTACATACCCTGATTTTGTATGCCCTTTAAGAGATTTGCACCCTGTTCAGGACAGCATTGCAATTTGCCTTGCATTTGATACTGCTGTGACAGGCTCTATTTTGCAAGACCCACACGTAAATTCAGCAGGTTTTTACTCTGGACAGATGGATGAGTCGCAAGTGATAAATGTGTGTTTTAAAACTGAGCATCTTGAAACAAAACTTAAACACTTAAACCATAATAAAGGGAAAATACAGAATGTAAAGAAGAAAAAAAAGGAAATCCCATACTCCACCAATTTAAAATGTCATCACCTGAAACTACCTTTGCAAATGTATGCTGACTATCTGCCATCACTGCATACTGTGTACAATGTCAATAAAACGATTCCATTATTTAAGGCACACATCCTAAGGCTTTGTTATTTTATTTTGGTGCAGCAGTAAAAGTCTTGTTACAGATTATGAAATTTAACTCAAGATTTAACTGCAGCACTCAAGGACACTTTTCTCTTCTAAAGCCATTCCACCACAGCTTTGGCTGTGCTCTGGTTTACTATCTTAAGGTAATATTTATGTTACAAAATCTCTGTTTTTCATTCTGAAGGCAAAGATGTTTGTGACTGCTATTTAAAACAAACATGGCACAAATGTTGAGTTGTTTCGTTAAGGCTGCAGGTGTTAGTTGCCTCTGACTTGCCCTCTGTCATGTACAATTTAAATTACAACTTACATTTTTAAATAGAAGAAGAATAAGTAATTTAAAATTCATGAAAATGTAAAAACTGTGGGAATAGAAAATGTTTTTCAGAAAGCGCTACATATTCAACCACCTTATGTATATGTAACACATGAAAAGTGATCTGGAAAGCAGGATCTGTTCAGCAAAACAGTGGGAAAGAGTGCTCCATTATGAGGGTAATGGTGGAATGCCATTGTCATTCCACAATGACAAAAGTCGAAAAGCATTCTCATTTGGGTGTGTGTGCTTCAAATGAACAATTTAGCTTTCCTTTCTATTTTCTGATTTTCGATTTGGCATTAACAGTCCCTTATTGGCAGAATATTTCCAATGGGGACTAATGTTTTTATGGCGTTTTTAAATTGTCATTGGGAGACTTTGCATGAAGTACTCAAGATCACCTATTAAGTCACAGGAAAAAAAGACAAAACACAATACCATTAGAGAGAAAAACGATTAAAAACAGGTCCACTGATGAAAGTGTATTTGAATATTATGGTTTTTAAAAAGCTTATTCTTTGTAGTTTAATTGACAAACCAATATAAATTGCTAACTACACTTAAGATACCTTAGTGCAGAAGCAATAGAACTTTTTTGCAGAAAAAGAATTCTGCTCATGCAAACTGCTGTATAATTCACTGTCTCAGGAACACAGACTCGCTGCTTATTAAAATTATGTTAACATTTACAGTTATTTTTTCATTTACACCATATAATTCTTGTCACTTTAGTTACCTTGTGAATTTTATAAATGAGGTCAGATTGTGTAATACTCAGAAGATCATTGTTCCCTTTCAGGCTTTTTGCATGGTCTTTGAATTCATCTCCTTGGAAATCATTCTCCTCCAGCCGATATTTCTGGATCATGGTACCCATCCCACCATCTAGCACCATGATCCTCTTCTTCAAAATTTCCGCAATCTCATCCTTTTTGCTCTTCTTTACTGTACCTCAGAAGATAAAATAGGATTAAAAAACAAGTCCAAGTAGTCCAGTGTGCAGGTATACATAGATACTGAGCAGAATCTCAGAACTGATTAGTCAGAATAACTGCATTTAGAAAAAATGTCTGTCTGAATAATGACATTCAAGTGTGACTATTACGTATTTTAATCAGTTTACTCATCCAGGTTCTGACGAGAGTCCAGTACAAGATAGAATGAAACTATGACAGACAAAAGGCAGTGAACTTTTCCCGAAGTAGACACCAGTTTATCAGGTAGCAGCACACTCACTGTTTAACTGATTCAAAGCTGCTTACAGCTAGATTCTTCCCTATGGGTGCATCAGAGAAACCATGCAGAGCAGACTCAAACAGAGTTATGCACTCACACAGGGAGAATTTAGGATTGCTAAATTCAAATCAAATCAAATCAAATTTTATTTGTCACATACAGCCGCACACACATTACAATATAAAGTAAAATGCTTGGTTATAGAAGCCCAAGAAAAATATAAAAATTATAATAAAGGGCAAGGGCAAGGGCAACCCCCCCCCCCACACCCCCAAACACACATAAGAACATCTGACATGGATAAAATGAGAGCTGTTGCTGTCAATAACAGGTTTGTAGGTGGCAATAATATGTGGTCAGATCTGCCCAGCTGTACCACAGGTTTACATTTAATATCATTAGCAACTGAACAGAACATGTTCAGCTTTTGTGTCCACAAATGGAACATGCTGATAGATGTTTCTTCATTTCAAAGTTCCCCCAGTTGAAGACACCAGCATTCTAGGGACAGAATGATTCATCATTAATTTAGACAACAAAATGAATCATGTCTGTTGCAGGATGATGCAACTTCACCCTTGGCCGTAACGTGGATACATTGAGTCAGTAATTCAATGTCTAGATTACAAATTTTAGTTTTAATAATCATGTGCTTGCTTTTGCCCCTTGTTCATTCACATTGACTTCCAGTCCTCCTCCTGCCTTTTCCACTCCATCTGATTGCATCCAGCATTAAAATAGCATCTGAAATGAGAAACTTAAGCCAGTTCTCCACTGTATCCACAACAGCACATTACCTGAAATAACCGTGGCTCACCATGAGATGTGACAGTTCATCCAATTTATTTATAAGTGATCAATTACTCATATTCCTCATTGTATGGAGACTAGCCGGAACTGAAACCTTTCCATCTTACTTTTACTCTACCTCCGGATTTTCACTCCTTCCATCCTCAGACAAGCTTCTCCTCTGATAAGGTGCAACAGAGCTCATTAGCTGCTAGTGATAGCAGTGCTAACCATCTGACTATGAGAACATTTAATATATTCAACATTTCATTCTTCAGAGTCGCGTACATTCTCATATGTAGTAGACTTCAGGTAGCCCTCAGATTGTCTATGCTCACCCAGTGATATCTCTCAGGTTTGCAGCTTGTAAGAAAGGAAGTTGAGACAAGCAGATATACGATGACAGTAGCATATCTTCCATTTAAAAACCCTTTTAAAAATTTATAGTGACAAGCCAGATGACAGACCACATCTAATCTTAACATTAATAATCAATAAAAAAAATTAAAAACTAAGGACAAAAAAGGAGAGACCTCCTATAAAAGGCTTGCATGGCATCCAGATGAGGGCATAATTGACTAACAGCATATAAGGTTAGGTGAGTAAAAACTATAACTGTTTTTTTCTTTAAAAGAGTATTTCATTGATGGGATTGTGTGAGAATATTAGGTGCAATAAGGGTTCAATCACCTTGACTTACAAAAAGATGGGACTCTTTCCAAGTCAGACTACTGTTGTGCTATCCATCAACTTTCTAAACCCACTTTTACCAAACCAGAGTTGCAGGGAGCTGCAGCCAATCCCAAGAACAACTCTTTCAGGACAGGATCTAACTGATCTGACCATCAGAGGGCAAACCAATGGTTATAATCCCATTCAACCTAAAATACCCTCTAAAACAAATCACATCATGCCATTCACAAACATCAGCAGCACCAATCATTACACAAGCGACGGATGAGGCAATCTCTATTAAAGATTTCACCGAACTATTGATTTTATTCAAGTAAACTGAACGAAAATGAAATGACAGCATGAGTGGTGAGCGTGCACTGGATGCCATTTGTCTTAATCAGCTCTTTGCAAGCTAATCGCATGTAAATATTAACAACATTTTAGAAAAGTTGGACTATGCACAGACGTCTCTCGACTACTAAAGACCGTGAACTGAAAACGACTACATCTGTAAGGATCTGGCATTCATATTTCGACAATTCAGAAGACCATTAAAACTAGTAGATGTGATTTAAAACATTCAACTTCAAGTCTCCCATACTGAAATCCATGTCCAGTCTTGGCACTGGGGCATGTCTGACAGCAATAAGGGGCCTTTGACGGACCTGAGATTTCTATTTAATAATTGACAACGATAGGTCCGGGTACTTTGGTGAACATGTTTTTTCATATTTAGCAATCCGTGATAAACAATCAACAACTTTCCTACCTGTTGCCGGCGGGCATTCGTAAATTGTAGGCGCCATGTGGCTGCTCTTTGTACCCAAACGAAGTAACGAAAGTAGCCAAAGACGTGAAGCAGCAACGTAAGCCTCAAGGTTTCTAGCGGCACTCCGAACGAGACAACTCGACAGGCGGCACATGCGGACGCACTTCAACCGAACCTGCTACTGAAGCTCTATGCTCAACCTACCGCCAATGGTGATCAGGAGGCGGGGTCAGACGTTACTTCTCACTGCGTTTGGTTGGGCTTTTCGTTCCATCATGTTTAGACTTTGTATCGGAGGCTTTGCAATAAACAGCTGTCTTTAGTTGTCCGTAGACTGGAAAGAACTGGCGAGATGTGTGTTCTGCCTAACATGCATGTATGGTAACTTATGTTTTAGTTTAACATGAAATCACATATCTGGGAACTTGATTTTTTTTAGAAATGGCACGTATTGTATTGGTTATATAGTGAATTATCCTTTGGCGAGGATCTTTTAGATTTTAATAATTACTTACACGCTGAAGGCAATTTTCGTCAATAATTCGTTTGCTAGTTCATCTTTATTGCAAGGTCGCATTCTGTCCTGCTATTACAATGCTCTCTATTTTGTAGAGGCATGGTCTTCCACATGTGAAATTCTTTAATATTTAGTACAGGGCTGTGCTCATCAGCCCCCAATTTACTTTATATTGTTAGGGCATCCTCCATGAACTCACTCGTATAATATTAATTATATTAATTAATTATATTATTTTGATGCAGCAGTAAAAATCTTGTAACAGATTATGAAATTTAACTCAAGATTTAACTGCACCATTCAAGGACACTTTTCTGTTCTAAAGCCAATTAATTATATTAACTATATTAATATAGCAGTTTAATTGGACTCCTGGACTAATTAAGTGATGTGTTATTTCCTAAGTTCTGCGTTTTGGGAACAATATAGAAATTAGAAAACTAAGTTTGGTTTAAAATATAAATATTAAAATGTACTAAGCAGTTATATGGGAATCCATCCATCCATTTTCCAACCCTCTGAATCCGAACACAGGGTCACGGGGGTCTGCTGGAGCCAATTCCAGCCTACACAGGGCACAAGGCAGGAACCAATCCCGGGCAGGGTGCCAACCCACTGCAGTATATGGGAATAATGTGTTTTTTTTTTCTTTTTAACAACATTTTCATCTTGAGTTTCATTCAACTTTTCTAGGTGTTCTAATTGTTTAATTAATCCATTATTTACTAATTAGTGGGTCTGACACTAAAGTAGCCTTTCATGATTCAGTGTTGTTTGCCTGGGTTTCTCCTCTGGTCAATTTCTAATGGTCATTAGTAAGATACAACAAAGGGGGAAAACTGCACAGAGCGCAAAATATAATGAAATCAACAAAAGAGAGTTAAGTATTTAAATCAATAGCAAAAGCAGAAATATTTCTAAATGTCTTATAAATGTAAAAAAAATCATGCTGATGTGCATTTCTGAATGTAGAATAAGAGAAAAAAATACCAGCTAATTAAATGAGATCAGTGTTATCGGGCGTTGTCACTGATTATGAATCAGGTTGGAACAAAAACCTGCAGCCACAGTGCGTCTCCAGGACCAAGTTTGGGAAGCACTGGTATATAGGATTCCCTATGTACCTTGACAGCATCTGTGGGAAAACAGAAAAAAATTTGTTTTGATTACTTCATGTGATTTTTATATATTTTGGGGGGCTGATTTCAAAAATGAAAACCATTTTTCTCCATAACCTAGCATTTTTTCAAAAAGCACATTTTTAGCTGTCTTTTCTAAAAGTCGGGGAATACAAAACTCCCATGTTTTCCCTGTGAGTGGGACGGCAGAGCTAAGAATTGTCATTGGGTTCTGAAGGAATGAACAGCTAAAAAAAAAGCACCAGCTAAGTGCCAAACATATCCAGATAAAGGGCTGCTACCACCACTTACGTATTAAGCTTGCATCAATGAATAAGTTTGTCAAAGCCCTATCAAAAGATGGAGCGTGTTTGGGCCAAGATGTTGCAGGTTTGTCTGAGGCTAAACTGAAAGAGGGCATTTTTGCCAGATCTGTTACTAGAAAACTGTTTTCTGATGCAGAATGTAACAGTGTGATGAAGGACTTGGAATGAGAGACTTTGGATATATTCCAAGAATTTCTAAGTCTATCAGTAAGGATCCAAATTATAAAGAAATATATTAGTTTAGTTTAAGGAGTTGGTTTGCAACATGAGCCGCAAAGTTCACTTTTTTGGATTCTCATTTGAAAATCTTTGCGAGGAGAATGAAGAGCAGGGAGATTCCATCAGGATATTAAGGACACGGAAAGGAAGTAGCAGGGATGTTAGGATGTCACTCTGAATGCAGACTTCTAATGGATGACTCATAGGAATGCACCACAGAGAGGGTACAAACGACATGCCACCAAACAAAGTTTTGGAAAAAAAAAAAAAAAAAAGTACTGAAAAAAAATGGAGACGTTACATGTAAGTCAATGAATATGTATTGTCTTCTATTACATATGTTTAAAGATATTACATTGAGGAAATATTTTCATGTTAAATTGATTTTGAACAATTGTATAAAACAATACATTGTGGAATTTGTTACATTTTAATTATATTTCTGTTCAATTATGTACTTAAATGTGGCATGTTTGAATCATTCTAATTATATTTGTATTGTTTTAATGAATGCAAATAAAAAATAAGCACTTTCAATAAAAAAACAACATTACAAGTTTAATTTTGCAGACCTGTGTAACGGAAGGCTGCTTCAGCAGAACAAGCAAAGCATCCCAACCTGGAAACAATACCATGATTAAGGTGTCCAAACATTATATGAGGAGACAGCACAGCTAAACTTTAACAATTCTTACTAATGTTGTCTTTGTTTGCAAAGTATTACCTTTAACCAGACACCATCTGTTTCAGTTACTAGCTATTGTCACAGGGCAGCTGTAGACAGTCATGATGTCCAGTCAATAAAAAATGTAACAGTGGTTTTGCATTCATATACACAACCTTCTTATAAAATATTATTATTTCATATTCAGGCTATGTATTTCTTATTATTATGTTCCATACTTTTCAACAGTAAGGCTGGGGTTCACAGCCCAGTTGATCTTTTCTTTTTTGTTGTTCTTTATTTAACCTTATACAATTTCTTGTATTAGGAACTTGTTAGTTTTCGTATACTGTTTGGGGTCAGAATGCAGGGTCAGCCATTGTGCAGTACCCCTGGAGCCACTGCAGGTTAAGGGTCTAGCTCAGGGGTCCTCAATCACGGTCCTGGAGGGCCGCAGTGGCTGCAGGTTTTTGCTCCAACCCAACTGCTTAATAAGAAGCACTTATTGCTCAAGTAACACTTCTGCTTCACTTTAATTGTCTCACTCAATAAGATTTTGAACCCGTATTGCTTATTTTAGTCTTAAACAGTTGTATTCTTGGTTTTTAATTGCTCCTAATTAGCAATCACATGCAAATGACAAAACAAACCAGCATTTCTCCATTTAGCTTGTTACCATTTACACCTGTGTCAATTTATCATGCACTACTGGGTTTAAATAAATACTTGGAAGGAAAGTGAAGAGGAAAAAGTGAAGGATTGAGAATTACTCATCCATTTTAGCCTTCAAATCATTTGGATGATATCCTTAGAAAGGGGAATAAAATCTAGGATATGAGAATTACCTGACACAGCAGAGTTAATGCACTAACAAGCCATGAAATGAAATTATTGGCAAGAATTGCTTTCTAATTAAGCAACTGGGTTAAAACAAAAACCTGCAGCCACTGCGGCCCTCCAGGACTGTGATTGAGGACCCCTGGTCTAGCTCAAGAGCCCAGTAGAGTAGGATCTTCAGTAGGAGTAGGATCCCCTTTGGCAGTGATGGGGATTCAAACTGGCAACTTTCCAGATTCTGGCACAGGTCCTTAGCCTCAATGCCACCATTCTGCCCATATCTTTGTGTGGAGTTTAGATGTTCTCCGTATGTATGTTTGGAATTCCTTCAGTTTCCTCCCACAGTCCAAGAACATGAAGTTTAGGTGAAGTGAAATTGTTCAAACTGGCTCTAGTATGTGTGTGCTTGTCCTATGATGGGCTGATGCGTTGTCACGAGATTATTCCTGTATTATGCCTGTTGCTTTCTGGGTAAGCTCCAGCTTTTCTGCTGCCCTGCCCTGTATAAGCAGGTTATGAAAATAGACTGACAGATGTTACATTTATTGTTTTTCTTTTGCATTATTATGCTGCATCAGTTTTTGAGAATACACCTGGAGCTTTGCCAGGATAAATGCTCAGAAACTTTCTAGAGAATATCTTGCAAAAGGGGACGAAGCTCCAAGTAAAACACTGATTGGTTTGCTCTACCAAAACAATGTTAGCATAAAGTTTTAAAAAGGGTTACCACACCCTGGCAGTTGCTGCTGGACCCTTGGCACACTATAGAACCCATAAACTCTGAACTCCTTAGTCTGGAGACTTTTGAATTGCAGCCCTCCATAACTTCCAGTCTGCAAAATTCTGCACACTTTGACAGCACCTGGAGTAGATTTTTTTTTTTTTTTTATAAAACCTTTTAAATAAGCAATAGAAAGATATTTACATGTCAAGGCTTTTGTCATTCTCATCATCTAAATCAAACCTAAATATATTTGTTATCATATTCAAGTCCATTCCAGTGTATAATAATGTGATATTTTCATTTTCAAATCATGCCTAACCCCAATTTCCTGTCCTGGTAGAACATGACATAGATTGTACACTGAATGATTCTTTTATATAAACTAAGCATAACTGTATTATTTGTGTCATGATTGATTCTTTTTTTGTTGTTATTTTGTCACCTTTGTATCTTTTCCCAGCATTGTCCGGGAGGACCTGAAAGTAGAGCTGCTGCTCCTCGGGCAATTCATTTTCAAGCATTCTTGATTGGCATGGTTGATAGGCTTGTGCATGGTTTCAAAGCAAGTCCTGCTTGTCTTGGGAAAAAGTTAAACACTTGACAAAACCCACTGAAAATTGAAAGTTGTTTTAGCTCACCATTTTGTTAAAGGAGTGGACAAATGGCATTTGCAGTTGTTTGCATTTGTCATCTTTCAAGAAGCAGTCACACAATAAACCTGTCAAGTACTATACAAGGAGATCTTGAGGAACAGCTGAGGATGAAGTGGGGCCTCCAACAAGAGCAGCAGCACCACCCCGATGAACCTCAAAAGACGTCAAAAATCATGATGTTGGAATCCCTGCTGTTTCAAGAAAGATAATGTTCATTTCCTTAACTTGCCTCTAATAGGTTCATGTTGGCCAGTGTCGCCTTGTGCTGTTATACATTAGGACCTGGGACAGAACCATATTAATAGGCCCCACCTCGTCTTCACAATGTATTATCCATTGTGACAGTAGATGGCGCTATACCAGCGCTTAACCCGGCACAGACAGACACAAGCGTCACACTTACACAAGTTCACGCTTTTTATGTTCTTCTTAAGCACAATACACACAGTGCACTGACCCACAATAATTGCTCAGTCCTTCCTCTTTTCCCAAGACTTCTGCCACTTCTACTCCTCCATTTGCAAGCTCCATCCTCTTCCACCCGACTCTGGCTCCCTGAATAGAGTGAGGCGGCCCCTTTTATAATGCACCCAGATGTGCTCCAGGTGCTCCCTGATGACCTTCCTGCAGCACCTCCGCCACACCAGGGCACCCCAGGAGCACTCTGGGTGTACCTGCTTCCTGGTCCGGCAGCACTTCCTAGTGTGGCGGAAGTGCTGCATACCATAGCTTCTGAGCCATCCAGGTGCCCCCTGGCGGTGGCCACGGGTCCCCACAAGGTTGAGCTTCCAAGCTCTGTTCCCGTGGCCCCAAAACTCACTAGGGTGGCTGCTTTCTTGTGTTCCAGGGGAGGTACTGCTCCTCTCCCGGTCCTTCCATCCTCCAGGGGTCCCAACTGGGCAAGAGCCCCAGCCGTCCACTACACCATTTACCGTGGTAACTAACAGAACATTATCGTATATTTTGTTACATTACAGCCCAAATGCAAAACATTACTGGTGTGTATTTTTTAAGCCATATGCAAAAGATTGTCAGCTCATGTTTTTTAACACTGCATAGTAAATGCAACAGCACATTGTTTTAACATCATGTAAAACAAATATAGTAAATACCAGGTCCTATCTTGCTCCATTAATTTCTACAGAACCCATCTCTGAGTTATCACAATTGCAAAGTCATTAATGACTCCCACAAAACTCACTTGACACTCAAGGTCCTATTCGGACAAGACTGTTCAGTCTTTCTTGGTACATTGTTGTGCAAAAGTAAGTCAATTCTCACACATTTCTGACCAATGTCTTTGAAAGGACAGCTTGGTCAGCCACCGTGGAATAAATTAAATCTGCTTGAGGTGGGAGGCCACTTTTGTCCTGTGGCAGGCAGTTTGACACTAGAAGCAAGGAGCTGATTTTCATACTGGCCCTCTCACTTCAAGTCATTATGCATTCCCACCTTCTGTATTCCCATACAGCTGTTGTCGCCAGTCTTGCCAATGTTGTTACTGATGGTGCTCTTACAAAAACAATTAATTTCTATATAGACCATCCAACTAGTACTAGCTGATACCCCATCTAGTAACTAAAGTATTGAAAAGTAACCCATAAATTTGACACTTCAGGCCCCACCCTTGGCTTGTTTTGAAGATGCACATCGGCCTCCATCTCCACTTCTGCTGTGTTTATTGCAAAAGGAATAAATTCAAGTTAAATTTTGAATGCTTAAGAAATGTTTTGCGTAACCATATTTTGAGCATGTACAATACACTGCAAAGTTTTTCCAGCAACGTGTTCTTGTTCTTCTTCTCCAGGTGTTTGGCAGGCTGATATCACTTCCTGTGATGCATTGCTGCCACCTACTGAACAAAAGACTGCGTTCTTTCCCATGCTTTCTTTCTACAACTTTTATCTTCTTTTCCTCTCAAAACCTGTTGTTTTACACTGTATCATTCACATACATCATAAATAATCTTAATAGAAATATATTCTTTACAATCTACTCAATAATATCAGTAAATATTTACATAATGTAACCCAATTAAGTCACAGACTCCCATACTTTTCAGATTCCCTTCCGGGGTGTACTAATGACTTGAGGCATCTGGAGTTTCCTCTCATTTCTTTATGGCTCCTAGCTTTATGATGATGTGGGACAAACTGTGACAATATTTAATTTCATCATTACTGTTCTTCAGCATGTAGTGGGACAGTTTGCAGCCAAGTGTGAAGCAAAAGGGATGAGTATCAGCACCTCCAAATCTGAGGCCAAGGTCCTCAGGAGGAAAAGGTGGACTGCCCTCTCCGAGTGTGTGTGTGTGTGTGTGTGCGCGCCCTGCCCGGGGTTTGTTTCCTGCCTTGCACCCTATGTTGGCTGGGATTGGCTCCAGCAGACCCCAGTGACTCTGTAGTTAGGGTATAGCGGGTTGGATAATGGATGGATGGGCTGTCTTAACAGCAGGCAAAGTAGTGCCCTGGGGCTGCTGTTTTGATAACAAATTAGAAATATGCATAGGCATCAGAAACATTGTGGGCCCCTATGCTCCTGGGGCCCCTGGCCAGTGCCCATTGTACCCATACATTCAGCTGGCCCTGCCTCAGTGTCTTGTTCACAAGAGAGGGGATAAGGGATGGTGAGATCAACAGATGAATAGAGGCAGCGAGCGAAGTTATGCAGTCACTATATCAATTCTTGGTGGTGAAGAAGGAGCTGAAGCAGATTGCAATGCACTCGATTTACCAGTCAACCTATGTCCCTACCCTCCCCAACAGTCATGAGCTTTGGGTCATAACTCAATGAACCATAAAGCTGATACAAGCAATGAAAACAAGCTTTCTCCACATGATGACTGGGCTCTCACTTAGAGATCAGACATCCAAGAAAGGCTCAGAGTAGAGACACTGACCCTCCACATTGAGAGGAGCCAATCGAGATGGTTTGGGCATCCGTTACAGACGCCTCCCTGTGGAGGTTTTATGGGCAAGACCAGCTGTGAGGAGAACCCATGAAAGACCCAGGGCTTCCTGGGAGGATTACATTTCCTGGATGGCATAGGAATGCTTTGGGATCCCACAGTATGAGTTGGCAAGTGTGGCTGGGGAAAGTGATATATGGGCCTCATTGCTAAAACTGTTGCCCCCACATCCCAGTTTCGGATAAGCTGTGGAAAATGAATGACTAAATAAATGTTGTTAAAACACTCATTGTTTTATTACTGCTCAAATACAGAAAGGTCCTCTTAGGAATTTTAAACTGGAGACAAAGTATTTATCTATCTATTGTCGGAGATGGCTGGAGGTGGGGGGGGGGGTGACCCAGCCGGGACACCCAGGAGGACCGGAGGAGGGCTTGTGCCTTCCCCAGACCATGTGGGGGCGACCATGTGGGGGCTGTGGTCACCGCCAGGGGGCGCCCCTATGCCTTTGGAGCCCTGGACCTGGGGGGAAGAAGAGCAGGCACACCCAGAGTGTTTCCCGCTGGGAAATACCTGGAGCACATCCGGGTGATTATAAAAGGGGCCGCCTCCCTTCATACAAAGGCTGGAGTTGGGAGAGAAGGAGACGAGGTCTTGGAGGCAGCCTGAAGAGAATGAGGCATAGTGTGAGAGGCCTGGACTTTTGGGGACTTTGGGGGTTTGTTGTACATTATTGTAAATATGGAACTGCATATTAAACGTGTGGGTTGGGTGAGTTGAACGTGTCCGCCTGTCTGTGTCCAGGCCGCTTACCACACTATCTATCTGTCTATCTTTCTATCTATCTATCTATCTAGGTTTATCTTGTGTATTATTCTAGAAACTTCACCAAAGTACATTCTCCTTTAATGAAAGGAACGATAGTTTCCTAGATTTATATGCATAACTAAAATTGATTTTTATTTATTTACTTTAGTTGAGTTCCTGCTGGTTACAAGGACATTGTAAAATATTTAATTGACACTTTTAAATGCATTAGCAGGTCTGTAATACAGTGCCAATATCACACTTGTTTCTGTTTGAATCTCAATATTCTTGCTTTGATTTGAAGCAGATTCACGTGTAATTTCCTCTTCTGGTAATCGGCAACTTTGTATCTTTTCAGTTTTACCTTTCTTTTCTAAATAATGTGTATCCATTTGTATTAAACTAAAATGTGTGTTATTACAATAATTTCACTTTTAGATATAATTAATTTTTTTACTTCTTCTGGCATCATGTCTAAACACTGTAATTTATTACTCTGTCAGTGCTTGCATTGCCACTATATGTTAATCAATATTAGGTTTTATTTAATTTCCACATGTTTCTTTCATAATCATTCAAAGTACTGTCATATTAATCAAAATGTTAAACCTGGCCTTTCCAAAGCGGCATGTCCCTCAAGTCCTTAACGTACCCTTCCAATGCACACCCAACATTTAACTACGTAAATCTCATTTGTCCCAAAAGGCACACTAGAGTCCCACAAAGCTTACAGTACGTAATCTTTAAGAGTGTATAGATGACATTCTGAAATGCTGCTCTTGAGGCTTTATTATCATTAACATTGATATACAGTATAAAAATGCACCTATTCTGGCATGGCTTTTAGATTGGCTATACTTGTGTTAATTTTATTTTCTAAAAATCCTTTCAGTACAAGCCTTACTGATACTGACACAGACATGTGTATCACGTGTTACTTTTATTTTACCTTTTTCAATTCCCTTTCTTTCTACTTTTTTAGGCCATTCCATGCTTTATTTTTGAATGGTAACCTGCTACTTTATTGTTATGATTCATAATAATATGTTCTATTAAAAACCCTCCATAAAACAAACAAGGATTGTTTGAATCTTGTAATTATGGGAAGTATTTATTGTGGCCCTGTAAGTCTATTTAGAATATTATGCTATGTTTTAGTAAATACCTTCAACTAATCTTCCATTCCAAACAGTCATTATGCAGATCAGTCATTGATTTACTTTTGTGAATCTTAAGGCCATGCCACATTCCACGACTTTTCCAGTAATTTACAGTTGTGCACTTCATTTTCATAACCTTAGCAAGTCAGTGGCAGTTATGGCACGCTCCTATGATGTATAGTCTGACATACCTAGCGACTCTGTCCAACCGTTCTGTGACTCATCTCGATAAAATCAAATAGGTTCGATATTGTTTTAAGTTGTAGGAATGGTAGAGAACTGACAATCAATCAGCGTGCTTACATGCACGCACATAATCAGGTTAAAGTGAATAATCCTGTGTCACACACGTGCGCATAGAAGACGGTTTAAAGGGTCAAATGGTGTTATTTCTCAGCCAGACCAGGGGTTGGTGCTGTCATCTGATCCTTTCTCCTTTTGTCCCTCTGCAGACCAGCCGAAGACCGTACCTCTCAGTGACATCATCACTGGTCCACCAACTGGACACCAATGACAATGACAATGACATCACTATCAGTACCCAGAACCCATCTAACTGTCACATCAGTTTCTGTTCCGGCCTACCTAACTCCACCTTATCCTCTAATTCACCGTATTTATACCCCAGACTCATCCTGTTAATCCTGTTAGTTAGTTTGGTTTTGAACTCTGCCTTGTAAAGATGTGTTTTCTTTAATTTCTGATTTTCAGTATATGGTGTGACCATCCCCAAACCTTTTTCTGTCTGTTGCCTATTTTTTAGCACACCTGTTAAGGCAGAATCCTGGTTTCTTAGTCTGTGTTTACAACCTACGGAAGCTCTGAACCGCACAATTAAAAGAATTATGGGCTAGCCCTTATCTCATACTTACGTGAAAATTTCTCGTATGTACGAGATACGTTTACATACGTATGAGATATTTTTATGACCTGAGTTTTTGTGCAATTTTTTTAATCTAACTGTATCTTGTACATACGTAAAAGTATCTCGTACATACATGAAAACATCTTGTACGTACGTGAAAGTATCCTGTACATACGTGAAAATATTTCATACATACATAAAAGTATCCCATACATAAGTGAAGAAAATATCATGCGTACATGAAATTATCCTGTAAGTACGAGATATTTTCACGTACATACGAGATATTGGCTATCCTGTCCTTTTTTCATTGTGCAGTTCAGAGCTTCCATATCATGCACAAGTATTCTTCATTTCTTCTCGTTTGGAAATTTGCTCTGACGCCATTAAACTGCAAAAAGAGAGTTAAACATCATCATTGGCTTCTGTGAATTCAAAAATAAGCATGACACCTGTGATTATTTTCTTTTGTTTTATAAACACGTTACGCCAAATTAACTCTGTATTTATAGGTTTCTGTTACCAGATTGCACATCCCGTACTCTTTTCTTCTTGGCTATGCGATTGAACCCTGCAAAAGACCAGGTGTGTGTGCTTCTTCTCTTACACCCAGTGCTGCTAGAATAATAATAACACAGATATTTTTACTTCAATTAGATATACTTTGGGTTACTCGTTACTTTAAAAAGTAATCAGACTACATAACTTTTTTTACGTTTTAATGTGTTACCCTAGTACTACAGACCTACTGTTCTTGTAATTGTGCTGCTGAATTTAGCACTTTACGTTCAGCACATCAATGTAAATTTAGCGATTTCTGAAATACTGAGAAGTTGAAGGAATAATGCAATCACCCGAACATTTGCACCTGGAAATGTATTTTGTGAATACTTCTACCAATGGCTGCTGAAAGCATCTACAAAGTAAAACCATGCGCAGATGAAAAAATCTGTAACATTAACCCGATTATGGATTTACATGGTCACAGAATCAGAGGATTCACTGAAAGATCTTCCTCCGTTAACCAGGTTTCTCACAGGCCACTAACCTGATTTCTGTAATCAGAATAAGGGTTTACAAGGTATTTTAGAAATAAAAATACTGTGAATATTTGGGTTTTTAAAGCACGTGTAAATACGCTAAATATGAGTTCTCTCCTGGAAATAACAATGTGGCAATGAGGAATACAGAATACGCATGTTTTGGACCTCATAAAAAGAAGAGAGGCTCATTTGTATGATATCACATGTTTTATATATCAAGGCAAAATGAAAAAAAAGGGCTGAGATTATGGTACTTTGGAAATGTGAAATTGTGCTGAAAAGTTGTTACCCTATAATTTGACATCTCCTGTGGCTTCTAGTCAGGTAATATTTCACCCTCAGATGAAGAGATCAGCAATTTCAGTCGTCAAATTTGACTTACCATATACAGTATACTCACGTATAAGTCGGGTCTTGAAACCCGAAAAATCGATCATAAAATCAGACCCCAACTTATACGCCCATTCAAAAATGTAACACTTTTTTTTTTTTTACCTCTTCTTGCCTCCTCCAATCTCACACCAGTTTCTCAGACACATCGAATTTTGTTGCAGCAGCACAGTTACCAATTTCTTTCGCTACTTCAATGACGTTTAATTTAAAACCAGCTTCATATTTTCTTCTGATCAAACACTCCATCGTAGATAAGGGATGCTCTTACGATAAAGGTGTATGATGGTGTGAGATACAAAAAACACAAAGCAGTGCAAACGTCACTTCGGAATAGTTCGGGTATTACCGTGTGGTCACGTAGGCACAATAGAGAGAGAGACGTTAGGAGCACACGCTGATACAGCGCATTGCTGCACCTACATAGAAAAAAAAGGCTGTGTGCTCTGTGGTTACTCTCTCAGGTGGGTGTTGGCATATCATAATCCCTTGTACCAATAGCATGAGCTTTCCGCATTCGACTTATACGACGACATTATAAAATACCAGAAATTATACGATAAAGTCAAGTCCCAGCTTATCCGCAAGTATATACAGTACTCTCTGACTGGCAGTCGTGTAATGTGACAGTGGCTTTAGACATTTGTATATTCTTCTCACAACTCAGTCTATTCTTTTTCCTTCTTTTCTGCTTGTTTTATTTATTACAAAGTATGAGTTTTTTTCATTTTCATTTTTAATTCCAGATTTTAAGGGCAACAAAGTAACAGGAGCATTGAAATAACAGAGAAGACATGAGCAGGCACAAGATGTGAAAAGCGTGGGAGGTGTGTACAGCCACCTACTTTTATTGGTGAATGCACCATTCATACAAAAACATGCAAGGCTTTAATAAAATCCATATTTATTTTAACAGCTCTCTTACAACCTTAGATGTCACTTTAGAATTTAAGACCTTCATAATAAATAACAGCATTTAAGAAAAAAATTCTTTGTGGACATTGTTAAAGTGGCCTTTTGCCTCCAGCTGATGCTGACAGGTGTGAAGCTGAGGCTTGTTACACACTCGCAGTCACAGAGAAAATGATGGATGGCAATATAAAAGGAAATAACAGCTACTGTGCATGTTAGGAAATAACGTAAAATAACTGGAAAAAATTGCACATTTACAGAGATTTACATGTTACATTACACTCAGGTACATGGTCAGGAACAGCAGATATTTCTGTACAAATCTAAATGCTTTATTTAGTGTCATACAGTGTGCTTACATACTGTACCTGTGATTAAATCTAAAGCATCTTGTCCATAGAAAATTAATTTTGTTGCAAAAAGATTTGTTTTTACAGTACGGCGTGGTAAGCTACAAGTGAGGTAAGACACACATTCTTTGGTTCTAAATGTTGCCATCATGGTTTCTCAAGGACAATTGGCATCAGGGCATTCTTTTAGATAAAAATACTGAAACACATAATATTAGCTGTGTTTGTTGCAGGTAAAAATACTTTATTGAGCACCATCATATATATAAAAAAAGTTTCTGTCTTTTTCTTACAGTGTATAAAAGCTGGTCGCTTTGTCTTTTTAAAAGTCTTGTTTTGTTTTGGATTTTCCTTTGCTCCATCTGATTTTCAGTTCTCTTCAACCCACAGCTTTTTGGTTTTTATTTTTTGCAGGTATGGCTGACACTGAGATCTGCTCATGGTCCTTTAACGTTTGAGTCCTTCAGAGACTGAGCTGCAGCCCCTGCTTGCAAGCTACATGCAGATGGGTCGCAGTAGCCAGGAGGTCCGGCGTTTCCGGGTGGTCCAGGAATACCAGGCTGTCCAGAAACTCCTGGAGGACCTCTTTCACCATCACGTCCATCCCTGCCGTAGCCAGGCCTTCCAGGTTCACCTATGATGAAACCATGTTCATTAGTAAACCGAAATCCATTCACTTTCTGACTTCATATATTGCATTACAGGGTCATTGTGAGGCAGGGCCTATCCCAACAACATTAGGTACAAGGCAGGACTCAACACCCCAACACACACACCTAACGTCTCTCATAATCAGTCATGGCAAAGTTACGAATTAAAGTAACATATACGGTATGCCTTTGGAATGTGGGGAGAAGCCAGAGAACCTGGAGAAAAACACCGAAAAGCTTGTTTGCTATTAATGCTCTCAGACTGTTAAATCACAGAGAATGAGGCTGCTATACACACTAGAAAGCCTAGTGGGTACCTACTGGCCTGTTAGAATGAATCTGAACAGCACTGGTAAAAGTGATCAGATGTGAGAGTTCACTTTCAAGACCACTAACACAGAAAATAACTGAGGATTCATTTGAAACTTAACTGCAGTGGTCAAATTCTAGTTTGTTTTTTTGTTTTTCTTTTTCTACACATAACATTAGAGTTCTGCGTGGATCTCATTTTGAACAACTGCCTCTGACCCATAAATGTGACAGCAACCCCCAAAGAAACCTCAATTAATTCTGCTAAACAAGAGTCAAGCTTTGCAAAGCAGTGCATCCTCAGTAAAACAGAAAAGTCAGTCATTATCCAACCTGCTTTATCCTAACACAGGGTCACCGGGGTCTGCTGAAGCCAATCTCAGCCAACACAGGGCGCAAGGCAGGAAACAAACCCCAGGCACACACTAGGGACAATTTAGGACCACCAATGCACCTAACCAGCATGTCTTTGGACTGTGGGAGTAAACCAGAGCACCCGGAGGAAACCCACGCAGACACGGGGAGAACATGCAAACTCCACACAGGGAGGACGCGGGAAGCGAACCCAGGTCTCCTTACTGCAAGGCAGCAGCGCTACCACAGCGCCACCGTGCTGCCCAAAAACATTTAAAACATAAAACTCACAAACCTGGTATTAGAAGCAATACAAATGTATTCTTCAAATCATCAGACTTTTTTAATGAGTTTTGCAATTGTGAAATTGAATTCAAAACAAACCTCAGCTGTTTCACTTGTCCTGCACACTCGTCTGTCCTGGTGTTATATATCAACTAGTGTTTGTGTTTTATTGTTATTTTGAGATATTATTTTTCATAGCCTTATGTGTTTTCTGTTATTATGGTAATTATGCACAGTCTTCTTAAACGTGTATTCACTCTGTGTGCTTTGTGGGTTGGGCCCCAGGAGGCGGGGCCACCCTGACATCATTGTTGGGTCCTGCCTCTGCCTTTATCTGCAGGCCAAAGTGAGAGATTCAGCCAGTGGTTCACTGCAAATGTTGGCCGTCTTTCAGTCTTTATAAGTATTTCAGTATTTCTTGTTAGGTTTCCTGGCCTTTTGATCTTTTTCTGATTTTTTTTCTGTTGTTACTGGATCGCGTACTGGGACTTGTTTACTGTGGATTGCCCTTTCAGGCAAAGTCTTTTGCCTTTTACTGGTCTGTGAAATATTTATGCTTTATTTTCTATTTTTGGTCATAAATCTTTATTTATAAAGATTCTTTGTTTAGTGTTGGGTCTGAGACTAGGGATCTGCGCCGGCAATTGGAAGGTTGTCAGTTCGAATCCCGTAAACACCAGAAGTGACTCCATTGGGCACTTGAGCAAGCCCCATAACCTGCAATTGCTTCATCCTGGTTATGACGTTAATCTGCATCCAGTGCTGTAAACAGGTCCTTCAACTTGTAGGGAAAACTTGGGAGTTGGTGCAGGACTGGCACTCCAGCCACTGCAAAAAAAACCTCACACTGTTCCTGTGTGGTGCTGAGGTGTCACCCGCTGCACTCGGGTCCCAATCCAGGTGGTTCGTCGTGTGGTGGGTGCGGTAATGCACTAACGGCGCATGATCCCAGCCTCTGTTTACACTCTTGTTTACAAGTAGGGGGTTTATTGTTATCCCCATCTTGTCAGGCTTTTTGTTATATTAAGAACTGTTAGGGAAATTTTCCCCACTGGGCCTAGCCAGACTAGAGCCTGCTGGTAGTTATGTGGGGTTGGCTGGACTGGGTGTGCCTCATCTGGCCTGGCTAGTGAAGGTACCAGCCTGCTTCATGGTTATTTTTAGAGGCTTCAACCCCTTTTCACCATATTTCTGACTCCTACATACAACAACATACAGCTAAAAGACACCTACTGTATCTGCACTTTTTAATTAAACTTGTATGGTGCAAACATAATAGATGTTTAACAGACATTGTGCCTGTGACCGACACCTTAATATATTCCAGAAATTAAGACGCTTTTACAAAATGACACAATCAGTACCAATACAATACAATTTCAGAACATCAGGACACTGAATGCATAAACAGGATATGGCTTTGAAATGCGTATCTGCCATTCTGATGCTCGAGAGCTCGCAATATGGTGAGGCTGCGCAAATTGAAACTTTTTCAATGAAAATATTTAGCACAGTTTTTAAAAGTAGTATATAAATATGACACTGTGTACTGTATGAGTGCAATGTTTATACTTAACTCCCTTTTTCTTGTATTCTTATTTTGTAATGTTAAAAATATATAGTTGTATGAAAATGCCACCCTAACCAAAATGACACCAATTGACTTTTATCCTCACCACAAGCATTGATCCTGATTAGCGCATGCAATTGGGAATTTCACACGACAATAAAGACTTGAAAAACCTTATAAACCCTTAATTTTCTTAATTACATAATTCACTGAGAAGAATTCTACTGGATAAAATTTATGATTGCTATTGAGAATTTTGAAGACCTTCATTAGATCCTCATGTAACACTGATGTTAAGTTTTATATGTTGTCATGCATGTGCGGGTAGGAGGAAGTTGTATGGACCAAGCAAAGGTAACTCTATGCCAGGCCAGGGGGTGGCGGGGTGCACTAAACCTTCTCTTGTTGTCTCTGCAGACCAGCCACGGGAAAACCTGTCTGACTCATCGCTGAAGATGTCACTTCCGGCGTCCAGCATGACACCATTTCCGGTTCCGACACCCAGGATGACATCAGAAGAAGGTCACTTCAGGTTCTGCCATCTTGCCAAGCCCTCAGCAGTTCATGTCTGGACTCTAACAGAGACACTTCTGTCTAAACCCATTGCAGCCAGGGATAATATATGGGTGGCTGCCCCAAACCTTTTTAAGTGTGTCAAGTCTGATCTTTTCACAATGTGATCATCTTGATTGCAGTAAAACGGATGGGGAAAAAATGGCTTCTCACAATCACTGGAGGCACCTGATTATTTAAGGCCCTGTCTATCCCGTGTCTAAATGTTACGCTCGCCCCATCTGTTTCAAGGTGTCCCACAAGAGACTTCCTAAAGGTGAACTCTGTGATACCGCAGGTAGAATATCAACAATGAAGGGGTCCCAAACAATGAAGCAAACTCACTGCCTACAGAGTCGCACAAGCCTTACACTCTTACCTGGAAGACCCACTGGTCCTGGCAAGCCTTTGGGTCCTCGTACTGTAACGCCTCTGTCTCCTTTATCACCCAATTCACCTATTAAAAGAAAAGAGAAAAAATCATTATGTGATATTTTACTGTTAAATATCATTTCATCAGCTGAAGACCTTGACTCTACTAGAAGCAATAGGCCAATAAATAAATGCAAATTTCCCTGATCAATGAGGGCAACGCATTGTTTTTCATATGAATTCTTAACTAAGTCTATTTTTTATTTCATTACATTCTATTTTAATTATTTTAAGTAAGACTGGCATAAGACTGAAAGAAAATACTAAGCTAAAAAGTACCTTTATATTCTTGGCAGCTTACATTATTATCTAAGGAGGACACATTGCCCTTGGTGCCCTAATAAGCTCACATGTCAACCACAATTACACGTTGTGTGCAAATTAGCTGTCCTTGGAAAGTGCAGCCCTAGCTGCTCCACTTTCACTTTGGACTGAATGCTGGCCTTCTGATTAGCGTTTCTCTTACTACACCAAAGACATGAACAGCTTACACTGTTACACTTGGCGATGCAAGTCTGGCCAAGGCTTCCTGTGTTACTTGGATAAGTAGAGAATAAATAAAATTCAAGAAAATCATCATACTGTATTAGCAAGGTCTTGCCACATTTACATTTTGAGGCTGCATTCTTGAGTAGACAGGCATATTTAGCTGGTTGCTGTCCCCTAAGAACAATGGGTGTCAGGCCGGGGAAAAGGCGTCAGTCCTCCACATGGCACATTACGCATAGTGTATTTAGGGTGTTTAGAACTGAAACCAGGAAGCGCTTCTTTACACAAAGAATTGTGGGACTCTGGAACAAACTGCCGAGACATGGAGTTGAAGCAGAAGCCTTAACAGCGTTTAAGAAGTATCTGGCTGAGATACTGGGACAGCTTATCGATTAGCTAAACCAGCAAGCTTTCTGGACTGAAAGGTCTCCTCCCATTTTTCATATTCTTAAGTTCTTTTGTTATTGATCTTAATTGAAAGCTTAACACCTGATCTGTTCTGAAAATTCAAGAAATGTTAGGTCGTGGCAATCTGTGTTTATAGCAAAGTGATTGAGAAACCAGATAATAACCTCCATGACGACAGAAAGAAAAAGAGCCGAAACGACATACGCTGAGCATGAAGCACATCACAGAAGGCGATTAAGTGATGAAGAACAAGAAAGAATAAGAAGACATGATGCCGAAACACAAAGATAAGGAAGAAGGGATCCTGCATATTAAATTTTAGCTACCAGAACGTTGCTGGCCATAAAGGAAAGCAAAGTGACCTCTTGTTGCGTGTTTATGGGAAGTTGAGTGAGAAGCCAAGTGATACCCACCATTACAACAGAAAGAAAAAGAAGAGAAGTGACTTCTACTGAGCATCAAGCACATCCTACAAGATGATTAAGTCATGAAGAATCAGAGAGAATATGAAGACAAGATGATGAAGCACACAGACAAGCAAGAGAGAAGTAATCTTGACAATGGCCTGATATATTTTGAAATTCAAAAATTGTTGTGGCACGATGGTGACCACTTTGCTGGTGGACAGAAAAGTTTATCTTAATAAAAGTGCAGTCACCACAAGGCCATCTATTGATAGTCCCCCAGGACATGGTACATGCTTGTTCAAAATTCTTTTTTTTTTTTTTTTTTTTTTTTTTTAGTTTTTTACAATATCCAACTTTATGAAGGATGGCAAGGTGACCTGTGGCCATATTTGTAAAGCAAAGCGATCAAAAAACCAAGTGATGATAACCATCATGGCAAAAAAAAAAAAAAAGAAAAGCAGCTACATCTGCTGAGAGTCAAGCACATCACCGAAGGCGATTAAGTGAAGAAGTAAAGAAAAAAGTAATCCTGAGTGTAGACAGACTGACCAGAAGACAAACGTGATAGCATGCAAGACAAAGTCCAGGATACAGAATGCAAGAACGCCTCATAGACCGGAATGCATGGTGATAATCAAGAAGATCGTCAAATCGTTAAAAATTCCAACCATATGAAAGCACTGCTTTTACATCCTTACATGAATGTTTCTTGGAAGACAACTGCTTCTCAAAATTACATCAGCGATGTGATCAATGTCACACTGGAGTCTGTCATGTTGAAAATGAGTTTCCAAAATAGAAACACTCTGCCTGCTCTAAATGAGCCACCAGAAGTAATAAAATACATTATGCCTTCCAGTGGAACTGAAAGAAGTAACTAGAAAACATGAGTATCAACAGCGCCTTATCTTTAACTTGTTTTTTATTTGCATTATGTTTTAGGACCGTAGGTCCGTGTGTTTCACTTGTAAGACAATATTACTACTGTAGATTTCAGCTCCCGTGGTCTTGTAATGGAATAAGAGGGTTCAGAAAATAATAAGATGGCTGGATGTTTTGCTACTCCTTCCTTTTGTCAAAGCTTAGCTGCAGACACTGAATCTGTATTCACATCTTTACGGAGTGAGCTGTGGCTGATCAAGTGAATCACTCAGGGTCACACAATGCGTTACTAGTAGAGAGTGACCACATATCCAAATGATTTACGGTTCTTTTCCTTGGCCACTAGTCTACATTTAAGTCTTTTGAAGCTACGCAGATTTGACATCTCTCTATTATAAAAAAAATCTTGTGACGAGACGTGATCTTTCGAAGAGAGACACTTTCACATCCCGCGATAAACTTTCAAAGCACTGCACAAAATGCAGATCACACGGGAAGGCAGCAGTAGCAAGCCAGCATGTGATCGAGCAAAGAGGAGGTAAAAAAAAAAGTATTTGTTTCCCACTGTATTACCGTTTAACAGGGGTTTCGGAGGAACGGCTGCGTCTCCTTGGGGTGCGTTCAGTCCCCCTCTTCACAATGGTGCATAGCGCTGGAGGTTGGGAAAGGAGTAGGTGAACGAAATGAAGATCACGTGGCACGGCAGAAGCAGCAAGCCAGCAGCTGACTGAGCAAAGAGGAGGTTAAAGTAACACTGTATTTGTTTCCCATTGTATCACCATTTAAGAGGGGGTTTCAGAGGAGCAGCCAGGTCTCCTTTGGGTGCATTCAGCCCGCCTCTTCTCAACAGCACATAGCACTGGCAGGGGGGAAAGGGGTTGGCGAGCAGGGGGTGAGGCCCCCTAGTTTTCCTAAAAAATGAGACAGAGGCTAACATTCAACCTAAGCGTAAAGGCCCTGGGTAATCTCTTTTTACAGTACTGAGATCGCAGTGTTTTTTCCTCCATGCAAACTCAAGGATTGTCTTTTTTTTTAAATAACGCATCGGTTTGTTCTTACATTAAAAACCCTTTCTTATAAATGGGAATATGTAAAGAGTCTCACATATTTAAGATAATCTGTGTTAGCATTCATTGAAATCAGTACTCATTCATCCATCCACTTTCAAAGCTTCTTGATTCAGTTTGGGTTCATGGAAGGTGCCTTACAGATGGGTCTACATTTTTCTACCAAAACTAATTCTATTAAAATATACAGTAAATAGTAAAATAAAGAAGTGCTTAATTTTAACACATCCATCATGTCGCTTTCTGCACCAGCTGTAAATCTAAAAGAAACTGTCCTTACCTTTAGGACCCTTCAACCCGATATCTCCAGGTGGTCCTTTCAATCCTGGCAATCCTCGAGGTCCAGCCTGTCCTGGGAAGCCACTGTCTCCCGGTGGGCCAGGGGGTCCAGGAGAACCAGGACGTCCAGGGAGGCCTGCAGCTCCTGATTCGGGTCTCCTCAGACTGGCTGCGAGTTGAGCCAACTGTTCTGTAATGTAGGAGAGCAAATGGTAAGACTTTCTTACAGCTTATTAGTCTAATGGTAATACATTTTATTTACAAAAAATGTTCCCACTGCTCAAGACTCTTAATCTAAAGAAGAGCCCACTAGGATAACTAGCTTTATTTCCAAAACATTGTCTTAACAAACGTAAAACTGTGACGCACCAAAACATTGATTACTTCGGACAACTTTTATAGATTTTGTCCAGGATCTTGTGTGGTCAAAAATAAACCACTAGAGACAAGTGGTTTAGATCAGGGGTCTCCAACTCCAGTCCTGGAGAGCTACTGTGGCTGCAGGTTTTCATTCTAACCCTTTTCTTAATTAATGACACGATTTTGCGGCTAATTAAATCTTTGGCTTAATTTTAATTGGTGCACAACTTAAGACTCAGGCCCCTTAATTATTTCTTTTTTCCTTAATTAGCAACCAAACAATATTAAGACGCAAAATGAACCAGCCCAGCGGTGGGCTGGTGCCCTGCCCGGGGTTTGTTTCCTGCCTTGCGCCCTGTGTTGGCTGGGATTGGCTCCAGCTGACCCCCGTGACCCTGTGGTTAGGATATAGTGGGTTGGATAATGGATGGATGGATGGAAAATGAACCAACACATAAACAACAACCTGTGTCCATCACGCAATAACTGAAAATAAAGAAAGGTGAAGACCTCAGTAATGTTGATCTGCTCAGGTCCACAAAACATTTTGACAGCACTCTTACAACAGAAAATCAACAGTTTTGGAAATGTCCGCCATGGTAGAATGAGCACCATGGAGCTAAATAATGGGTTTAATTATCAATGAGAATTGGCTTCAAGTTAATAAACTGAATGAAGTGAAGATGATTGGAGTTTGAGGCCCCACCTTAGTTGCTCATCTGTTGGCTCACTTCACATCAAATTTATGTGTAGGTGCCATTTAAGGAAAAAAGAATCAATTGAGCGGTCAGACTCTCAAGAAAAGTCAATTAAAATAAAGGGAAATAGTTAATTAGCAACAAAAAGTGGTCACTAATTAAGAAAAGGGTTAGAATGAAAACTTGCAGCCACAGTAGCTCTCCAGGACTGGAGTTGGAGACCCCTGGTCTCACCCTTTCGTAATTAGTGAGCAGTTTTTACTACTAATTAACTTCCTTTCCCTCATTTTAATTGACCTGTTTTTCTTTTTAAGATTCAGTTCTCTGATGACACCCAAACAGAAATGAGATGTGAAGTGAGCCAACAGATGACCAGCTGAGTTGGGACCTCAAACTCCAACTAATCTCACCCCAGCCAGTTTCTTAATTAGAAGTTAATTTCATATTGCTATTTAAAAGTGTAATTTAATTTCATAGCTTGTTGCTGCTCTCATTCTGCCACAGCAGACATTTCTAAAACTGTTGCTCATGTTTTTTCTAAGAACAACAATATTTTGTAGAACTGAGTAGATCAATATTAATGAGACCTTCACCTTTCTTTATTTTCAGATATTGTATGATAGACACAGGTTAGCTGGTCATATGTAGGCTTGTTTTGTATCTAATTTTTCTTTGGCTGCTAATTAAAAGTAAAAAGAAATAATTAAGGGGTCTGAGTCATAAATAGCAAGTTTATTAAAATTAAGGCAAAAAAAGTTAATTAGCAACAAAAACTAGTCACTAATTACATCAATAATTAATTAATTAAATAGATAAATATTTAATTAATTGCCTATATACATCAGACTTCCAATACGATTCGGAGTCCTGCCACGTGCAGAAGTTTGCTGACGACACTGCTATTGTGGCCTGCATCAGGAGTGGGCAGGAGGACAAGTACAGGAAGCTAATCAAAGACTTTGTTAAATGGTGCGACTCAAACCACTTACACCTGAACACCAGCAAGACCAAGGAACTGGTGCTGGATTTTAGGAGGCCCAGGCCCCTCATGGACCCCGTGATTATCAGAGGAGACTGTGTGCAGAGGGTGCAGACCTATAAATACCTGGGAGTGCAGCTGGATGATAAATTGGACTGGACTGCCAATACTGATGCTCTGTGCAAGAGAGGACAGAGCTGACTATACTTCCTTAGAAGACTGGTGTCTTTCAACATCTGCAATAAGATGCTGCAGATGTTCTACCAGACGGTTGTGGCAAGTGCCCTCTTCTACGCGGTGGCATGCTGGGGAGGCAGCATAAAGAAGAAGGACGTCTCACGCATGGACAAACTTGTTAAGAAGGCAGGCTGTATTGTAGGAATAAAGCTGGACAGTTTAACATCTGTAGCAGAGCGACGGGCACTAAGCAAACTCCTGTCAATCATGAAGAATCCACTTCATCCACTGAACAGTGTCATCTCCAGGCAGAGGAGCAGCTTCAGCGACAGACTGCTGTCACCGTCCTGCTCCACTGACAGACTGAGGAGATCGTTCCTCCCCTACACTATGCGACTCTTCAATTCCACCCAGGGGAGTAAATGCTAACATTATTCATAGTTATTGTCTGTTTTTACATGTATTTTTATTACTCTTTAATTTAATATTGTTCTTTTGTTTTTTGTATCAGTATGCTGCTGCTGGATTATATGAATTTCCCCTTGGGATTAATAAAGTATCTATCTATCTATCTATCTATCTATCTATCTATCTATCTATCTATCTATCTATCTATCTATCTATCTATCTATCTAATTAAGAAGATGGTTAGAATAAAAACTTGCAGCCACACTAATGCTCCAGAATCGGAGTTGGAGACACCTGGTCTAAGTACACCTGATGTTAGTCCTGCAGAGCCAATACATATGTCTGGAGACAACCAGGAGAGAATTTTGCTTAAAAGTGGGTGGAATTTCACCAATTTTCATTACAGACCTTTATACAAGTTGCCCTCAGATGTGTGTTCTTGTTCGAGAATCACATCTGGTCCTGCAAGACTAACCTGAAGTAAAATCGAGCAGGGCACTGTACAAGGGGAAGTATATGTGAGGCCTAGTAAGGAACAAGGCCTCTTCTCTCTCTTCCATTTTGGTTGTGATTGCACAGGGTTGTTGCTACCAGAGTATTAGGGCAGGTTACAGGCACTGCAAATTGATTTTGAAATTGCATGACGTGCAACTCTATGTTGAGCTGGCTCCTGTCTTTTGGCTGAGGTTTCTAGACCAAACCTCTGGAAATTATGGATTAACATCAGGACAGGGTTTTGTATAGTACCACTATCAACCAGACAGGAACTAATTGGCTTTCTCTCGTCAGAATGGTGGCACACCCATCCAGGAGATGTCCTGTTGGTACTAATACATTTGAAGCCATGATACATGCCGCACAAGCTCTTATGGCGGCAGATGACAGCCAACACTCTTAAGAGGTTTCATTTTTTGGGCTTCCATCCTTAATGCAAACATGGCCTAAGGTCTATTGTGTTCGAACAAGGCTTACAATTTTAAAGCGGGGACAAGATCAGCATACTTTACTCTGTGTTTCTAGGATATTAACAGTGATATTAAACTTTTATGTTATGTACAAAAGAATGCTTGGTGTAAGAGATATCACCGATTTCAGTTTGAAAGCAGTACTCACCTTGCATCACCCGCATGCAGACTTGTCTTATATGCTGATCACCGGGCTCTTTGCCCTATGTAAAAAAAAAAAAAGTGTTTAGTTATTCAAAGCAGATAATAATTCATAATATTCACTAATTCACTTTTACAAAGTAATTACAATACATTAAACCATCACAACACAATGGAGAAAGATAATAACTGGCTAAATGGAGTCAGGTTTAATAAGTGAGTACTTATGTGGGCCATGACCTGTACGTACATATTATTATCGATAAGCCTGTAAAAAACTCACACTGTATAATTAATGAATTATTTACTTTTATATAGCACATTTCTAGCTATTCAAAGCACTTTACAACCACCACCAATGTGCTGCATCCAACTGGATGATGAGATAGCAGCCATTTTTGTGTACAGTTTACTCGACACACATTAACTATTGTGTGGTGAAGGGGTGAGAGATAACCATCAAGGAGCAGGGGATGATTAGGGGGCCAGGCTGTGGTGGGCACTTTAGCCAGGACATCGGGGTTCATCCTACTCTTCTTAAAAGATGTCCTGGTATGTTTTATGACCACAGAGAGTCAGGATCTTCATTTTCTATCTAACTCGAAGGACAGCAGTGTCCCTTGTCACTGCACTGGGGTATTGAGATCCACAAACAGACCACAGGATAAGCGCCCCCTGGTGGACCCAACACCTCTTCCAGGAGCAACCCAAGCTATCCACAAAGGCTCCCAGAAAACATTTAAAGCTACTGTAAGAAACATGGTGGCCCTTACCAGAAAAAAGAAAAGCATAACGTAGACAGCTTTCTATATATAAAAATCACTGCAATTCATGAGCCATGAATCCTGGGTCTGTTATTCTAGGTATTCATTTGAATTTCCCCTTGGGATTAATAGTTTATCTACTCTAATCTAATCTATCGGGTTTTACAGCCAGATGAGCATGTTTCTCCCTATTTGTTATTTTTTGTTCACATTTATTTGCTTTGCTTTTCATGATGTATTTTTTTGTTAGTGATCTTCTATCATTTTAGGAAACCAAGATGGCCTCAGACATTCTTACTGTGGAGAGAAATGCAGACAGGTAAATGATTTTAAAGCACTGGGAGACCAGCGAGGCAGAAATTGTGGTCAGAGAAGGAGCAGAGGTGAAAACTGAGTATAAAAAGAACTGATAGAAACAAAGAAACAATGTAACTAAACCCAAAACATAACCCAAAGGCGAAATCAAGAACACATGTAAAGCTTCTTAAACACCGCAAACGTTTCTTTGAGTTTAGAATCCAAAATCTTGGACAGTCATCTTCTGTTCATTGTCAGTTGATATACCACTCTATTGATGGAAACGTCACTTAGCAACCCACCATCGTGTCTAAGCAACCACAAAACAAAAGGGTGGCGAGCAAAGAATTCCAAGATGGCGTTGCTGCATAACTGCATAATATTAAATAACAAGACTAACAAAAGTGAAATTCAGAACTCAATAATTCAAAACTTCCATAATAATTATTCAGATGCAAAGATAAAATAACAATGCCAGTTTCGTTACATTAAAGTCATGATGTTGTGGGGGTCAGAATGTTTTATTACAGTATCTTTTTGCCTTTGATAGAAAAAGCCCTGGAAGCATCTTATGATTGTTAGCTCTTCTGATATCTTTTTTGGAATTTCTCAACTTTGTACTTCTGACATTTCTGAAGCACCTTGGCGGCCGAGTTTATTATGTTTACTTCTTGTTTTTTGAGCATATCTTTTTTTTGCCAACCCTGGTGACTACTTTGCTCTTTTGGAACACAGACAAGAGAACAAAATCTGCCTAAAACTTGACATGGAGCTCAGAAACGTAATCATCTCAAAGGGAGGTTTTGCCTAATAATAGAATCAATCTGAAGAGGCGAGGTTAGCACAAAAAGAAAATAAAACAGCAAACAACGCTGTGCATTGCAGGTCTTAGACAGACTGCAGAAGTTTGAATTCGGGATTTCTCTCATTTTTTTGTGCTAATTTTTGCCTGCTAATTTCAACCATCCCATTGGCTGATTCTACCAGCAAGAAGCTTCACAGGAGGAATAGCACTTGTGCTGACAATAGCACTTCGTATTTTTAGAACCCATATTTTTCCCCTTATGCTTTTGATCCAACTGTACTTGAGATATAATGAGATTATTTAGAACAATGGCCTTCCTTGGACGATTCACCAGACTATTGTCTATCTTAGTGGCAAACCCTAATTCTTATAGGGGTGTCAAAGACTTCATGATGTCCTGCCTGACTGGTGCCCTTCTTCACCAGATGTTTAGGTTTGTAGGACACCTTATTCTATGCACTCTCACAGTTGCATCCGGTTTTGTCTGTGGATTTAAAGTGAACTTTCGTGGATTTGAATCACCTTTCCTTGTGCCCTCTCTTTGTGTTGCCCCTTTTTAAAACACATTTTTGCTTTGAATTTTCCTGATTTGATGCTCAGATGGTGCTCTCCCAATTCTTAGCCTTGCCATGGGAGCTGTACATTTTACATGTTCTTAAGGCTCACAGGAGACGCTTGACTTTCCTTCCAAATGACATGCAGGTTACTTACACGTCATGTTTTCCAGATAAGCTCTGCTCCTCCACTACTATACTTTAAAATTTGCAGATTCAACAAATGTATGAATGATTGGGTGGTATAGATTTTGTTAGGACTTTCTAAGATTTGGTGACTTTTACATGAAGTCGCCTTCACTGGACTCAGATAGACTCCAATCAGCGTATTATGTAACTCCAGAAGAAAACTGTTAAAATGTAATCTGGTCAAAACTTACCACATGAAATTTACACGTTTATTCAATTTAGAGGGTGCTGTACAGTTTTGCTTTCACTATTAATCAATAGAAAATATTCCACTTAACTGACATCTTCTGATTTAATCTTTTTCTTTATCTTCTTTCGACTGCTCCCATTAGGGGTTTCCACAGCAGATCATCTTGTTCCATATCTTCCTGTCTTCATCATCTTCTTCTTTTACCCACCACCTGCATGTCCTCTCTCACCACATCCATAGACCTTCTCTTAGGCCTTCCTCTTCTCCTCTTCCCTGGCAGCTCTATCATTAACATCCTTCTCCCAATATACCCAACATCTCTCCTCTGCACATGTCCAAACCAGCACAATCTCGCCTCTCTGACTTTGTCTCCCAACCGTCCAACCTGAGCTGACCCTCTAATGTCCTCATTTCTAATCCTGTCCATCCTCGTCACACACAACGCAAATCTTATCATCTTAAACTCTGCCACCACCAGCTCTGTCTCCTGCTCCTGTAATCTGAATTTTAAATCGCATTTTAAATCGCATATTAATCAGACCACTAGGACAGCATTTTTTCACTTAAGAAACATAGCTAAAGTTAGACCTCTTATATCACTGAAAGATGCTGAGAAATTAGTTCACGCGTTTGTTTTCAGTCGACTAGATTACTGTAACGCACTCCTCTCAGGACTACCCAAAAAAAGACATAAATCGTTTGCAACGAGTGCAGAATGCAGCGGCTAGAATCCTAACTAGGAAAAGAAAATCCGAGCACATCTCTCCAGTTTTGATGTCACTACACTGGTTACCTGTGTCATTCAGGATTGACTTTAAAATTCTGCTTATGGTTTAAAAAGCCTTAAATAATCTCGCCCCATCTTATATATCGGAATGTCTGACATCTTATATTCCAAATCGTAACCTTAGATCCTCAAATGAGTGTCTCCTTAGAATTCCAAGAACAAAACTTAAAAGAAGTGGTGAGGCGGCCTTCTGCTGCTATGCACCTAAAATCTGGAATAGCCTGCCAATAGGAATTCACCAGGCTAATACAGTGGAGCACTTTAAAACACTGCTGAAAACACATTTAACATAGCCTTTTTATAACTTCAATTTAACTTAATCCTGATACTCTATATGTTCAATTCATCATAATAACTATTCATGGTGGCTCTAAAATCCGTACTGACCCCTACTCTCTCTTCTGTTTCTTTTTCTGGTTTCTTTGTAGTGGTGGCCTGCGCCACCACCACCTACTCAAAGCATCATGATGCTCCAACAATGATGGATGGATTAAAAGCCAGAAGTCTACGTGACCATCATTTTCAAGTCCTTCCGTGAGAACCCTAAATCCAAAGAGGACTGTTTCATTTATGTTAGGTAGAATGCCCAGAGGGGACTGGGCGGTCTCATGGTCTGGAATCCCTGCAGATTTTATTTTTTTCTCCAGCCGTCTGGAGTTTTTTTTTTGTTTTTTCTGTCCCCCCTGGCCATTGGACCTTACTCTTATTCTATGTTAATTAATGTTGACTTATTTTATTTTCTTACTGTATCTTTTATTTTTCTATTCTTTATTATGTAAAGCACTTTGAGCTACTGTTTGTATGAAAATGTGCTATATAAATAAATGTTGTTGTTGTTGTTGTTGCTTTCTGGTCAGTGCCACCGTCTCCAGCCCATAGAACACAGCTAGTTTCACCACCATCCTGTAGAAAGTGAAAGTCTGCGTTGAAGGTTAATATTTTTATAGTTCATGTTTCTGTCTCTTATGGTTCCATCACACTATACAATTTTTCCAGCAGTTTTCAGATGCAGACTTCGTTTACATAATCTTAGCAAGTCTGGCACAGTCATGGCACGTTCTTGTCACATTAACTCATGTAACTTGATCTTGTCTCAAGTTGTAAGGTTGGCCTTTGCATGTGCAGGTACTGATAAGCAGTGAGTGCTTAGCCACAAATACAATGCATTTACTGCAGCAAAGAGAAATGTGAGAGTGTTGGACCGCACAATTAGAAAAGAGGCTCATCTGCCTGATGTGTCAACATGTTTGCCATACTTTGACAGAATGGAAAAAGAAAAGAAAAATTCCGGCTGAACTTGCCATACCTGTAAAGCATGTGTACAAGCATCACACTGTTGGGCAAGCAGTGAGCTTGCAATACTTTGAATACCTGAAACTGTGCTAGAAAGCCATCCAGAATTTGTGTAATTTGTAATCCCCTAATATTCCTAGGAGTGAAATCTTTTCAAGCAGCTTCAAGTCTGCAGGTCTGACATTCCCACTGAATAGAATTCATGCACTGTGCTGCCAACTGTATAGATAGATAGATAGATAGATAGATAGATAGATAGATAGATAGATA